>WBMZ01004635.1:0-91477 GCA_013400975.1 Atrichornis clamosus | reverse complement strand
GAAAAGAAGACTTCAGAGACACTTGTTAATTAGTCACAAAACCAGTTGTCTTCCTCATTTTCCCTTTCACAAAGTTGCCTCTCTATTCACAATTAGCATGCATTGCAAGCTCTTCTCACCAGATTAAGAATTCACTGAAACATCACTTGCGGATAGCACAAATCATAGGTATTTCATGTTCGAAAGTATTTTAAAAGAATTGTTTTAACATAATTATCCCAAAGCAAATGAACCAGGCTAATCCACAACCAACAATAGTCTAGGAACTTTGAAAAATTTAGGCCTACCCAAGAACCAAGGCAAAAAAAAATTCTCTCCACTGCCACAAAAATAAATCTTTTAGCTTACAGTAAGTAGTGTGTTGTAGATAAAGAGCTGAAATAACTCTAGAAACTCTACACTTATTAGAACAAAGAATACAGTTTATTTTATTAAATACTTAAGATGGATCGCTGTCATAGGCTTTACAGCATCAGGAATGGATGTGCCTTAATTTGTATCTACTTTTAAACTGATGAATGTATAAAACTGAATGAATGTATAAAACTGAAATTTAAAAAAAAATTTAAAACCCATTTTTTTACCCAGAAGAAATATATTTTCATGCCTTTGAAAATATTTTGTGTTAACTTTGGTGTTAGTTCTTTGTTTCAGATTCTTTCCAATTATCTTCTTAGTTACTTTTGTTTTCCTACTAATGGTTCTGTCTTGTAGGACACACCGTCTTTCTCACAGCTTCTTCCCAGCCAGCAATTGTAGCAGAAAAAAAACACCAAAACAAAACCAACTTTAATCAAGAAAAATTTGCCATGATCAGATCCAAGGAATCACTGCTATTCACTGTAAAAATACAGGAAGAAATCTAAAAAAGCTTTCAAACACAGTAATTTGAATTAAGGTGCAATACTGGGAAAATTTTAGAATTTTCTTAAAAAATTTGTTATAACCCAAACTCCATTATTTCCAAATATATTAATGAATAAGCAATTCCTATAAATACTGTTGCTAACATGAATTTATTTTACATGAATTGAACTGTATTGATTACTAAAAGAGGAGGCAGAACAATGTCGCTGCTTCAGAATAAATTCTAAATTCACCACTTCTGAGTGTGACAACTGGGTGGCTTAAATAAAGACAAACTGACAAAGTTTTTATAGGCCTTGCAAAGTCACAAAAGTCAAGGAGAATTTAGTGGCCTCAGAACACGAATTCAACATGCTGACAGGCAACCTGAAACATTTTCATGAAAGAGGGGACAAGAACTTCAGTTTAGGAACAGACTGACCAGCAGCTGTCTTCATTGTTCTCCAGGCACAGAAAACAAGCTACCCACTAATCTTCCTGAAAACAAACTAAAGTTTTACAATGCATACTCTGAAATTATTTTTGGCAGGCCACGCAAATTAAAACCGTACAGGCTATCATCTCCTGCACCCAGGAGCTGTAGGAAGACACTCCAAGCTGGGAGGGAAGAGGTCTGAGACTAGAAGTCTGTCATCAGTTTTGGGGCAGGTGGCTTGAGGAGTCTGCTATTATAGCACCCAAAAGTTTAATATAAACACAGTCAGCCACCAGCCTCTAATTTTTATACTCGCCGTCCATACAGCTATTACAGTGCATTCTCATTAGCAGACCAGGAAGAAAAAGTCTTACACCCCATTTAGCCTGTTTTTGGCAGAGTCTGTGGAGGGATAGTTCTCTGAACATCTACCTAAATTGTTTCAAAGCATTTAATTTACTGACTGGAGCAATACCTGAGAGGCATAAAAAGCAGTACTAACTAGACATTTTGTGTCCATCCAGAGAGCACCCTGCACCTTCAACAATAACGGCAGAGTCATTACCATTAATATCTCAAATTGCTCTGAGTCGCCATATTCCACAACACAAACATAACAACAGTTCAGCAAATACCAAGAACAGTGTGTAAGAAGCTACATTTTAGCAAAGAACCATTCCAAAGCTCATAAAAAATACAGCATAGGGGACACCTTAAACCATCACTTTGCATGATTCTGGTAACCAGCCATTACCTCCTTTGTAAGAATCATGTAAAGAAGAAACAAACAAGAACACCAACCAAACAAAAGCCGAAACAGAACAAAAAATCCCAAACCTTGGCACCTTCACCTGATTTCCTATCGTATTAGACAATGTCAGAGGTTCTGTAATCGCATTTTCCAGGCAAAATAATGTACTGCATTGTTAGCTTTAGTGCTTTTCAAAAATATGTCCTAAGACTATACCAAGTGTACACAAAAAAAACAATGCATGTTTAAGTCACAGGTTATTACTAATAATAGTTTATACTATATAGCTCTTCTGCCTTGAGCTCCATTTGTCCAGTACTCCAAAAAATTCAAAATATAAATCATATCACTTGAATATACAAATTGCATATTAGCATCAAATTAACAAATAACAGGCACATGCTCTTTCATGAAAAATTAGCTCCGAACTAATCCTTTAAGGAAGTAAAAAATATCCTAGTTTAAAAATTTTAAAAAGAAAAAAAATAATTCCTACATGCTGTAGGTACTGTATGAATAGTTTGAAGAAACAAGGATCTGGTAAGTGTGACAGCCATTAGGAAGTCTATATGCTGACAGAAAATGAGCAGAAGACTTACATATTCTCACTCTTCCTACATCAAGCTGCAGAATAGTAAAACTTTGGTTTTGTGAGTTTGTATAAATTTAAATATACATGCATATTTACATATAAAATACACAGTCCAATAGATACATCTGTAGGTGATACTCAAACTGAATATCCAGAAAGAAACAAGTGCAAAGATTTCACATAAAAATTAGTCTCTTTTAGACATGACAGCTTGTTGACATAAGGGCTATGAAATACACTGCAAAGCAAAACACTCTCCAACAGAGTTCCTAGACTAGAAAATCAGATACTTCACAAATGGTTCCACTGACCAGATCAACCCAACAGACAAGTCTAACCTTTTATTACCACACAAAGCATACAGAAATACGTTGTAACATGCAGTTTAGTCACATGAAAAGGATGTTTCCTTCATTAAATTTAATGTGCTTCAGTTATCAATAAATAAATAACACACACTAGCAATTTGTCTGATATGAAATGTATTGAAGCAGATCAATTGATTTCCTGGAGAAAAGTGACAACACATTTACACAAAAGTTACTGTCAATAAATTAACAGATCAGCTAGCAACTGCTCAAAGCTGGGATGCAAGTGAAAAAACTAGGCAGAAAAAAAAAAGGCAGTTGAGTGGAAAGTTTTTATGACCAAATCCTACAAATTGCCTTTTTTGATCTACCTTTAGTATTAAAGATAAGGATAAAAAATTAATATTATATATAAACAACTGAACCAGTGCTGTAATATGAACTGCAAACAGTGCACTTCAAAAAGTGAACATTCTTAGCAAAGCATGTTGCATCACATACCTCTCCCTTATTTTTTAAAATAAGAAATCAACACATTTGTTCAGTCATTTGAAAGACAGTCTTCCTATGGGAAAGCAGAAATAGTCTCACTTTGACAACTGCTCTACCCTAACACCTAAATATCCCAGGTGCACACTAATACACAGTACTCAGCAAAATTTTACTTACCAATTTATTTGAAGCTGCTAAAAACCCTTCTAAAACACTGCAGAAGGATGTTTTCCCAAGTAAAGATAACATGTTAAACTACTCCTGACTAGTACAAGCTAATACTGAAAATGTTTTACACTGACAAGTAGCTACAGTAAGGGAATTATATTGTTCAAACCAAATTATAAGAAGAGTTTATGCCCAGACAAGATCTTGCAAGGTAACACAAATTCCCATCTTTTACTTCACAAAAATTCATTCTTCACTGCTGTAATACACATCTGTGTCTCTCATAATAAACAAAAGTAGTATATAAATTCCACCACACTTGTCTTTTTTTTTCAATTATGCTGCATATCAGTCTTAAAAGTGGACCAAACCAGGATTAAACATACTTTAGGTAGGGATTCGTTTCCCTAAGTTTTCATGATATGAAAGACAAAACATCAAGGCTTCTGTCTCCAAAAGGCCACTCTCCCTGTCCACTACAAACAGTCCAGACATGCAAACTTGGGAACCTAAGCATAGAAAAAAGTGAGTCAAGCCCTAAGAGCCTACATGCTTTCAACCACCAGTACTTTAAAGTTCCTGTTTCTTTCCTCTGAAGAAGGAGAAAGAAAAAAATTAGCTCAGATCTGCATTTCTCTTCAGGTTTCCTATCTTCTTCAGTTTGGGCTGAGACACAACACTTAACAGACCATTTTTTCCTAAGTATTTTCACCTGGTAAATTAGTTTTATTTAAGCATAAACTTGGCAGGGGAAACGTATGGTGCTAGGTGCTTTTGATTTTGTGGGAGAGTTTTGCATGCTTCTTATTTCTGAAATATTAGCCCTAGTTGAGTTCCAAATTATTTGATTATTTGCATTGCAAAAGGCACTTTTGGGCACCTCTGAGCTATTTATAGGACTTAACAAATTACTTATCTTCAAGAGTGTATTTGAGTGTCAAAAACTATCCTATACCGCGCTGTCAAATTCACATCAGACAGAATACTGAATTTCTTTCTGGAATCAATTAAATATCTAAACTAGATTCAGACAAAAGAAACAGGTGACAGGCAAACACTTGCCATTTACCTCAAGGCTGATTTTAAAGACTGAAGATAGAAAAGGAGAAATGTGAACTTTCAATTTTCACATGTTCAGACTTCCTCCATATACTCTCATTTTTCTGACCTCTCTGAAAGATAAAAGTGAATACTTGCTTCAATCCATTTTTTTCCAGCCTCCATTTTTTCCTCCAACTTTATGGGAAAGGACCTGTTGCTGCCTAGTCCACAATAAACATTATGGTCTTGAAATTCACCTCAGCAGTGGATAACAGGAAAAGCAAGAGAAGAAAGCTGAGTCACACCTGGTCATTTTCTCTCTACAACACCAGCTATAATAATAACAACGATTTATTTTGGGACAAGTATCATTTTGTGGCAGGGAAAAATGAAGTAAGAAATACAGAGAGCGAAAACAAAATCCAAGTCATTTAGATTTATGACTAAAGCCTCAAAGATGTACAAACATAATGGTGAATTCAGGTCACCATTACAGTCACAACATTCAGACCATGTTTTCTTTCAAAACTTGTGGTATTCAAGAAAATGGCCAAGTAAAATCATGGATTATTATTTATCATTTCAGTATCAAGAAAAGGTGACAAAACAGGGGAAAAATGCTCACATATCCCTTAGAATATTTAAAGTAAGTGAAGACCTTGGTAGTGAAACCAAAAATAACATTTGGTAAGAAACTGAACTAATTGGAGCCCCTCTCAAAAAAAAAAAAAAAAAAGACAAAAAAAGCCACCAGTGTTCTTTGCTTGTAAAGAACTTGACTACTCTGGGGCAGAATTTCTTACTGAGAGAATACTCTGGCAAAATTGTACTCTAGTGTCCTATACAGGAGCCTGTTCCTTTCTACAGCATTAGAGTACAGCTGTGTACCTACTGTCATGCTGATAAAATGCCATTTTGAAATGTATTTGGCTAGCATATTTTATGTATGAACATAGAGAAATTACGTATTTGAAAATATGTTGCACCTTATTTTTCCCATTAACTTCTTTATATTTTCCCATGCTCATAAAAATGAAAATACTGGTTTGCCCAATTTTTTATTCTGCATTTGTTTAGTGTAAAGCACTTCATGGGAACTGTAGTTGAAAAGAATCTTTTTGCATGAAAATACTGTTATTAAAATATTTCAATCAATTGAAAAGATTTACAAAATCAAATTTATATTTATATAGCCTGCTATGGAATTCATTGCACTTTGAAAAATGGACTAGAAATTGATCTCATAGGAGAGAGGGCAAGACTAAGTTTGTCATCTTTCTCCTCCTGGTGTTCTCCTCCTTCTCCCTTTTCCATTACCATGCATTTCAACCAGGAATATAACACTCCTCCCAACTTCACCTACCCAAAAGTGACGACGTACCTTCTGGTTTTCCTGTACTTATTATTCTAGTTTACCTGAATTACTTTTTCATGATGGCATAATTAAAAATTAAGTATCTGCATTTCAGGATACATGTCAGGAGTCCGACTGCAGGCTCTCTGGCTACTGGAATAGGAAGGTTGCCCATGTGAAATGCTCATCAAAACCAAGGATGATACAGAAACCATGCCACTAGGGTTCAAAGTCTACCACTTTCACTGACAAGACCTACAAAAAGCTTGAAATGGGTTCAGATAAGCCACAGGTGGGCTATGAACTTTCAATGAACGTGGTGGCCAAGGCATATAAAGTTTTGCTTCTGTACAGCACAGAACTAACTCAATCTTGGCACAGCTGAATATGTAAATTCACTGAGATTCACAGAGAACATCAGTTTCTGAGTGTGCTGAGCAAACATTTGTATTCTGACCTCCTTTGAAAGGAAAATTAATTCAAAACAAGATGAGGACAACCAGGCACCTTCAATAGCTCCAGAGCAAGAGCGTACACCCTTCATATAAGACTAGTTTAAAACCCCATACACTTCAAACATTCAAAGCCACATCTTGAAACCCTCAGGAAGTACCCTTAAAAAAATATCTTTCCTGTTCAACTTCTCTTAGCGCCAGAAACCAGTATGCACACCAGTCCTGTGTCCTCCCCAAACCCATAACTTCACTTTATCAACTAAATATTAAGGCACTTCCCTCCAAAGCAAACCTGTACTCCACACTCTGTTCCAACTGCCTTTTAACAAAGGGCCCACAAACGCCCAACCAAAGGTTGAGTCCTGGGATGTCTGGGTGAGAGAAATGTCCTCTGAATCATTATGCTAAACTGAACTTCCTTTTGCTCTTCCCTCTTTCACACTAAATTCTTTGCTAAACCAGGCACAGTTTCCCGAAAGAAATCACAAAAAACACATGCAATCCAGCCTGCCTTATGGTGGTCAGGTTAACAAAGAGATTGTAACCTTCTGAGACTATAAAGGATACTTTAAAAGAGTAGTTACTATATTCAAAGGTACTGTGTTCAACTTTTCTTTTACATGGATTTTTTTCCATCCTCCAAGAGAAGCTCCTGAAGTCATGGATGACTACAGTCTCACAGACACCAGCATAATTTTGTTACCTTAAATATTACTCATAAACAGCTGCAAGAGCGTGAAACACCTCACTATTTTGACACTTTCTCCAGTTGATAGTTTCCAAGGCCGTAACTATTTCTAAGCCTGGGTATATCTATAAGCAACAATGATTCTAGTAAACGAGGTATCAGAACTTCCTGTTTGGGTATTCCCCCTCCTCTCCACAAACATCTCCGATTATATCAGATAGAGCACACAGCTTTCAAGAACATCAGCAGGAAGAAAATGGTTATTCTTTTCAGAGCAGTCAAACTGAAGTCGACTCTGCTGTAGTGAAACTGGTGACATTAATCCCATCTATTTGCACAGGGAGGTCAAAATGGACTATAAGGTAATTCTGACTTACATCACTGCTAAAAAGAATTGGAGATATACTCTTTCAGCACATGTGACATGAACCTACAGTGTACTTAACCAATTTAATTAAAACAATATAAGCCAAGCAAAAAAGTTTTTCAAGGTAAACTACATACCTACATATTACCCTGCAGTATTCTGCACTGATTGAACTTGCAGCCCATTTAAATCAGGAACCCAATGTAGCATGTTAGTAGGTGCACACAGAGCAGCCCAACGTCACTTACTGACTTGGATCTCAGATGCTACAGAGACATTAGTAGGGCACTGCATCTTTTATAAACTCGGCCACTCAGAGGCAGGTATTCAAGTGTTCAGTTTCAGTATCACTTTAAGGCTGAAGTACTGCTCCCTAGTCAGGACCAGGACCTTGCTCCCTGCCACAGCCTTCCACTGAGGTGCACAGGCAAGTCATAAATTCATTTTTAAACCAACTTACAATAAGCCAGCTCAGTTTATTTGACAAGGTAAGGCCTTATGTATTTATCTGTGCACATTTTCATATTCTCCCAGTTCTGCATTTCGTCTTCCTTCTCCCTACAAAACGACCAATATCACAGTTCAAAAGAGATGCAAAGAATGGTCATCTTCTCAGATGGAGATATTTGAGAAAAAAAAACCAACCAAGCTCGGGAAGACAGAGATGTGAGACTAAGTTTTCTGTCAGTACCCTGACAGGCAGCTATCTACTCCTTTTACGTTTTATTACCTTCTTTGTATCTTTGTAACAAGCAGTCTCACTTTTTTAAGTCTCTCTTTGTATCATGTGGAATCACAATTTTCCCATTCCTTAACCTCTAAAGAGCACCTTAAAGAACACTGTAAAAAAGGTATATTGTTTAAAATTGACACCAGGATTATTTCCACATTTCTTCAACGGCACCAGGAATATTTCCATAACTACTATGTCTTCTTTAAAAGTTACTACTTTTCTGCAATCTGTGCTTCACTTGAAGTCTTAATCCTCTGTGATGACAGTAGTATCCACAGCAACTGGTCATGATGTAATGAACAAGATCAACCATTTCTGTAGGAAAAAAACCCATCACAAACCTTTCAAGAAGTCTCTTAATAATCTCAAGTAATTTATCAGTAAAAGGCCTGCTCATGTTTCAAATTGGAAGATTATCTCAAAACACAACGCACTTGAAGATACTGTGTTCTTCACTGATAACAACATTCTTGGGCCTTTCCAACTACATTTTTAAAGACTTATTAAAACCATCAACTTCACTAAGAAAGGGCTTATATCGCACCTTTTTGGGTGAAGAGACCTTAGGGGAAATTAAGATTTACAACATTTATTGGAATAAATCTATCCAAATTAATTTCACAGTCCTTTAAGGAAAAAGTGAACAAAACTTTCAAATCAGGTGCAAATATATACGTATCTGTAAGTACGTATGTTCAAAGGCAATGTACAGATACAGTGGACACAATAAACATGATCACTGATGTCTGAAATGCCAATTTATTAAGTACCTCCATTTACTCTGCAATGTCACTGATTACAGGTAGTTTTTAGTAAGTGTGGTACATGTGAGACGCGACCTTACCTTCTACCAAAATTCTACACATGCAAAGCATCTTTGCATCAATATTCAGGGGCAACAGCGCGTTGAGGACTTGACATATGCTCAGCTGTATTCAGCTAACCTGTTTGATCTCTTCACTGGTTCGACGACTACATTTAAATGACGAATTTTTTATCATGATACAGGTAAATGAAGTTAAACCAGATAAACCAGGTTTTAAACCAAAAGGTCTTCCAGCTTCAGCAGTGGCTGCCCCCATCTCAGAGACAGGCCAAACCCGGGCACACACTCGCTCTGCTGCAGATCAAAGCCGGATCCCGCAGCCGGAGCCGATGACACCGGCAGCACCAGGGGCAGACAATGCCGACTGCCTCCCGCAGCCCCGCAGAGAGACTCCCAAACTGCGCGGAGGCTGCGGCGTGTCCTCCTCAGCCGCCCACAGTCACCGCAGGCACCCCCAGCTGCCTCAACACCGGCCAGCGGTGGCGCGGCGGCACAGAAGGGAGCGCAGCGGGGCGGGGGGGGCGACAGAAAAAACACAAAAAGGAGAGCGCTGGGGAAGGGGCAGCCGGCTACTGGGGCACCTCCTCCCGCCGGGCACGGCCAGAGGCAGGCACGCGGCTCGGCAGCTCCTTTGTTCCACCCCTTCCCGCACTCACCCACGGTGGCCAGGGTCTCCAGGTCCTCCAGCTTGTAGGCGGCGGGCTCGGGCGGGGCGGGCGAGCCGGGACCGGCGGGGCTGGCGGCCGGCGCGGTGGGCTGAGGCACGGCCACTCCCGCCGCCGCCGCCTCGCCGCCGCTCTTCGCCCCCATTTTGGCCTTGGCGGCGCTGAAGGCGTCCATGGGGCCGAGCGGGCGCCCCGCGGCCGCTCAGCGCATGGAGAAGGGCGAGAGGAAGGGGGAGGAGAGATTGCGACGGGGACGCAAAGTTTCAGTCTTCAGCAGGCGGGGTGGCTGCTCCCCAGGGCTAGAGCCCGCTGCCGCCTCTGAAGGGGCGCGGAGCCCTTCAGCATCGCGGCCACAGCCGCCGCGCCGCCCGCCAGTGCCCGCAGCAGGCAAGGACCGCCGCGCAGACAATGGCGAGGGTGCGCCCAGCCGCGCCACACGCGGGGCGGAGGGCGGGGTTTGCCGCTGCCCCTGCGGCACCGTCCCGCTGAGGGCTGGCGGGGCGGGGAGGGGCCGGGGGAAGCGCGGTCCCGCCGCACAGCGGGAGCGCGGCTCTTGCCCCCCGCCGCGGGCATGGCTCGGGGCCGTGTGGCAGCGCTGGTGCCCTCTGCTCGTCCTTCGCCGCCCCCGCGTCCTGCCCGAGGGGCAGCGCGGTGGGGCTGCAGAGAAGGGGGTGGAGGGCAGCGCGGCGGTCCCGTCCGCTCCCCGCAGAAAGTTAAAAATAAGCGATGGGGCCCTTGCGAAGCGGCATGCGGGCCCCCCTCGGCTGCCCAGGAACAGCTCTGGGAAGAGCCGGTCGTTGCGCACTCGTGGCAGCCGGTGTTCGAGTAGCTCGGCTGTTCGAGTGTCGTCACCCCCCGCACGTCCCAGAGGGTTTCTCATGCCTTATTTTACTCCCGGTTTCCAAGCAGGTGTGGATACTGCACCGGCCACAGCCCGTCCGCCTCCCTGCTCCAAACTACGGGATATTTGGGTGGCTGGGGATGGCTGGCGGGAGTGCTGGGCTGCGCTGGGCTGAGCCGAGGAGGCACTCACCTCATGGAGCAGCAGCCGTGGAGTACCAAATATAGCTCCTTCCAGAGCAGCCAAGAAGATGTTGACGATTATGCTGGGAGACAGGGCAAATTGGTGTGTGAGCCAAGTCACTGTGAAGAGTACGTGTCAAAATTGGGAAGGAAATCCTATTTTTTTCCATGCCTTGGCCTGGCCCAGTTTTACCGTGTTCACAGCTCCTACCCTGTGCTCCACTGAGCAGGATATCTGCAAAGCTGATATCTGTAAAGCAAGTCACACGGGTGGTACGTAGCATCTTTTTATTTAATGTGACATTGTGAGAGTATAAGGCCTATTAGTTTCTGTGTGAAGTAGGTTCAATGATAATGAGAAATAATTGTGTGTATACAAAAATGAATACAAATATATAAATTATGTATAAGAATTACAAATTTATGTAGATCTATCCTGAATTTTAAGACATCCCTAGAATGTTGCTTTTAGTCATCATACTGAAATCATATAACATGCATTTTTGTCTTTTAGCTTGTTAACATGAAGGGTTGTGACTAATTCGGAAAAACGTTAGGTCATCTCTGCTTCCTGTGAGCCTGTGAAAAGTCACCAGTCAAGGAGGATGATGTCACTTTTGCTACAAAATTTCAAATTCCATTTGTGGACTCTTTGGAATCCAAGTTGTGCACTTCTATTTTGCTTTGCTACTCAATTTCCTTTTGTGCTACTTTACTGTGGGGGTGACTGAGCACTAGAACAGATTGCTCAAAGAGGTTGTGGATTCTCCCTCACTGGAGATGTTCAAGAACCATCTGGATGAAAATCTGTGTAATGTGCTCTAGGATCACCCTGCTTGAATGGGGAGGTTGGACCAGATGACCTCACTGTGGTCCCTTCCAACCTTACCCATTTTGTGATTACGTTTTGTACATTGTATACAAGAATTACCATGATTCAGGCCTTGAATGGAGTATTTTAAAAATTCCTTAAATTGCATTGTGAATCTTCTGGCAAGCTGTAAATTTAATTCCTGTTTGGTCAAAAGATAATCAAGCCAACAAAGCTCTCTTAACAATAACTGAAAATTTTGTTTAAGATAGCAGTTTGAAAAAGAAACATTAATACATTAAAGAATTCTCAGTGTGTATAGAAATGTAACTTTGTTTTTTTAGCCAAATTATTGTAAATTGAGGAAAAAGGCGCAAGCTGATTGTGGTCATTATTTTCAAGAGAGAGTACCTTAACTTCAGTCTATCCAAGAAAATTGATATTTGATCTTCCTGAAACCTTTTCTTTCCCATAAAATCTAAGAAATCATTCACTGCTCAGATATTAAAAAGGAATAAAGCACTTGACAGAGCATATTGATTACTTTCAACTGCTATTTTCATTTATGATACAAACTACTTAATGTTTAAATTACTTGCATTCAGGACCTTAAAACTTTCTTTTGAAGAGCCTCCTACTGCCATGCTTCAACAGCATGGTGGCCTGTACGACAGCAAGCATTCAAAAAGGCTGTGATTCAGCAAGGTTCCTATAGCAGAGAGTTAGCTCCATTTGATGAAGTGTCTGTTCTTAAGATTAAAGTTAGCTTCCTGCCTTCACATCCAAGGAATTTGCTAGTTGTAGTTGTAGCAATATAATTGCAATGTTTATATTTAGAATGTCAACATATTATTAGTGAGCTTTGCCACCTCTGTATAACCTACTTAGAATTTATCTTGCAGATACTGATTATTATTCACAATACTTCAGAGAAAGAAAATGTCATTCTTTCTACATACAATGAGGTTGAGAATCAAAACTTTAACTTAATAAATTGCAAGTGGAAGTAGAGCTGGCCACTGGATTGCAATTATGGATATGAAATGTAGTTTCTTGCCCAATTTGGACACAATTCATAGGCAAGCCTGCAGCCCTGTACTCCTTTTTTATTTCATTTTTGCCCCTATTGTAACTTAAAATGCGAACTTTTGGTCATGGGTGCTTTTTGAATAATCTTAGCCTTTCCCTTGCTTTCAATAATTCATAGTTTTCATCTTTTTCACTTTCCCCACAGCCAGGTTCATTTATCTTAAAGCAGTTTACTGGCTTATGTTTTCATTCCTTTACCTTACAGGTGCTTACACCAAGGATTAACTCTATTTTCATTTCCTCTTAAGAGTACCAGATGTTACAGATGAGTCTTTCCAAAGACAGTGAATCCCTTTCTGAAAGTGATTTTTATTTTAGAAACAGAAAATCCCCCGAGAACACTAGTTTAAATAGTTTTCTCAATAGTCATGATTTTAGGTGAGGGTTTATGCTTCTGTGTCAGCCACAAAAAATGTTCAATGCACTTATATTCCTTTATAAGCTCAGAATTTTCAGGGGCCAAAAGACTTCCTGGTGTCTATTTGGTTTTTCCATGCTGCCTTTCATGTGCGTACATTTGCCAAACGTCAGCACATGCAGCCACACTGGTAGTTCAATGTTTCTTTGGGTCCTAAATGATTAACCTTCCTACCATTCCTTCCTTTTTGTTTGTAGGTTTTTTGTTTCCTCCCAGGAAACCTCTAGTTAACAATATTAAACCAATGGAAAGGATAACAAACTTTCTACCTATCAATGTATTGATATAACAGATCATTTTTCTATCATTTTGAGGAGGCATTGTGGTACACATTCTGTGCAAATGGAGTATGATTTAAGCACCTAATTCTCTGGGAAAGGAATCAGTCATTTAAATGTCTCCATAACTGCAGACAAAAGAGTCTTTCCTGTGGTCTGAGCAGGTTTGTGTTTGCCTACCGGAAAGCTTGCTTCTTTCTTCCCTGCAAATATATAATTTTCCTTACAAATCTTGTTGCATCTTAAAGCATATCTTTACCATCACCATCATAGTAAAACTACTACAACAAGTTTGCTAGATAACCTGTTCAAACCTGTATGGAGGAAATGGAGAAGTCCTTCAGTGGTGGTTATTACTAATATATAGCTCCATATCATCTCCTTTGGTCACATTACATACAGTGCCTAAAAACATGGGACTGCTCTGAGGAGGAAGAATAGCTAGTAAAGACAATTAGTACTGGTATGTGTTTTTCATTTGTTTTGTTTTGCTAAAGAAGCTCATGATCAGGCAAGTCCTATGATGTAAACTAGCACCCTTTCGTGCAAAAAGTCCCAGCCTGTGACAAAGGAAAGGGGAAATTATTCCACCCATCTGAAGCAGTTCCTTCATGATATGGAAATAAGCCTATTTGTATAATGAACAATCACACACCATGCGAATGTGTCTACACATTCATAAAGCAACTATCACACTTTTATTTGAATATGATTATGTTTAACATTTTTTTTAAAGCATTTAAAGTATGATGAGTATAGTGGCTGTATCCAAATGAGAAATTAAACACCAAGAATATAACACAGATGCCTGCATCCAAAACCGTGGCTCTGACGAGTCTTGCTGAGTTGATGCCTTGCCTCGGAAGTGCATCGACATAGCCAGTTCAAACATGGAAATGCTGTTACCAGGGTGTCTAGACTTCTGCCCAGCCTGAGCAAGTTTGTGCCTAGCTTCTGCCGAAACTAGATTGAAATCTGGAAACAAGACATTGCTTTGCCTACGTTTGCTGAGGAACTTGTTCTGTTAAGCATTCTGAAAGTATATCTCACATATATGCAAAACTGCTCCCCTCACAAAAGTAAGTTGTGGCCAACTTTTTTAGAAAAAAAATGTTAGAAGAATGCTATGTTAGGTGGTAGGAGACCCTGAACAGCAGTATGCTGGACAAACTCTTTGAAGACAGGTTTTGATATTCTCTTCCTTTTGGAGATAGAATAAAGTAGCAATGCATTAGGACATCTTTTTGTTCATTTTTTTCCCCAAATAGTTATATATCTTGACACCAGCATATCTCATTTTGGATACTCAGGATAGCATGTTGGTTAGAGCAGTCACCCAGCAAATGGGATATCCAGAATTTGTGATCTTAATTGTATGAAAGGAGTTCTCATTCTAGCCTCCCTCCTTTAAATTTTTGAAGGCAATTGCAAGACATATTCTCCCATACTGTGAGTTCCTACTTCACAAACACTCCATATTTACTGTGCCAATGAAATGAGGTGTTTGCTATATTGCTCTGTGGAATTCTGAAAAAGTTGTATAAATTAAACATAATTTAATTTACATTTATTTATACAATTTGTGGTAGGTAATTATAACATGTTTGTACAAATTTTACCATTTTCTTCAAAAAATAGTGTAAAATAATGAATTCCACAAACGATTAAATTGGTTTGAGCTTTGTTTGTTGGTTTGGTGGGGTTTTTTTGTTTCTTGTTTTTGTTTTGTTTTGTTTTGTCAAGACATGCATTATGTGAACTTTATAGCATACAGGGTAGTCAGACAGAATAACAAACCCCTTCTGTTGCTACTGACTTCAGGGAATTAAGCTATCTCAACAAGGAGTTGTCACATAAATGTAAAATTTCTGTTACAAAGCATTTTTCCCCCTGTATTTAAAATAGTTAAAAGACTTTTAAAATGAAATATCATATGTCTTTTTTAAGACAGGCACATCTAATGCATGAACAGAATAAATCTTTTCATTCAATATTTTTTAAATTTTATTTGTTTCATATTAGTATCTTCATATCTAAGACTAAGAACTTGGTGAGAAAAAGGAAACAGCTGAAATCTTCCTCTAGTCATGGGCATCAAAGTGAGAAAAATGCCAGGCTTAAGAGTCCATTGTATCTCCACTGACTTAGTGTCAAGTTTTCCCCATGTCACAATTTATGTGGGCTTCAGGTGTGGTTCATTTTAACCTGATCCAAATCCGGGCTGCCACAATTCTGTTGTCCTCCTCCCTCTCTAGCATCAGCATCCACGCCCTTGCTTTTTCTTTTGACACTCAGGTAGCTTCCTGGTGAGCCAGTTCAGGACTTAGTTCAGGGATACATTTATTAAGTAAAGTTATTAGGGTTTCTAGCCAATCAGTTCCCCAAAGCCTTGCCACGCATAAGGTTTTAGGGCATTTAGTGGCCTAATCTCACCACTCTGGGGAATTCTGAGCCAGACTGCATTTCCATCAAGCTGATTCAGCTTTATCCACCACTTCCTTTTGCCAACTCAGGTTGGCTCCAGATGAGGCTGTCATTGTCTTTATTAGCTCCATTGCACTTAAAATCAGCTAAGCAAAATCTGACCTTTATTTACTCCAAGTTTAGGCACATCTCTTCAAATCTTTGCAGTTTATCTCTAGAACAAAGATGACATCACAGTCATCGAAGTTTTACAAATAGTATACAAAGATGATCTATAAATATTAATGGCTAAATTTAAGCTATTCTTGTTATTTTTTCATTGAAAGTAAAATGCTTGCATGTATGATAGCTACATCTTTAAAATTGGATGGAATTGTGAAAAGAAAGGACATTTTCAGTTGAATTCAGTAACACTTATTATCCCCTTATTATCCATAATGGTATCTGCTTCTGTGAAGTAATATATTTTGAATCTGCTCATAATGTAATTTAAATACTATAAATTCTGTAAATTCATTCTGTAATGTCACGCTTACCACTTTAACTCTTCAAACTGGCCTAATTTATACCTTTGTCTTTTACTACCAATTAATATCCTTATAGAAACATGAGCTAAAGCAGATAGGAAAGCCTTCAAAATATTTCTACTCATACTCTTACTATCTGATTACTACCGAAAGTGAAGAAATAGATTTTAGATTTCTGAGAGTTCCGTTTTGTACTCTTATATATGAAATAAAATTTATGTATGATATTCAACTCTTTTTCTGCTTAACAAGTATATGTTTTGGTGAACAATTATAAAATGATATAACTGTGATTCATTCTTCTGTTTACAGTTCAGTTCATGATCTGGTCGGTACATGAGAGTCATTGCAGAGTCATTACACAAAGTATTTAAGCACCTACTTAATTTCTGTTAGTTTTAAGCAAGTATCTAGATTCTGTTAAAGCCAATGGAATTAGTCACAAGGTGCAATGGTTCAATAACTGCAGTTGAGTTTACATGCATACTTAAAGTCATGCATACACCTATGTGCTTTTATGAATGGGAACATAAGCGAAAAGCATGAAACTGTTCAAGCAATGAAACTGAGAAGGAATCAAATTTCAAATATGAAATGAGAATACATTTTCTTAGGCATCATGCTCATTTAACTATGAACTTCAGCCAAAAAAAAAAAAGCATTGTGACATTTAGGAAGAGTCAAGCATCAATTTAATATATGATCATTATAGATCTGTGCAAACCCTAGGTTATGCCCAAGCATATATACTACATAGCTGGTCACAATAACTTCTGAAGAAAGAGAAGAAGGACAATTTATCATCAAGGGCTTTATGTGTGATTTCATTTAATGCTCCCATATTTTTTGCTAACTTATGGTGCGTTTTATTTTTGTTCATTGTATATTGCTTTGATGTAGTATAAAATCTGCTAAGTAGTCAACATAAATACATAATGTAATGAATGTTGGACAATAGAGAATATGAATGTAGCTGACTTCAGCAACATATGAGCAGTCCAATTGTTCATTGATCTTGCAAAACAACTAATTACATAACTTCCCTGCTATACTTAGCAGCTGATCTCTGGCCTTTGATTCAACTTTGTGTGTGTTGGAAAGCAACTGATGATTTCTTTAGACAGCTGGAGTAGATCCCTCATTCATAGTTTTATTAAGGATGAAAACTTTCAGAAAACCAAGGTTTAGTACACAGTCATTCTTCTATTCAGGTTTCAGACTGATGTAATTTTACAAACTTTGTACAGATGAAACTAGGATTATTTAATTAAAGGTAAAATCTAAATTCAAGGTAATGGCATTTCAGGGGATAGGTTACTTCATCAACTGATGTACTGTCAATGCAGTTCCCTGCAAGTCTGAGGAGAATGAGGAAGACAGTTGCTTGAACCAGAGAAAAATATTCATTTAGGAAGAAAGGATGCTTTAAATAATGTAAAAATAATTGGCAGCATTCTTTGCCAGCTTTGAGCTTAGTATATCTAGAAATCATATCTCATCATTAACAAATTCACTTCATTAAAATTTATACCCAGTGTTTTGGAAAATTTCTCAACATGTTTATTTTTACTATGATTGTTTTTTGTCATCCACTTATCTACTTTTCATAGGCACAGGATATTTCTGTGATGACAGCAACTTTGTATCAGGTCTAATTTACAAACACTTGGGATTGGTTGGTTTGTTTGTTTGCTGTGATTAGTTGATAACGACATACTTCAAGTATTGAAAAAATGTTTGCTTAGCTATTGATTCAAACCTAGTGGAAATTAACAGGGATCTTGCACATACTGATGTCCAAGATGAGTAGATAATATATCAAAAATTATGTATTCATTTTGTAAAAGAATAAATAATTTTGGAGAGTCTCAGATGACAGGAAAAGGATCTTTGTTGATATTTCAGTTTTATTTTCCTTCTTTCTCCTTCCTTGTGCATGAAAACTACACAGATATATATACAATTTATTTTACGAAAATAACTCTGACTATATATTTTTATTAAATTAAAAAAAAACCCTCTTTTTTTAACTTGGGCTGCATTTAACTACTTGTTAGGTCCTATAGCAGGGAGATAAGGTTTTGATCTTTGGTTACTCCTTTTTTGTGACTGTTATTCTTCAGATACTTGACTCCCTTAACCACTTTATCAGTGGTGCTGCTTTCATGTTATAAGAATCATGTTTATGATTACTGTGGGTTTCTTATCTGCTTCTGTTTTTAGACACTTTCATCAGACAGCCAGGCAGTCTCATTGCTTACAGCAAGGTTCATGTCTCCCCATGACACCTATACAGCTGCAAAGTTTACTACTCAAAAATGAATGGAAAGCTCTGCCAGATGGCTTCACCTTTCTCACATTCTACATTAAAAAGGGTACCCAAATTCATTATGAAAAAATACAATATGTGGAAAATGAAAAATCTAAATAATAAGTAATAGCAGAAAGAGTGTTTTCTGTTGGAAAGGTTGGTGCCATGTGGGGTGCACCAGGGTAGCAGGAGTCAGGGCAGCACTATGAACTACGTAGAAAATGTCTGATTCTCACTGGCATACACCTAGATAAAAACAGGAATACTGAATTAGACTGAAATAAGTGGTATACTTCTTTATGTTCATGTTTACAATTTACAAAAGCAAAACCTAAAGAATAAAATTGTGAGTTAATAATTGGAGTTATTTTTTGGAGGCACATATAAAATTCTCATAAAAGCTACGGTATGAACACTTCTTTACTGTAATGATATAAAGCCTTGCTAAATAAAGACAAAGAGAAATCAGCAGAAGTCTTTCCATGGTATCTAAGAAGAGGCCTTGAAGGGCTCCAGAGGTCATACAGTTTTTCCCATCTTAAAATAACTCCCTTCTTAGGCTTTATGAGGTTTCCCCACAGAGTAGGTATTGTCATGGCCTTGACTGATTTTCACATCTTCAGCAGAAACACTTCTCAGAATTGACCTTCATCCCATGCAAAAAATATTTTTTTTCAGGGTATTTTTATCACTGCTGTTTTATTTTGAGATGCCTGACGCATAATCACTTCTAGTCACAACTTATGTTATATCTGTAATAAGGGGGAACTCAGTTCTTCAGGTTATATTAACATGTATGAACTAATAGAAAATATTTTAATTATTTGGAAGGTCTTAGTACAGAGATTGACATGTATCAATGATGTATCATTTGCTAGTATTTTATTTCCGCACCGCACTCTAAGGTTCATTTGGCAAGAAATTAATTCATATTTTCAGCAAATCTATAACATCACAAAAATGTAAATATCTAATATTATATTTCCTTTGCATCAATAGTTTCACTTTTGACACTTCTACTGCTTTGTGGAATTAAAATTTAGTACATTTTTGGAAAAAAATAAACTGGGGTGCTGGAAAGAGACTTTTTTAGTTTGCAGCCAGCCTGTGTCATGAGAACACATTTTCCCTCTCCCAAATCATTACTTAGTGTCAGAAACCATCAGTGTGGTACTTTATTTCTATGAGATATTCCTTGCTCGGTGCTTATTTCATGCTTTTTGGATTAGCAAAAAACAATTTCACACCCAGTGAAATTAGTGTTACATATAATAAAAATATGCAGTTTGAAGACTCATTCTGCTAAACTGGCCTGATTTTGTACAATAGGTTCCTAGAGAGCCATACCTCTATATTTTAAATGGTTCAGTGAGATCAAAGGTAATTTTTTTCTTCTTTCACTCTACTCTCATCGCAGCTGGAGAAAACATTTAAGCTAGAAGAGTTTCAATTTATAAAACACTAAAGCACTTACTGTTAAGTATGTGCTTAATTTTTTGTTAGTCAAGAAAGCACTTAAACATTTCTTTTGTTCCTACTGACTCCAAATCATACACAAGCTTAAACTGAAACATGTATACAATTGATTTCATAAAACAAGACCAAACTGAGAAATGCATTTTAAATGGACTTATCCAAGAAAAGCTGCCATATGGTTCCATTAAAATTCATTAAAGATTTTATCCTTCTCAAAATCCCTGAGTATAGCTGGGGAGATTAAATTGTCAACCTTTGAAACCCTATCTAAAGTTAAAACCTTTCTCTCAGAACACTTTGAACTAGTATCAAAGTTGACATGTTATGTTCAGCAAATAACTACTGATTTTAAGAAATAAAAATCATCTGTGATGTAATGAGATTAAGATATGTGCTATTTGTTATATTATCAAATAAATGCTATCAGTGCTTTTCAAATCAGCTAGTGAAAACCACTTCTCACTGAATCTCATAAATAATATCACCAATATTTTCATATTTCTTCTACAATGCATAAGAAATCTTTGGGGTTTTTTTTTCAATCAAATACTAAAAATGAAACAATTTTAGTAGAACAGTACACTATGCTAGTAAAGACTTTGAGTATTTTTAATGAATGGAGAAGCTACCAATGGTCATGTAAAAGTTACTCCATTCCAAATAACAGAGTAGAAGAGTACAGAATAAACCTGCAGAAACATTTGATGTCTCCATCTTTCAATTTATCCTCATTACTCTATTATTTGTAACCCCAGCATAATATGATTTTCATATTTTCAGTTTTTAAATTCCTAAGTTCTGAAAACCTCATGCAAGCCCCTTCATTAAATTTCTCACTCTTCCTATGTGGAATCCACTTGGGGCATAGGCTGGCACAGTCAAATATTACCACTGACAGAAAAGTGAGGTGGTCAGCTGTCCAGCCTAAAGAGCAAATGGTCATTCAGAAACACCTCACCAGGTGTTCCCCATGTCATCTATACCCTAAAATTTGTACCTCTGTGTTTTTCGGGTAGCATTTCTGTCTCTTCACAACTATTTCTTCGTGAAATCCCTGTATCCCCTTACCTACATTTCTTTCTGAATTACAGTAATTTTCTTTTCAATATTCCCCGAGTTCCAGCTGTTCAAAAGTGGATACTAAATGTAACTGATGAACTTAGCTAAATCATTGGTAAAGAACTTCATCCTTGTCCCATTAATTTTAGAAATAGATTCATATAGTCATGTGATACCACATGTGCATGTATTATCCATTTCTCCTATGGGATTGGAAATGTACAGAGCTGGCCCAGAAAGTCATGGCGTGAGCCATGGTATGTTCAAACCCAATTCCTCTCTTCAGCAGTTTCTATAGACTGCGTTTCTCAGTCCTCAGTGAAATGTATATCTGCTGTTCCCCCCACTAGAAGTTCAGAAGGAAGCTGAAAAAGGAAACCCTACCAACACTCTCCTTCAAAAGGCTTTCTCCAGGGCTCAGAAATCCTCAGTAGACCTACTCCTTAGCCATGCCACCTGAAAGTGCTGCCCTGACTCCTGCTACCCTGGTGCACCCCACATGGCACCAACCTTTCCAACAGAAAACACTCTTTCTGCTATTACTTATTATTTAGATTTTTCATTTTCCACATATTGTATTTTTTCATAATGAATTTGGGTACCCTTTTTAATGTAGAATGTGAGAAAGGTGAAGCCATCTGGCAGAGCTTTCCATTCATTTTTGAGTAGTAAACTTTGCAGCTGTATAGGTGTCATGGGGAGACATGAACCTTGCTGTAAGCAATGAGACTGCCTGGCTGTCTGATGAAAGTGTCTAAAAACAGAAGCAGATAAGAAACCCACAGTAATCATAAACATGATTCTTATAACATGAAAGCAGCACCACTGATAAAGTTACATAACTCAGGGAACTTTACTTTAGAATCACAATTTATATTGCTATGTTTGAGTTTGAAACAAATTTTTGTTTCAAATTTAAACCAAACATTTATTAAGGGTCTAATATTTTTCTTCTGAAGTCACATTTATTAATTACCTGAGTGTCTCTTTGACTTATCCTCTTCACTTTTTAAAAAGCATATACTTATGATGTGAAATGCCTTGATCCATTTTTGTTTCTCTTTCAGAAATCTCATAGAAAATTGAATTTTTTCACTGTTTGAATTTTGCAAACTGGTGCATTTATTCAATATAGAAAACAGTCTTCTGAAAAAAAAAATCCATGTTGTGAGTGCAAGGGAATTACCTGGTTTTATTTTCCCTCTGCAAAATTCTGTTTCTCCATGACGGACTCGATTATTTCTGTGGCATAAAAAGAAAGAATGACCACTGCTAACTGCATTAACGTAATACTGAAACCAGAGTTGCAGAGCCCAGTGCACTGAGTGAGGATCTAGTGAGTGAGTGGAGGTGAGAGAAGGCAAGGGCAAGTGTGGTGTGGACAGAGCTAAGAATTTACCTTCGATATGCAAATTATTAGTATAAAGAGTCAAAATGGAAATGCAGGCTCCTTGTCACCTTGTCAGCCACTGGGGTAAAATGAGATTCAGGCCCAGTTAAGCAGTCCTCAGCTAATTGTTTCTTTTTCCCTCAGCCCCTTCCACTTGTCCTCTTAGTTGTGCAGCCACCCAGTGAACAGTCCTGGCAAAGCCATCAGAGTGGAAAGTGGTGTCATAGAAAGAGCTTTTTCCAGCCTCACCAGTTCCATGGTTTGGGTCACCACATTGTTACAAAAATAGCTCTCCTAGAAAAAAGGAGGTGATGAGGAAAAGAGGACATAGGTGAGCCACATGTGATGGTGCTGCAGCTGAAGAAACCCACATAAGATAATGACCTCACAGACATATTTTTGTCAAACTATGCCTTGCCATTGACTCAATACGGAATATGGTAGAGTCAGAACACTAGTATTCTGAATCTAGATGTAATCTATAGGTATTTCATAAGACCATTGTTCTTAAACACAGTGAAAGTTACATTGGCTTATCTACAGTTAATAATGAAATAGGTTGTTTTACCTAGGAAATAATCTGGTTCATTAAAATTAATAAGAGTAGTCAGAAAAGACACAAAGACAGTGCAACTTGATTTTAGTGATTTCTAGCTTTCTAAAGACTGCATTCACAGTTGAACTGTAAACTGTAGTCCTTGACAATAAACTCCATGGTTTCTTTCCAAGTGACTTCTTTTGTATTCTTATTTCTTTTTCATTCCTATAGTATATTATCCACCTTTTATAACATAGACGTGTCTTTTGCTGTTGTCTTTCCTTTTTTCTTCTTATTTTAGTCTTATTGTCACAAGTATTGTCGTGGTTTTGCAAGACCTGGTTTTTGGTAGCGGGGGGGCTGCAGGGGTGGCTTCTGTGAGAAGCTGCTAGAAGCCCCACCACCATGTCCTGCAGGGCCAATGTCTGTCTGGCTGCAAAGATGGACATGCCGCAGGCCAAGTAGAAGTGGTAATGCCTCTGTGATAGCATATTTAAGAAGGAATTCAAAACAATGTCTGGTGGCCCAGTTTTTAATTCCAGCCAGAGAGATGAGGGGTGAGTGAGAAGATGTGAGCTGAAAAAAACCCCAACATGGAGACACCAAGGTCGCTTTGGAAGAAAGTGGAAGGAGGTGCAGGAAATGGAGACGAGATTCCTCTGCAGCTGATGGTGAGACCATGGTGAGATGGGATGTCCCCCCTTGTAGCCCATGTAGGACCAGGGGGTGGTCCTCCATGCAGAGGACCCACTTGCAGACGCTGGAGCAGGGGATGCTTGAAAAGAACTGCAGCCTGTGGAGGAGGGACCCACGCCGCAGCAGTCTGAGGGCCGCTGTTTCCTGTGGGATGGACTATGGACGTTACTTTCTAAAGGGGAGTAGTTTCTGAAGAACTGCCTTCCACAGGAGGGACATCACCATCCAGCAGGGGAAGACTCCAATCCTTGAACTATGATGAAGTGACCTAAAACCCACCCCACTTTAATTTTCTGTCTCCCTGTGCCGTTTGGGTAGGAGGTAGAGCTGGGAGGAGGGAGTAGGGAAGGGGAAAGAAGGTGTTTTTCCACAACTCATATTGCTTCCTTTCTATTAGTCTTAGTGTAATAAATTTACTCTTATATCTCTTAAGATAAAGCCTCTCTCTTAAGTGCATTTGATCACAAACTTCGCAGACGCTTTGAATTTTTTTTCCTCTCTCCTCTGTCGGGCTGCGGGGTGGCGTGGGAGTCAGCGGGACTGGGTAGTTCCTGGCCTCTGGCCAGGCTCAAACCAAGTATTTGGGATGAACCCATCTTCATGCAGTTGAAAAGAAATCTGACATTTTATATTTATTTTGTTGTAGTCTGTTGCAGTATCTCATTAGAGCCAAATTTAGCCCAAGATCTTGCAAATTTTGACTTATTTTTATTATTTATAGTTCTTTACTAACTTCCTTTGAAACACGTTGTCACAAATATTGGATAGATCCCCCCTATGAATTTCTCAACAGTTATTATCAAGGGGCTATTATATTTTCTGTAGGTGTTTTTTTTACATTTTTCAACCTTTTTCCATTATTTCACATCTCTGTTTTTTTTCTACATTTAATGATCTCTTTTCTTCAGCAATTGCATGTCCCCATTTATAACAATATAATATATGTGAAATCTATCATGGCTATTGGTTTGAGGATTAAACCCTGTGTTACCATCTGAACTAAGCTGTGTTAGGTTTTGTTCTTCCTCATGGTGTGTGTAATATTTATATTTCTCTATATTTATCTCTATCTTTTATCTATCTCAATATTCTGGAATATAAACAATTTGTTGTAGAGTTGTCCCTACTTTTGTTATTTAGCAGCCTATAAACTTGCTTATCCTGCATTCTATCTAATTTTCAGTTCTTTAAAATGTAACAATTTCTGGCTTATTTCACTAATTCCCACTCACAACTGTCTTTCCTTCTGTTGTTTTAGATTTATTTCACCTTCTGTAGCAGCACTTGTATCTGTTTATGTCATGCAAATATGTATTTAAAAAGCGTTGTTGTAATGATGATTCAATGTTTTACTTATTTTGCAGATATATAAATATTTAACAGATTTTCTATGCCATGGTCCTTCTCTGTCCTCATCCATTTCACATATAGGTATTTTATCAAATGAAACCTTATTTTTTTCAAAATGTGTTTGGCAGAAATTTTCTTTGAGTGATTAATGGATTGATTCGTTATTACTATGACTGATGATAAGTGAACATAAATACAGCAGCTGGATCTCCCTAAAAAGAGCAGCAAATAAGGAAAAAGTTTGAATTTTTTTTCACTGTGGAGGGTGAAACAGAGTCCAAAACTATTCTTAATCAGGATTTTGGAAGCAATGAAGGCATGCAAGTACCCAGCTGACAGGTCTTTTTAACTGTGCTGCAATGATGGATAGGGCAGCAATGCTGCTTTTGTGCTGTACCAGGTGAATATAATAATTATTTAATTAAAATTATATTAATTAAAATTCAACTGAAGAGTAGAAATATGATGAGAGTATGATGAAAGCTATGTAAGCTATTATAAAGTCTGCTGCTTTAAATGCATCTTGCAAGTCAAGTTTTCCATTTACCCCTCTGGCCGCAGTGTGCTCTTCACAACACTGGAGTTACCTCACTACCAAGCTTTGTCTGGCAAAAGACCCTGGAGAAAAGCCCTGCAGAGAAGGTGTAAAAAATTAAGAGCTTCAGGTTTCCTAATCTTATTTTCGTGTTGAGAACAGCCCTGGTTTTTGATCACTAACTCTAGAAAATGGACTACTCAATAACTACTTCTTCTTCTCTCTGGGATTTCTCTGACTCTGACATTTCTGTACCAACCTAGGGAGTCTGGATGATGCCAGAGGGGCAAACAAGCCAGTCTTCTGCACTGCACAAGGGAAGAAATATACATGCCAGGTCTCCTCCCAAGTTGGCTCTCAAAAGAAATCAGGCAGTTCTAGAGTTTCAGAAATACTTCTTGCTTTGAGTAATGGAAGATTCACAGATCAAATCATATATGTCCTAGTTCTATAAGTGCTCTTCACAGTTTCTGAGAACTAATTGACAAGAAGAGTTCAGGGCTTTCTGACACATTTTCCATAGGGCTAAGCAGCACTGGACAGTTTAATGTCTTTCAGATTCCCAGGTCCTTATCAACATAAGAAAGAAGCATGCTATGTCAATTTTTTCACTTGAGAACAAGTCTTTTGTTCTTGTTTAGCATTTTTAAGTAGAACTTAAAAGTGAAACAGGTTTAGGCAGCTGCAAAAGTATGTTCCACACTCTTTCCATATTATTTCTAATTAAATGTTCTTTCCCCTAAACTTTATTCTTTTTAGTAGCATTTAACTTTTGTATTCTTCTGACTACATCTGCTGAGTGAATGCTCTGTTCCATTACTTCTTTTGGTCTCTTTTCATGCCTGTTGTAGAGTCTCAATCCATTTTTGAGATCATTGTTACTGCTTTGGATTACAGTAGAAATCAGAGAGTGATGAGTGGTATGACAGTGGCTGTACAAAGGTTCTCCTCTATTGCCCGGTAAAAATCTACTCTTCTGGTTTTCCCAGGAAGTAAGTTATCATTGTTTTAACATAATCACACTAAAATAGTGCTTTATGGTAATTTCTTATGAAGATTGATTTCAAGGCAGCTGTACTTAAGACTGAAAGTTCTCTTTGGGCTCCTAAATTAAGGTCTGAGTTTTGTTAAGGCTCAGTGTCTGTTAATTTCACCCAAGATAGTTGCTGCATACCCTACCACATCAGAAAATCCCATTATTGGTGGCCCTATGTGGACCTAGGAAGCCAGTTTTATATATGGTTGAATTAGAAAATCTCATACATTTCATTTTTGCATTTTCAGGAAGAAGTCACATTGGGCTTAAATTTTTAAGGATGTGACTTCATTTGAAAAGACGGAGATTGTCCTATACAGTGCTCAGTAGAATTAATTAGGAGTGACAGTCACAAAAATACTCTGTGTCCATCACACTGCTTATGCTTTCAAATTTTCTCTGAATTGTCCTTTTTTCAAATTAACAAAAGTAATGCAGATATTTTTATCACTGCAGTCATTCAATGAATCATGAATAGCATTTTCTATTAAATCTTGTGCTAAGCTACCATGTGTTTTAAAAAAAATATTATTCTGATGCCTTATTTTCACTATTTTAGAGAAATATTGATAAATAATGAAAAATATTTAGTTATATTTATATCCATGTTTGATTATGTATACAATTCTAGGACATGCTACACCTTTAATGTATGTATTTTTTGCCAGATGATTCCATGGTGCTTAGCATGCCTTAACATTGCTGTTATAATTAGTCAGTATGTAATATAGAGCCTAATAATCATATATAAATTCCCTACTAATTACCCTATAATCTACTATTTGTTGATTAGAAGAGCATGGGATGAGTATTTCTACTATTATTAATCTCAATTTACATGATAATTATAGGGCTGCTACAGATTTTTCTTGTTTACTCGCTTGGCTATGCTGTGCAGCCTTTTGTTGTGTTAATAAAATACTGCCTGTTTTATGTTCATCTATTTTAATCCATACTCAGCCAGCTTCTCCTCACATGCACTTCTAGCCTGCATTGTTCCCGGGCTGGTACACAGGCAGGTCACTACAATAGGTCATTCTTTGTTTTCCCTGAAAAGTACCCAGGCAAGTTTATGTGAAATTGTTACAATGCTCATGCCTAGTTTAAATATAGGGTGAAACCCTGCCGGTGCTGGAGGAAAAACACAGGCAACTGTTGCTCTGTGGAGCAAGAATGTACACATACCTGCTACACAGGCAACTGTTGCTCTGTGGAGCAAGAATGTACACATACCTGCTCTGAAGTTCAGGAGGAGGCAGTGTGGTTGGATACTTGGGTGAAGATGAAAGGGAAAAAGAGTAAGTTTAATTTAATGGTAAGGATATACTATAAACTGCCAAACAGAAGGAGTAGGTGTGGATGAGGCTATTTTTGCATGGCTATGTAATGCATCGAAATAGCAGGGTTGTGGGAGATGGTTTTAATTAAGTTTGTATCTTTGAAAGAGTAATTTTGCTTTTCACTCAAGGAATAAAAACTAGTCAGATGGATACAATATTTTTATTTGAGAAAAGGGTTGGCACTAGCAGTTTTAAGTGTGATCCGAACTAGCCAAATAATACAACCTGAAAATCCAAAGACAGAAGACATGTTGATATGATCATGATGTGTTTGGGATTCTAGGAAGAGGATGCATGTATAGAAGAGGAAGATAAAGACAGACAGAAGTCTATTTCAGCACAAGAGACTTCGTAAATTCTAAGGGTTGTTAGGTAGGGTCTCATGGGAAGGTAGAATGAAAGAAGTGTAACTATCAGGGTAGAAAACTATAACTTTTAATGAAAGAATTAATTAAATTTTACGACACCAAAATATCTCAATACAAAAAAAAGTGAGAAGTTAATGAATATGATAAATTAGAGAAATTATCTGAAGCCAGTATGGTAAAATCCAATAAAGAAAAATGCATAATAAGGCACTAGGCAATAAAAAAACCTCCCAAAACGAAAAGCCCAAAAAACACAAAGTGGAAAATCACTACTTAGGCAGAAGAATTGCAGAAAAAGATTGTGAAGAAATTGCATATAGCAATATAAAAAATGTAAATCAACAGTTTGGTGTGGTTAAAGAAAAAACAAATTTCATTTTAGGGAGTTTTAGCAGCTGTGTTGTACGTAAGACAGTAGTTTTTCTGCTTTTTCCAGATCTGGTGAGGCCTCAGCTAAAATGATGTGTCTACTTTTAGGAATTATTCTCTATGAATGATGTAGGCAAATTTGAATAAATTCATAGTAGAGCTAGAAATGAATTTAAAAGATTTAGACAGTATGACCTCTTAGGGCAATTTGAAAGCACTGAGTTAGTTTAGAAAAATAAGAGTGTTGAAGGATAAATCCTTCAGTATATACAGGTTGTTGCATTGTCGTTTTCACGCGTCTTCCATGTCCATCAGAGGACACGGACAGCATTGGCTAAATTTGGAATTAGAGGTTAAGGTTAAATGGGAAAAGATAATATTCAAAACACATTGATAATTAATGACAGGAACAAGCTGCCTAGTGTGAAAACAGTGTTACTATCATTGGAGGCTTTGAAAGAGAGTGCAGGTTCTATTAAGCCTCTATTAAGAGTGGTCCAGCTTGCTTCAGTAGAGGAAGATGAACCAAAGGACTTTTTTCTTCTTATGCCATTCTAATAATTCCAGATGTTTGGTGGATTTTTTTAGATTAATGGCAGTAACACCTTGGACTTGGAAGAGTATTTTACCTACTGAATGAGTTTGATGTGACTGAGAGTGGACCTATGAACTAGCTCCAATACATGGAAAATGTAATGGCAGAATACATGAGTGAGCTTTACGCCTCCTTTCTTCTTACCAGTTTTTATACTAGATCATGGGATATAGTGTATGATCCCCCGAGACCACATAATCAGATGGAAAATACACCGAGTGGGTAGTATGAAATCACATAGCTCAGTTACGTCATGGTATTTGAAAATATTCATAATTATGGGTGTTTAGATTGTTGCCAGTAATTTAAAATTAAATCATTTCCACTTGAGTGCCTACTTTCAGATTGCAATTATAAATGACTTATTCAAATAAAATTTATTCTTGTGGGTGATACTTTATCAATCTTATTTGAATCATTAGGAATGAATGCAGAAATTAACATAAATAAATGTAAATTTCTTTAAATGTAAATAAATCCATATGAAACTATACCTTTGGCAATTAGATAATATTCTATCTAAAAAAACCTCACACACCTTAAATATTGAAGAGAAACTGACTTTCATGAAAATTCTTAGAAAATCTAAACTCTAGAGCCTTTTTTATTGTAAATATTTTCAGTGCAAAAAGAAAATTTTACTTATGTCAACCTATCGAATAAATGTCAGTCATGAATTACAGAGAAGCCATCAATCAAGAGTTAGCCCTGTACAATGGAAGCCACCAGCACATAACCAGTGCTATAATTAATACAAGGATCTACTTGTTGCTTTGCTCTGTATAAATGGAAAAATGATAGTTCCACACAGTAGAGGTCCTTGTGGAATTAGTGATATATTAGTGTAATCTGACTGTATAAGACTATTGTTGTGAAAGAACACATTAAGATACATATTTAGGATAGGTTTTCTATTAATTTCTGTTATGTAGAAGAAAATATTAGGGACATTTATTTTTATGATGAATAGCTGAGACTCTTTGAAAACAACACATTCATTAGTATTAGGTTGTAAAAGTAAAAAGAAGAGTTGTATCCTTAAATTGCTGTAAAATTTATTTCTTACAGGCAACTCAATCCATATATATGGCTGATTGTTCAGGTACAATTGCAATATTCAGATTGTTCCTTCTTTTTGAACATTTGCTCATGAAAAAAGAGGTAGTCCACTGTGCTAAGTTTCCCTCATCTTTTGTTATCTCTTTCGAAATCCAGCCTTTTTAGGTTTTGAAGAACTATCATATACAACCACTGGGTATATTACTTAGATTTCATCAGTAAAAAACTTCAGATTGTGTCACAGGATAAATAAGGGAACTCCCATCATTGTTGTTACTGCCCAAGCACTATAGATGGTGCATTTACCAGCGAAAATTAGGCTTGCAAGATTCAAAGCCATTTAATTTTGAAATTCTGTAGAGTTCATGGTGAGAGTGAGCTTCTGAATTAAGCCCCTTCTCTGAAACAGAGGGTAGTTTTATGAAAATCTCTTTCTGACTACCTGCCTCAGATACAGAGGTGAAAAGTTCTGGACTGTCAGCTGGAAGCAAAGGAGGAGAGTGATACTGAGTAGAACTGGGGCAGGGCAGGGAGGAACCCAATCTTGTCAGCCAGGGTCATCAGGGACAAATTAGGTTATCAGAGAGTATTGAAACAAAACGGAAAAACTGGGAGTGAGATGCTGAAAGAGAGAAATCATATTTATGCAGTCAAGAGGAATAGAAAAGGAAAAAAACAGGTAACTCATGTGGAAATTCCTGGTGTGGAAAATAATGGGAAGATGGAAAATAGTGGTTAAAGACTGCAAAAGGCTTTGTAACCACAGTGACATGCTCCTCTTCAGAAATTAGAGTGGAAGTAGACACACGTGGAATGTCATCAACCTTCTACTTATGACCTATACAGACCATCACCATGATACAACAGGTTCTGTTTTATTTTGTGTTACTTCAGTTTACATTTTAGAAAATACACACAGAGGACATGTTAAGGAAATACAAACTTTCCAAGTACTCAAAATGAAGAAATGCCAGGCAGAGGCTTGCCTCTTATGTGAGAGTATTACCATTATTTGCATGATCCCAGGACCTGGTCCCAAGGGTCTGCTCTTGTAATGGAGGCAATTGTCATCACAGGGCCTTAAGTTTCATTTTCCCTGCAGCTGGAGGTTTTGAAAAATCACTGCCTTGCTTTCTATTAAATAAACACTGTCTACATTGTGTACTGCAATTATTCACTGTATGTAGCCAAAGAATAATGAACATGCAACAACATCCATGCTATTTCAGATGACATAGTGAGAGACTGAATCAAGGTGGCATAGGTGACCTTAATATAATTGCTTGGTCTTTTCTGAGAGCTTGATTTTGTCACTGAGTTCTTCTAGTCTGGGCTGTTCTTTGCCTTGACCTTAGATTCAGCAGTCTAAAATTGCCTATGAAAAGTACAAATTATCATGGGTAAATATCTCTCTGCAAATGAACCTTTTTTTTTTAGTGCTGAAGTTTCTTTTAAAAGCTGCTTTCTCATCCAAGTTTCACTGGAGCACTTTGTCTGGCGGAGTAATTTTGTCTTGCTGGCTGATTTGTATTGTTCTTGCAGCTTTATTGCTGTAGTCACAGAGTTTTTACTAGCTGCACTTGAGATGTGAATCTTGATTGTAACTAGACAATCAGTGCAAATATTTTATTCTTCTAAGCAGTTAATGAATTCAGACCAGAGCTTTTTAATTCAATTTGCTTTGATTCAATGCTTTATCCTTTATTTTTCCTTGGTCTGCCCTCCTAACATCATGAAAGTGAGAAGCAATCTATTTGTACAATTAGGGAAAAAAGTCCCTCATCATAACCCCTCAGCAAAAAGAAAGAAAAAAGAGTGAAAAAAAAATACAGTTGGTGAAAGGAAGAGGTAGCAGAAATTAATGAAAATTTCCTTTAAAATGTAAGAACAAGTAGAAAGTAAAGGGTATGTATGAGGAAAATAAAGTGAAAGAAACCTAGTGAAAAGATGAAGGCATCTCATGACAAAAGGAGAAAAAGGGGAATAGAAGACTTTGTTGGATATCTGGAGGCCTCAACATTTGCAGTGTACTACATTACCTTTACCTGAACATTTCTTGTATACACAAGTGAGGGAAAATCTGTCATGACGTGTCCTTGGAGCTGTTGTGACAGTATAGGTAAATCAGAAGCCCAGTCTAGCAAAACAAAAAAAACAACTGTTCTCTGGAAGCTGTATAAAGCCATCCTTTCCAAGGCTTATTTCCTTGCTCTTTCATCTGAACATCTCTCTGCCCTCTGGGAGTGCTGCTGCCCTGGGACTGTAACTGTAATCCCAGAAGTCTGTTCCCATCATGAACTAGTACTTTGTTTGTGGTGACTGTATTTTGCTTGTAAACTACTTCGTTCAGCTTACTAAACACCAAACATTAGAGTTGCAAATGATGTGACACAGCAAATGATCAAAAATACTCTGTGTAGTGCAATTTCACTCATGTTACCAAAATAGTTGCATTGAAACCCCATGGACAATAAAAAAAATTAAAATTAAATAGTGCCAGAATAATTCATCTACTGGTAGATTTACTGTGTGGGAAGAAAGAAAGTGACGGAAAGTACTGTGATAGCAAAAACAACTGAACAAGAAACAAATAAACAGACAGAAGTTGACTTGCTAATTATCACTACTAAGAAACAGTTAGTGAGTTGTCTATGTGCCAAATGCTGCTTTGAGAGGGTAGGGTACAGTATATCCTACATTGCTTGCACCCTCCTTTTCACCCTCCTTTCGTTATATTAAACAAATGAAACTAAATGATTTTCAAGAAGGTGGCAGCATCTGGTTTTAGTAAATAATACTGTTTCTGGCTTTTTTTTTTTTCTCCCACCAACATAGAGTAACCTACTCAACTGTTCTTGAGGAAAGCATGGATGACCATGCATTTGGTCATGCTTGTGGTCAGATTTGTCAGAAAACAGAAAGACGACTGTGGCTTATTCTCTATATGCTGCAGTATTCACTGCATATTAGAAAGTGGGAAAGTTTTCTGGGGAGGTGAGGAAGATTTACGTGGTGTCTCTATGGACCTAACAATAACATCTTCTGGGGCAGTATAAACCCCAGAATTGTCAATATGATTGATAATTTAGATACAATTGGTACACAGTGCCTTCTGACATGACTTGCATTTGAATTGTATGGTAGGCACCATAAAATGCAGTGAAAATGCAGTGAATATCTTTAAATTCACACAGCAAACATTTGCCGAAAGCTGTAGGTACATCCACCTAGTAGTGACATGTTAGAATCAGCAGTGGAATAATTGATGTTAAGAGAATTGTCACCAGACTTCAGCAATAACATCCTGCCAGGAAATACAAGGCAATTTATGCTATTTCAAGCCATTGTTCCAGACTGTAAACTCAGAGACACACGGCGGCATTGATTCCACAGTCATTTTATGTTTTACAACAATGGGACTAGAGGCATTTTAAATATAAATCATAAATCTGGTAGATGGCAGTTTAAAAAAATAAAAATCTGACATAGTGCAGCAATGTGCTTAGGTCTGTAATCATATTATAAACTTTCCCTGGCAGTAAGACCTAGGCAAAATAGATAGGGTATATCTGGCAGTCATCTCCCTTGGCTTTATGTGAACAATAGAAAAATGAATATCATTATGACCGATCTTTCTGATCCTAATGACATTGTGGATCTTGTGGCTAATTATTGTGAGGCCACTGATGACTTTTTTAGTAAACTAAATAATGCTTTGAAAAACTTATTTCCATTTGGGCAGTGCTCTTGCAACCAGAACCCAAATCTGCAAAATCAGACACTTGGCTCAGTGGATGTCCTGTGGCTTCAGTAAATGGTGATCAGGTTATGTGTCTGAGCATGGATCTAATTGACTGGTGTTACGTGTACAAGCTTGGTATTTTAGAACTGCTTTTTAACATTTATTTCTGACTTTGCATTTCACTATGGTATAATTTGTTTTGGATCAAAACAATCGTAGTGGCTAAATATCATGTGACATTTTCATTCAATTCATTTTCTGCAATCAGGAGAGATCAGGCCAGTATACCAAAGCTTATTATCACCTCTGTCTACTAAAAAGTATTTGGTCTGTAGAAAGATTTAATAGGTATACTTACACTGTTAACATTTAATAGTTAGGTATAAATCATGCAAATTCTTTTTTTGAGATCTGTTGTTTACAAGTAAAGTAGGGACAGCATGTACCAAGCTGAAAGGAATTTTGAACTAGGAACTCCTGAAGTGTTCTGTGCACCTGCAGGCTTGGAGTAAAATATAATGAAGTTTGATAGCTTATACCAAAGAACAGGAGGCACTGCGTTTTGTTGCATGTGACATGTCAATGTCACCCTTTCTGTTTCTTTGTGCTTTAAAAGAACACAAAGTGAGGTGCTGCCATGTCTTTGCTGGACTAGTTCTTCTGGCCAAGGCAGAGGCAGAGAGAGCCAGGTTCCTGACCTTTATTTTTACATCCGTTTCTTTGTGACAAGGCTCTGGCTGTTTTCACTATTAACTTTAAACAAGCCTCCTGAGTGGGAAAACCTCTTTGTATTCTAACGTCTATGTCTTTTATGGGATTGCTCTAACTTAAGTTATGGTGTTAAGTTTATGACTTAAAAGAGAAAAGACCGGCAATCTCAGAAGCATGTGTCAGAATTCAAAATGAAGATATGTTATTATTAGACATTTTTGTATTCTCTTAACTATGAGTATGTTGTCTTTTGAGGCCGATGTTTACATTAAAACTGTTAGTGGTGCCAACAAAAGCAAGGCTTGCCTCCCTAACAATAGGAACCCTGTTATTACATCTTGATGAGTGCTAAGAGAAAAATGTCTCCCTGCTGCCATTGCTCAATTAGGCTGGAACAAGCAGTTTGAAAGGAAAACATGGGACTCATCACAGCTTATCTATGAATGTGGCTGTATCAAGAAAGTGGGGGTGTTTTTAGCAGCCTGACACACAGAAATACTCCAGCATCTCTGGCTGTTGTTAAGGAGGTGTCAGCACTGTGATAGCCTGGCTCCTCTAGACTGCTGTCTGGAAAATGTAAGGGGTTAATGCAAAATAAAAGGGATAGAGAATGGAAGACAAGATGAAAGAAATGAAAGCAATTAGTCAGCACAAATGGTTCTGAACCTCTATCCAAAAATAGCAGATTTAACATTTATTGTGAGCAAGATCAGAAGTATCTTAGTGATATTGGCTTTGTGGTAGGAGAAATATAAATAGAAGCAAGCAGTTGTGAAAACAGTTGAAAGGAGAACTAGAAAACACATGAAAGACATTGGAATCACTTAATCTGATTACAAAGAAGTAGGAACCTCAACATTAAAGCTAATGTTAATATTCTTAAAATTAATTAACAAAATAAAAATAATTAAGATGAAGTAGGAAACAGGCATCCTCACTAGTCAACCTAATTTGGTTAGAAGAATTTTGTTGTGGTTTTTTTTTCTTTTTTAAATTAACAAATTATGAGAGCCAGGAGGATAGATGGACATGACTTATTTTCTTCCTTCCTTTGGTTTATGTGGACTGTAAATCAGTTGTCTGCTTACCCTTTCTCATTTGGATCACCTCTTTGTTCATTGCGAAAGAGTCTAAAAAACTCTTTCATTTTCCTTGTTTCCCAATAGATTGTATCATTACAATTTTATTTGGAAAAAAAACAGAACAAAGAAAATGGTGGTAGACACAGTGCAGAGTCTTATTTTTAGATCCCTGGTTTGTTTTGGCACAGTTCAAAGCTGAGAGTCAAGCTGTTGGATGTGAACCAGCCCTTTGAAACTTTTGAGGAGGTTTAAATCTGTTGAATCCCACCCTTAAACACTACCCACACTATTCAGTTTGTGACCACATTTTTCATGTTATATCTTGAGGCAACATCCCACAACGTTCTGGGAAGAAAAGTCGTACACTTTGCTGCTGCCTTCCCCTCCCTGCGAAGGGATGATGCATTTTTATTGGATGTTTTTGAACGTAGTCTGAGGTTTGATGCAATCAACAAAAACACTTAGAGTTGACATGCTTTTGGCTGAATCTTTGGTCATACATTACTTTGGCACTGCAGATGGCTCAGATACTCAAATTAGGTTGCAAGGAGAGTGTTTAACTGGTCAGCATTTGTGGATGTAGGTGTGGTGTGTTCACAGGAGGTATGGTTTTGGGTTTTTCTAAGGTACTCTTGGGGTTTACGTTAATAAATTATTCAAAAGAAAGGATGATGAGTACATCAGTTTTTAATGCAAAAAAATCCAGCCTCTTTGCCAACAATAAATTAAATTGTAATATTTAAAAGGATTACATTGAAAAAAAAAAGGAGAAGCTAATAAGTGGTGTTAGAAACCCTTCATAAAAATGTAGGAAAATTGATTCCTTACCCAATATAGACAGAAATATTAATATAAGTAGCAGAACAAGGAATGCAAAGGTGTCCTATGGATGGAAAACCACCATAGAAAAACAGCTCTAGTTTTCTATGGTGATGAAGGACTGACAGACAAATGAAACCTTAGACAGAAATGAAACCTAATATGAGGGGTTTCCTCTATGTATCATGTTGCAGAGAAGCCACAATGTTTTACCATAGCTTAGATTTACTGACCATCAAGCAAGGGTCAGTCTAAGTACATGTAAGGACTGCTACATTCACCAAAGCTCTTCAGACTAGAGGCAGCCAATTAACTCCTGAAGACAGGTCTTCATGGCTAGAAATGTGGGTAAAATGCTTGTGTTTACAGTTGCAGAGAGATTAAAAAAAAAAAATTTATTAACTAAAATTATCAAGTACTTGCTAACTGCTAAACTGTAGTAAGTTGATCCAGGAAGTGTTCCAAGGTTTTCCATTTAAAGTGCTGTTTGTGATAGACAAAAGGAAACAGGCAAATATAGGCTCTGTATGCTTCTACTTGGGGTATCTTCATACTGCACCTCATTCTGGATTTACAGTACCTTCTAAATGTACCAACTAGATTAGAGTTTACACTTTGTGATGGATGAGTGAGACAGTTAAAACTCACTGCTGGGGTAGGCACATGTGTTCAGAGGGGAAAACTTTCAGGTTTTGTACTCTGCTTCCTGTCTTTCCATAGTAAACTTGGAAAAAAATATAGGTGACAGGGAAATCAGTGCAACAATGCAATTACAAATGCAAAAACAAAACTAATGACGTTTAGTAAGTTGCTGTTCACTTGATTGAAATGGAACAATTAGCCTCACTGTTGTGATTTGCATTCAGCCTGTAGTCTAAGGTAATGAATTTTGGCAATTGAGATAAAATTAATTCTGCTAAAATGAAATAGAACAGAACTGCTAGGATATAATACTTTAAATTTTCATATGTAGTTAAAAGACAATTTTCAGCTGCAAGTAGCATAGTCTTCACTATACAGTAATTACACTTGCAAAAGGAGGTAAATAGTCCTCATGGACGTCTTTGATTATTCTAATAGATCTGCAATGTAGATTGCAAAGGACCCAGCCCATTTACAGTAAATATCTTGCCAATCAGCACATGTCCACTGCATTGAAATGGATCTTTCCTTCTACTCAAAGAAATGTTTGAAATATGACTTCTAGTGACAAATGCTTTAACAAACTGAAGCCTTAAAAAAAAAAGAGAAAACCAAACTTTTTTGACTTTTGTCTCCTGCTTCCATTGCTAGAAATAGTCATTCAGCATCAATACATGAAAAGCCACCTTTCATTCAAGGAATTAACGGTTCAAATCCAATTGCAAGTTTCTAAACCATTTTCCCATTAAAAACTATCCTGGCCATGTAATCACATTAGCTGTTGACTGTCTTCTATCTGGGCAAGGCAGAATGTCAGGATTGATGCAGAAATTTGGCACATGCTAGCTCTGGCCAAAGAGCATTTCTAAAAGGATTATCCACAGAACAGCTCTTGATACAGGATCACAGATGAATCCACAGCTGCGTTTGCCCATCTCTGTACCTAGTGCTTTTTTATGGGTGTTCGGTGGAGAATTAGTGAAAAGCATTTTATAGAGCTGTTCTCCATCTCCTGTGTATGTGTTTTGGCTTTAGGTTTTCTTTGTAGATTTACATTGGATCTATACCACCACATGCTTCTATGTCTAACTATTATTGCATGGATTAAGGCAGAAAGACCTAAGAAACCGTGTAACTAGAATGTATAAAAATTCATGCAAAGTGTACTTATGTACTCAAAAAAGAGGAAAATTTGAATTCATGATGCTGTGTAGATTGTCATCTAGAAAATAGCTTCATGGTAGAGGCTAACCCACATCAAAGGTACAAGATAGACCAGTTCGTGGTCACCGTGTTAAGATATGCGGGTGACTGTTTAATTACATACATTTTTCCATGTGTTATTCCTTCCATTTTAGTACCAGAATAAACTCTGTTAGCATATATTTACATATTCTAATACACATCTCCCAGTCTAACTCTAATATTTCTTTGTAACATCAACACTTTCAGTGGGACTAAATCCTGATGGTATCCATCACATTCTTTAAATTTTATGATGGTGGCTTACATTTGAGAACATCTCAAAGTTTCCTTCTCCTTTTCGGGTTCTGCATTAGAATAGTTTTATCTGTGGTCTTCACGTGGATTAACCTAAATTGCATATCTTGATCCTGACAGTGCCAGATACATTCACTTCCCAGGCCACACCTATAGACCTGGAAATATAATGAGAGCACTCCACCAGCTCAAAATTGTCTGCATATGACTTGCACTTCAGAAGTGGGGTATGAGGAGAATCCTTGTTATTCAAAGGAACTCTAACAGGAATGGGGTTGCAGCCTGACTGAATGGATGACCCTTTTTTCTTCAAGGCATGGCATGGAGAAGAGAAAAATTACACAGGAGAGACAAAGAAAGAGAAAAAAAGCAGGTCAGGAGAACTTGTGGAGCAGAGTAGCAGGCATACAGAACATAACAGACACACAGAAAGGAAGTGTGCTGGCAGGGTCTTGGCATTGCATCTGTGTTTCTAGAGAAGTGTGTGAGAAGAAGGGAATTTTTAGGTCCTTTAGAAGTTTCCTTATTGAAAGAGCCTTTATTATGCTAACTCTGTGATCACTGCCCTCTGGAAAATTACCCAAAGAATGTATTTGGAATTAGCCAGTGAATTTTGTTCTGTGTTGCCAGCATGTTTTGTTTGAACTTCATGCACGAACATGCCCGTTTCTCAATATAACACTCTCTATTTTCTTTCTCTTGCCGTGCAATTCTGCAGCGACTTGAGAGAAAAAGCAAAAAGAACCATTTGGTCTTGACACTTATGAATGCCTTTCTCAGTCAGAAGGAGAAAAAAAATCAGTGATAGGGTACTCAGACTGTGTTTAAGTCATCCAAGTTTTTAACTAAATCTTGCACTAAAAATAGCCGCAAAACTAGAGTGTGTTTATATGAATAATTTACTTAGTGTGTGTATAAAAGAAAATACTTAAATCACTGATTTTACAAGAACACGAAATTAATTTTCCATCAAATATTGCATTGACTAAATATTTCTATATTTATAACTGGCATAAGAATCGGAGAACAAAATTAGGTGAAAGGATGAGAGAAGCTTGACTCACACTGTAATGTGGTTTTTCAAGGTTCAGCAGGTGGATGCTCTGGCAGACAGAATTGGATTAAGTTTGTCTTTTGAAATACTTTCCAAAATATTTTGAAAACAGTTGTGTTACAATATAGTACAAATACAACTAATTCCGAAATAGATGATAAACATGATTACCTTTGTAGTGGAAGCTATTCAGAAAGCTTTAGGCAAAAACTGTTGCCACCCTGCCAAATTAAGAAGGGGATAATATCACTGTAATGGATATTTTTGTATTAGTGTACGTCATAAGGCTTTGTAATTAAATAGTCCCTCATGAAATTGCATATGCCAGTTTTGACAACATGTTGTTTTAAAAATAAATTCCCTTTCATCATGGTCTTCAGACACCTACACACTGATAACCCGTAGATAAATTTCCACTCTGCCCCTTCAAAAAGACCATGCAAAACACAAGTTTTTCTGGATCAAGACCATATTTTATCTCACAAATTACCTTTTATATAACTGTTCTGGTTTTTTAAAAATTATTCTTCATTATTTCTGTTTTCTTTTACTATGCACAAAAATGGACCAATGGACAACTTGAATAAAAATAGTCTCCACTTAAACCACGAATGAAAATCCCAGTTAGATTGTCCCAGACTGTTTTTTTATATATATCTCTGAACTAATGTTACAGATTGCAGCTAATATAGTGCAGGGACTTCTTTGGCTCAGAGAAACATGGATTTCAAGGTGCCCTATTGATGTTGGAGACCAGTCTTGCAATGAGTGTGATATTATACAGTGCTAGATAAAAAGAGCTGATTATAAGCTTTCACTCTTGTTAGTACCTGGGAAAATATCAGTACAACCTCATGTGGTCAAACCTTTCCACTTTAAACTACAGAAAGAAAGATTTTCCTTTACAGAATCTCTTAGGTTCTTTTTATCACAGAAAGTTAAGTATTCTGTATATAAACAAACAAAGCAGAATAAAGCAAATACTTGTGACAACAGTGACTGTTTCTCTTTGCCATGAGGGTGTTATACTTCAATAACTGATGAATAATAAGTAAATATCTGTAGATTCAGGGTGGTTAAGAACATGAAGCCAGACCTGCAGCCTAGAGAGACACTGGAGTCTCCACTTGTGAAGCTGTTCTAACCTAGGCTGGATGAAGCCAGAGCGACCTCACCCACTTTAGAACTTTACTGATTTTGCACCTTCAGAGTTCCCTTTCATTCTACATGTATTTATGTTATATATATATATATGCATATATATATATATAATATTTTTATATATATATGTATATACACATATGTGTGTGTGTATGTATATCTTAAAAGTTCATCTTGGTAAAATCAGAAATCTAATGATTAGACTTTTCACATTTTCAATGATGTATATATCTTGATATTTGTAATTAATCCAGGCTTTTTGTTTGTTTATTTGTTTTTGTTACTTCTCTATTTGCTCCTCACTGCTATCCAATTAGCATTCAGTGATAACAAATAATCCTGTGCTATTTTTGCTGACCAGCCTTTCCAACTATTTCTACAACTTAAAGGATGCTGCTGTCTATGTTCAGTCCTGCAGCAGCAGAGATAGGGACATTTTGGCCATGTAGTTCTAATTTCAAAGAAATTGTCGTCAGTGACTTTACTGTAGCACAGGAATTCCTCTTAAAAAACCCAGGAATTAGACAGTACTGGTATCACTCCTGAGCTGTGTAACAAAAGTGTCAGAAGACCATCCTTAAAACTTGTGTCTGTAACAGGAATCATCCCAAGGTGTTCAATAGTTTTTGTATATGGCCTTATGCCAAGCTGGTAATTTATCCTTTTGTTCTAGTTCTGTTTTGGTGAAAGGTGCTGGATTTATGGTAGAGGGAAGCCTGGCTTTTTGGATTGTGCGATTTTAGCCTGCTGACTTGGCCATTACAGAAAAAAAAATATTCAAAGGGATACATGATGTACATGTGGCAATGGGAAGTCCTTGTGTTGAAGAGGACTGCTTATTATATCACCTCTTATGAGACGACATTTCATTTATACTGCTTCTTTAAATTGTTTTCAACATAGAATAAAATGGATGCAACAGCACTCCGTATTGGTGCCAAAAAAAAGAAAAAAGGAATAAAAATTTATTGACAGAGAATAAGAGGTGAAAATAAATCACCAAAGTAGAAAAGAGAGTGATGAAGGTAGGCTACAGTAACTTCAATTTTCTGCCTGCATGTGTGATATAATACTGTCTCTAATTAGATAAACACTGAACAGTATTTCTAAACAAGCCAAACCCTAATTCTGTTTAATTGCAAAGTTTAATGCAGAAGTCTTCTTCCTCACTCTTCTTTCCTCCCCCTGTTCTCTTAAATAGTGCCAGACAAGGGTTTTATCTCCACAAGTTACCAGTTGTAGTGATCTCAGTACGCACAAACTAGGTGGGAAAAGAGCAATTATATATCAAAGTTTTTAGCTATTGAATGTTATTTTTAGCTATTGCTTACATTTTTAATATTGAAGGCACTGACAAACAGTATTGCAGTTTAAAAGTAAAATTCTTTAATAAAATAAAATAATTTTATTAGAAAAGAAATTTATGACTGGGACAGTCAATTCTGCCTGACAGGTGAGCAAAAGCAGTTATTGATCTTGCTGTTATTCATCATCAGCTTGAATCTCCGTGGACAGGTATTGGCTGAAGTTGCATAAGTTGTGTTGCGTTATTTTGGATGTTGCATAAAAAAAGATGGCCTCAGTCTAATATTTAGGGATGAATGTCCATGGTACTTGAAATTTAAGCTAAAATTATGCATATTGTTGCATTCATTAGAGGATAATGACATCCCAATGGGATATTTCAGTTACAGTGATACTGCTTATTTTGTGCATTTATTTGTATTTCCTGCATTTTTCCTTTATATTTCTCTAAACACATTTAAGTATTTCATACAGTTACTCTTTATTTTGAAATACAACAAAATCTGATACCAGAAAATTTTCAGTTCTACAATACTTATGATTGAATTGAGATATTCTGATCTCTAAAAATAAAGACAATAACAGAAAAAAGAGGCAATAATCAGTGATTGCTATGTTAAATGAGGTTTTCAGAGACAAAGCAGAACTATATATTTCCATCTAAGTCCAACAAAATTTTTCAGAGGAAAAGGCATAACAAAAGCTCAACAGCTTTCCTGCTGCTGCGGATGAGTATATGCATGTTTTAGTAATTTTGTAGGAAATTAATATTGAATATTCTTACTTGTGAGTCTACCTCTACTTGACTGCTATTTCTTCTTTTCACTGCTTTGGAAGTCTTAATTCAGTGAAATTTATATTAAGTAAGAGCAAATATCCATTTGATCAATCCAAGTATAAAATGTGATAGATAGTGCATGCCAGAGCCTGCTCTATTTTCCAGTCTTCTGTGCTTTGAAATAGGTTTTGTTTTTCATTTGGCACACTGGCAGCACAACTCCACACAGCTGTTACAACATTTTCATGGCAATGCATATGATTACGGACTGTGTCTTGTATGCATGACAGATGTTTTTTTAAAATCCTCAGTCAATATGATTTTGATCTTCTTTACAAAAAACACCTTTAATCCATGTACAGTAGGTGTAAACAAATATAACATTTTAATGAAAAATGGCCTCTGCATAGTAATCCTATTGTTTCTTTTAAACACAAAAAGATTTTGCTCTTAGATTTTAATCTATGTTCTGAAAAATTTGACATTCTGTTCTGATGACTCTGTTTGTTATGTTCATTTTCCACATAATTTAATGGAATTGCATTATTTAGCATAGGATTCTTAAACCATCCCACAAATTTTTCTGTCTGAAACTGTTATCTAGTAAATCTTAATTGATATACTAACTACAATAAAATATGTTTAGCATTAATAGAAATATATATACTTAATTTCTAATACATTTTATCAGGTTTTGCTGTAAGGCACAGTACACTAGAGAATAAACAAACAAATAGATTGGTTTATTTATACACAATGAAGTCCAAAGCAGGCACCTAAACAAAACAGTGATTAATTCTTCCCTTCCACATATTTTAAGAAGCTCCCATAGGAATACATGCAGCTGGGAGGCATTTCTGAACAGAGACATGCAAATGAATGTTTGGGTTTTCTGTTTGTTTGTTTGTTTGCTTTGTAGTAAAAAAGCTCATTTCAGCCTCTGTGCTGCTTCAGTGGATATTTCAAAGTATTTTCAAGTAACCTACTCCTAAAAACTACCCCTTCTAAATCTGTTCAGCTTTCTTGTGATAATATGTAAACTCATTTTCTTAGGAAATATCTTAAAGTACTTGATATGACCTTTTTCTAACTTGAGCTGTGTTTCAGGAATCATAAAATCCCACAAACAGGGGGACTAAGAGGGAACAATGGTTACATTATAGTACCTTGATTTTGGCTTACTAGATACTTATTCAAGTACTTTGCCTTGTGCATGAGCTAATAATTAAGCACATTAAAAAAAAAATTCAGAGAGGAAATATATATCCATGATGCTGTCTGACACATTTGTTTGTTCATCCATGAAGCTTCACAGATTTGAAATATGGATATACTTTGCTCTTCTGTAGACACAATGCAGCTTAAACCTCCCCAAGACACTGGTGTGTAGGGAACATGAATCTACAGTGTCACAGCACTAATGAAGGTGTAATTAATTTTCCTTAAATAAAAAAGCCCCAAACATTGGGTAGCCATGTACATGATGCAATTATATATTTAGCTGACCAAATAAATATTAATACCACTAATTTAAACAGGGAGAGATAAAATGTATTCTACCTGAATAAGCAATTAGTTGCAACAGTTTCATGGATGAGGAAATAATTTGAATAAGATACAATCAGTTTTTTGTTTTGTTTGTCCCCTTTTTCTTATCCAAATAATTTAAGCATTTGTCACTATAAGAGCTTGAGAAAAAAAAGAGAGCTTCCAAAACTGTACAATAGCAGAAACTCTTCTATTTGGATAACATATTTGCCTATCAGCAGTCCTTGAGGAGAATAAGAGATGGGTTTTTTACACATTTGGAGTGCTACATATAGATTTTCATGGATTATTTTTTCACTGTGTGACTCTATGTTCATGAAAATTTCTTTACTTTGGCCAAATTAACTGGTTTAAAACAACTTTCATACAGGGAGGATGCAAGTGCACCATTTTTTATAGCTGAAACATGTGAGAAGAACACTCATTTTTTGCTAATAATGGCAGTCAGCTCTGCTACTGTCCAGCAGAAAGTTTGTCTGTGAATTTTCACGTTATCATTTTCCCTTCTCTGTTTATGACTCTGCAGAACTAAAATACGAAGCACATGCACGTAACACTTCACAGGAAAGATATAAAACACCAGTTTAAAAACCAGAAGAGTCCAAACTACACTTATTTTCAAAGGGAGGCTAGACATAACAGTACTTTTTCAGACAAACTAAAACCATATTGAGACAGAGTAACAAGGAAAAGTGCCTGTAAAGATGTCTGTAATTCTTAGGTTCTGTAGAACATACTTTTTTATATTAAAAAAGCCACAGGTGCTAGACATATTTTCTTCCACAAATTTTTTAAAGATATCAGAGAAACTTGAAAGACATTTTTAAGTTATGACTTCGTTTAAGAGATGCAAGTGTAACTGTACTGCAGGACAGTTTGCTGGGTATTTGATAGAAAATTTCTCCTCTTGTGTGCGTATCTTGTAGTCAATTGTGATTGCCATAAATGGTGAAATTACTTGCACTGATGTTCAAGGTGTCTTTTTTTATATTTGAAGGTACAAGAATTCAATCAAATAGGGGTTATGAACTCTTCCATTCACAATGTATAAATCAGATTTTGTGGCCAAATGAAGTTATGCAGGTTGAAAAGTGAGTGTTTCTACAGAAGTTTTCATAGTCTACTCCAAGAGCTAGCAAGGTCTAACCCCCACCCTCCATCTAACCCATCAACTGGAGTGATAGGTGGTACAAAGCATTTGAGAAAAAAATGTATTTTGAGAATGTGGTATGTATTTTATTAGCAGCATAGTTCTTTAGACAAATAGTTTATTAAGAGCTAGTCTCCAGATGTGTTGCTAATATATTTTATATCGATGTCATGCGTGAATTTTCACAGTACAGGTCCTGACTAATCACGGGGACATTATGTTTAAAGTGCAGCTGAAATGCTAGATTCTTTGTGTATATAAGCATATAAGTCTTATAAATATAAATTACTTATACTCCTATTGTGTTTTATTTTGGTAGTGGTCAGAAAAGAACAGATAATTTTTCTTTATACAGATTAGTATTTATTGTACTCTTTCCTCTGATTAATGATAACTGATGCTGTGATTCCCAAGGCTGTATACAAAAATGACAGGACTTAATTGCATTTGCACTGCAAAATAAGCCCATTCATTTCAGTGTTTATATGTGTGCAAGATACTTTTCATAAACTATCTCTTCTACAGGACTTAATTTATTTTACATATGAGAAAAAAATTTTCTCAGATCATTAGACATTTCAGAATGCATTTGATGAAGAAAGAACAAAGAATATAGGTAGATTGGCAAGTAGATTTAGTCAATTATATGTGATTGGTGTAATTAAAACAATACCATTTTAATTATGAATAATAATAAAGTGATCTAGAATAAATATTTGTGAAGAAAAGTTACTACTTTTATCTCTTGGCTATATAGTCCTCCAACTGTAAGACAGAGGTGAAGTGTGTTCTTTCTTGGTCCGTTCTATATTTGGGTTAGTGGACACTTCCTTAGAAGAAGACATCGCTGGTGGAAGACAAGGATCTCACAACCCATCTGAATACCCTAACAATTACCGTGTTAGAACAGCTGGACAGTGACGTGCACGCCTAAATGACATCTTCCTTCTATTTACAAAGTATGATCCCTTGCTGGTTTTGGGACAAAGACCAAGAGATGACTGGTTTGGATTCCCCAAATGGGAGGGGCTTAACATGTCCTACCAGGCAGCTTCAGGCAGTTTCCTTGTTAGTGTTTCCTTGTCAGTGTGCATAAATGTTGCAGTGCCCCATCAGAAACATTTAGCTCTTTGTATGCGTTGTATCCTATGTTTGGAGTCTTGACTATATGGGGGAGTACAGACACATTCAAGCTGCTTCTGTCCCTTCTCTGGGGTTACACACACAGGGACAGGCTGATGTTTAAACCGGTACCAAGCTTTTCCACTAACTCAGAAAGAAAGTAGAGGGGCTGTCAGGATGGTTCACAGTGTTAAAGAAAATTCAAAAGGTCCTGCATGTTTAACAGCATCAGGACTCACCTTGCTAAGGACACAGGTCCATAGTTTAGGTATTACAAAAATTGTCTGCAACCTGCTGCAGCCATTTAAATGTTGCCCGAAGGCTGAATCAGGCTTGAGTTAATCTTTGTGACATCTGAAGTTGACTTGGAACTTTTGTGGGCTTTTGTTCATATATATAAACATCTGAAGGGAAATTATAAAGAAGACAGAAACAGAGTTTTTTTCACAGGTGCCCAGTGACAGAGAAGGAGAAAATGGATACAATATGAAACACAGGAGGCTTCCTCTTCATATCAGGAAACACTTTTCTCTGTGATAGTGACAAAGCATTGGCACAGACTGAAAGGTTGTGGAGTCTTCATCCTTGTAGATATTTAAAATTTGTTTGGACATGGTCCTGGGTGTGGCCCAACTCTAGGTGGTCCTGCCTGGGCAGAGGGGATAGACCATAGGTCCACAAGACGTCCCTTTCCACCCCAACCATTCTGTGACTCTGTGACCGCATAGAGTGTGTTTTCTCGACAGGATTTTAGAGTTATGGCGTCTTTCAGTGATTTGTTGTTAGAGAGATTGATATCTAGCTCTTAATACCATGGGGTAGGGAGAAGTACTACCCAAAAATATTCACGTGGCACTATTTTTATCTTATAATTTAAATAAAGATTTAATCTCAACACTTGGCTGGATTTGTTGGGCAAGAATGTATCTGCTGAGTAGTGCAATCATTGGAACTAAATATTCTGTGCAAGTTGGAACAGGAATTAGAACAGGAAATTGGATGGAGTTTTCCCATTCTGAAGGTGTGGCAAAGAAATCTTTTCTTCAACCAGTAAATTCCAAATTAATGAGATTTTCCAGTCTACATTTATTTTCATTCAATATTAAGAAAAACCTATTTGTACTTCATTGACAGAAATCCTTTAATGCTAATCCACAGGAGTGTCATTAGAAGATGCACACTGTGAAACTAGTATTTGATTACTGTTGAGTTGCAAACATGCAACATCATCTCTATATTGCAAATGTCTGTGGTTTTTGCATATAAATATATGGCAGTTAAATTGTATTGCATATTTAAATCCCTCAACAAACTTTTTAATTTTTTTAAAGGACTTTTCAGTGCTGAAATCTCTGATCTCAAATACTGTCATTTCCTTGAAATGTCTTTGCTCTTAAATTGCATGTATATTTTCTTAGACCTAAATCTGTTTTGCTATTAAAGTAAATTAATTATGATGGTTTTCTTCAACAAGGATCAGTTGCACAGCTTTTTCTAAAAAATGCCAGTAAACAGCACAGAATTTAGTGGCAGACCATTGATTTACCACACTGAAGGCACAAACAGACCCTACTAAGCAGAGGACATGGCTCAGGTATAAAAATGTCATTCCACATAAACCTCGCTCCTTGTTTTTTTGTACATATATCCATTTGTATTACCCTGTGTAATTTGTAAATGAAATTTCTTCCCAGCCATAATTTTCCATTACAGTGTTTTGTAATTTTATGTTTTGTGAAGACTGCAATATTCTGATTTTAAGAGTATGTCACTGCCTAAGCAGTGCTTGCTGTCTTTGGTGAAATTATTTACAACTCTGCAACAAGACCCACAAAATGAGAGTGATTCATCATAGTTCTGCCTGGGTAGCATTTAGCACCTTATCCTACCTGCTTCAAAGAGGCATAAGTGATCACATAGAAACAGAATTACAGACACTAGGGGATTAAGAAAATCACAGAATATTTGGTATTTTTACTTGAATAAGATATACCAAATACGTGGAGAGGAAAAATAAAGTCACTGTAACATTTTTTAAAAATTGCATAATGCATGCAATTTATCACTAATAATCACAATTTTACAATAGTGATATAAATAGTATTAGGGCAGACTAATACTCTATGCATTTCCTGGATAAATACACTCACAAACATACATGTACACACCCATTTGGGAATCTGAGGAAAATACACTCTATGACAGGGTGTACTGATCATATAACAGAGGAACACAGTTCTTCTACTGTATGGGAATGCATAAGAAAACAATGTTCCTTACTACAGTTCAAAATATGGCAATGCATCAGACTCTCCTGAAGTCTGCAAGGTTTTCAGGGTTTGCAGAATTACTTCACAATTAAGTTATTCATGAGCAGCTGGGCTCGTGGGTGAATGTCTGTATGTGCATGTGATTTATACAAAATGTCAGGCAACACTGAAACGTAAAAGAATCCCTCACCAGGAGCAACCAGCCCTACAGAACACGGTTGGTGTGACTTTACAAGAAATACACCTAATGCAAAATTATTTGTTTCAACAGCGGGAACATTTCTAAACCTTTGGCTGTGGCTTGGCATACTTGTTATGAGATCCAAAGAGAAAGCTCTGTGCTTCTGTTTTGTTTGGGGTTTTTTTGACCCCTTACACTGGTCTTAACTGTTACAAAACTGACATTTGACATGCAAGATTTTTATGTGAAAATGTGCAATGACTTTAAAAAGAAAATTAATAGCTGTTTTTCCCCAAGAAAAACATAATTTTAAGCAGGTGACTTTTGCCTGTATATCCTGCAAGGGAAGGAGGTGTAATGATGTAGTGACAAAATTATTTCTGCGTAGGGTGTGCTGTGGAGACATAATGGGTAATTGTGCAGTGAGGTGAGACAGGAGCTGCTGCAGGTGTGCAGCCTTGCAAGGTGCTAATTAGAAAGCAGGGGAACATAAGTAAGGAGCAGAGTTAGAACTTATAGAGGTGGTGGGGAATCAAGGCACAGTGCAAACTCCATGTCTTGTAACTCACAATGATAAAAGGGTCATGATTCTTCTGTTTCACCTGACTTAGCCACAGCTGAATAAATTTAGTCCAGAGTACATGTTCAATTATGGATCTTAGAAACCAGCAATCCCTACTCTATTACAAAATGCTGACAAGAAATAGACTTTTCTTGTTAACACACGTTAGATTTTAAAATCTGTTGTGGGAAAGGGAACATTGACAAAGATAAAGAAATAACTTTTCCAAAATTTGTGCAATAGGCTGTTTAAGTTTAAACTGTCATTTGAATGCCAGCTGCCAAATAAATTCAACCTGGTTTTCCTGGTGAAAAAAAAAAGCATAAACTTTAATTGTTATTAGGAAAGCAAAGTAGGAAGGAAATCTCTCCCATACTGCAAATCTAAAATAAATGTTTCCACCAAGACATGAAATCAAAGTTCCCAGCACTTTCATGTTGAGTATTCAAACCGAAAATTGTAATTGACCAATCAAATACTTCCTTTTGATTGTCAGAAAATCCTGAATTACAATTTTGTTAGGTATTTATATTTTTTTCATAAAAATATGATTGAAATTTAAAAAACATATTCTGAATCAGAAAAAGGAAGTTTTTATTGAAGGCATGAACTATAAAGTTCAAAAACTGAAGAAAGTTTTTGTAGAAAGTAGAAAATAAAACATTATGTCTTCTTTTGAAACTTCATGTTTGTCAGCATCTGTTACACTTTTCCAGAGATCAGTTTTGAAAAGATTTATATCACTGTGCTTTGATGAATAGGTGGAGTGTATTTCCTTTGGTGTATATTCTTTGCATATGGTGTTTTCACATTCATCCTCTGTAACAAGAGTTGGTGAAGACCATAAAATAAAGCTAAATTAAATAAATTATTTAGTCCTTTTTTTCATAAAAATTCTATGGAGTAATATATTATATTTTGAAAAAAATTTATTTGCTGTTGTCAACAGAATTTGATTTATTCTAAAACCTGTGTAGCATGGTTATGTTTGAATGTTTCAGACAATTATTTTGTGTGGACTGTTTGTAAATTTCCTGAATTGTAGTGCTTTGTTTTTATTAGTTATTCACATAAGCTGTTCAAATGTGGTGTACAGTGATTTCAGCACCTAAACTTGATTAATACAACTTTCTCAGATGAAAGTTTTTTTATTCTTGCAACAGTTCAGTTAAATAGCAGAAGTCATCCCATTTTCTAAGTGAATAAATGAGACATAGAAGATATTAGTTACACACAGAAATCGATTCAAGGGTAAGTAAGTAGTGGAATAACTTTCCAAAAGGAATAAAGAAATTTCTTTAATTAATTATGTATGAAAGCAGCTCAAGCAGGTGGCAACACCAAGGACACATTTGTAAGTAATGCTATGGATATAGATGGTTTTTTTAAGTGGAGTAGGAAATACCCTGAGATATTATGCACCCCTGGTTATTTTCATAAGGTTATTTTTAGTTTTGTGATTTAGGCAGCTGACTGAGATTAAACGAGATTTTAATGGCAGATAATGAAATACCTTTCAGCATCTGGGTATATGTGATTCATATAAAGTCACAGAGGAGGTACCTGGAAAAGGAGGTGGCTGAGTGGCAGTCTCCTGGGGCTCAGATTAGTGCTCACTCCATTGAACAGCCTTTCCTCCTTCGGGTAAATGAACAGAACTGGTCATGTTTCTAATTAGAGGGACATTAAATCTTTGCCTTGTGATTGTGAAACTGTACATTTCACCTTCAAGGTCTTGTATGGAAAAACGTGAAATAAAACCCTGGGAAAATTTTGTCTACTAAACCTATCTAGTGTTAGAGTCTCATTCAAATATATGTTGCAGGTGATCTCAAAAGATCATGGCTGGGGTAAACTCATATTTAAGGGACACTTATTTTCCTATTCATGGTACTAAGTAATACAACTAGCAGTATATTATACTAACATGGAGTTTTCTGTCACAAGATCTTTCAGAGGTAATGCTAATTAGTTAATTTAACAATAACTCTGAAAAAAACAAGGCAGAGTTTGGTGCTCAGTCTTAAGATCAAGAGAACTACATAGTAAGCAGGAACATGAAAGTGGCCCAGAGAGCAGAAAGTTCTACTTGAACAGCTATTGCAATTAATGGAAAGACCACTGTGAAATCCCAAGTCTTTCTACTAACTCCCAGGGAAATTAGTTCATGGTCATGCAAAACTGATTTTCCCTTCCAGTATTGGCTGAATGATAAGAGCAATCCTTTGGGGAGTTTTTTGATGTTATTTAAAAGACTTTTCCTTATAACAATTAGCACAATCACATATATAAGTAAAGCAGAGCTGCCCTGACCTCAGAGAATGTCCCTGAAGTCAGAGCCAGTTGTATGTGTTTCATAAGAGAGGATTCACAACTCTCTTAAGCCAATAAAAAGAGCACTAAAGTGTGAGATTTTGAATCAAGACCTACTTTCTAAAATCAGGAATATTCTTTATATCTTTTGAGCTCAGATATTTTCTTCTTATTTTAGGGATTTAAAACAGAATGATTTTGGTAAAAATGCATGTGTATCCATAAAGGCTATGCAAATTGGTCATTAAAACATGACATTTCATCCTACAGTCATTTAAAGGGAATTAAAATGCAATAAGTTAAAAAAAAAAGCAAAGGTAGGACACACAATTCGCCAGAACCTTTTGAACTTTCAGTATTATTAAGATACAATAATTTTGCACAGAAAAATCAAGCCAGTCTCACTGATATGTAAATAATTTCTGTAAAACACATGATAAATGAACCAACCATACACATGTAGTGGGTTTCCTGCTAAGGTAAATTTCTTATTCTGAAACTCACTGAATATTTTCACTCGGTGGAGCCACATTCTGCTTTCTCTGATGACACTAGGGATTAATAAGTTGTATTCCACTGCCATTAGTTAAACATATAATAGCTGCCATTTATTTGTACAACTTGTGAACCTTCAAAAAAGTGACAAGTTTTTAATTCCTGTCCATGCAACCAGTATCACATGTCATTATAAAATCTGTGAAGGCTAGGGATTCTCTTGTGTTTTACTCAAGTCTCAACTTCTCAGGCGTGTGTGTGTGTTTGCATTTGTGTTTAAGAAGGTCAGAATACAAGACTGTAGGGATTTTCATTTTTAATGGATTAGCCAATTGAAGAGAAATAAAGGATCATGGTGCAGAGATTCATCCAGGTGGTCCATCAGCTGAATGTGAATTGTATATGTTGTGAAGTATGGGTGAATTTACGTGCTGTCCCTAGAGGAGGCTCAGCATTGTGTAGCATTCCTCCTAGCTGGGATGAGAATACATACCTCTGATCTAAATTAATATTTAATTCTTGAAAGTAATGTACCATGCAGTAGTGGAGTCTTTGGTTAGTGTGGTAATAAAAAGAAGCTTAATTGGAAATTCTTTTGAGAACTTGCATGTACTGTACATTATTAGCCTGGGGTAGGTCGTTCTCACCTCCATTAGTTTTCTGACTGATAGAACACATATACATTCTGCAGTCTCCGTAGGACAAGGAGTCTTTTTCCCCTGGTGTTTTCCTCAGTAGCCTTCCACTTTTTTCTTGCTCCAGTAAAACGGGCTGATGTAACAATTTGGTAGGTATTGCTTAAAGCTACTTCCATTGTCTTTGTACAGGTTTGCTGCCAGTTCAAATGGATTTGTTGAAACAACGTGCTTTCACCAGGCTACACTGGCTTCTTCTCTTAGCAACAAGAGGTTCTGACGTTTGCAAGCTTATTTTGGAAAGCTCTGCTCTGCTCAGTGTGGGATTAGAGCACCCCAAGGGCTTGAAGTCAGACTGTAACTTGTAGCTTAATCAACAGTCTGCAGAATCCTCCAAGAGACAAAGCAAAAATATTGGCTTTAAAAAATAAATAAACCTGTAAATATGGTAAATAAATGCTTAAGGTAACAATGAAGATGCAGTAATGGCTCAAATATCCAGTTTGCTATTGATTTACACTGACACATTAAAATAAAAATAGTATTAAATAGGCTAATGACATTGAGAAGCCTGCAGCTGAAATTAAGCAATTTATGTTAAAAAAAATCAGTAGGAGATTCTCGCAAAAATAGAATATAACAGTTGTAGAAAATGGATTGATTTTAAAAAATAAGGAAATCTTAAAGCAAAAGATAAAAAACTTTATCTTGTCATTTTACTGACCCCTGTTTTTCCCCTGAGAATCAAGTGAGCAAGGTTTTATTTGTAAAATAAAAATTTGTAAATACTTACAGGACAGATAAGTCTAGAAATGCAGATAAACATTACTGAGAATTCTTAGCCTTGGAAAGCTCCCAAGCTGTGGGTCTCAGGGAAGGGGAAGGAGAATTTAGCTATGAAAGGATAGAGGAGAGAATAGATCTTAATAATAAGGGAGAGTAATAGTACCCATTTCAGTGTTATTTGAGTGTGAATATTCACACAGCTAAATTTAAGCACTTATCTCAACTGTTTTGGTGAGCTAGAGACTGAGGACAGCCTTGAGGAGCTGAGAACTGGCAGACTGTACATGAAGAAAAACACTCCTACTTGTGTGTCTGAAACTGTGCTTTGGCTGCACCTCTAGATTTCAGAGAGACTATTCCTGTGTCAGTGTTGATAATGACTCTGACCATCAGCATAGGTATCCCTTGGGCCAGGCTTTGATCACTCTGGCAAGAAAAATGCACTTCAGTTCCCTCTGACTTCAGCAGGGCTTGAGAGCACTGCGTGTTTTAAAGGTATGTGCAGTACCACTAAAGACCAAACCCATGCAGTGCTTATGCAAGAGGTGGCTCCTCAGAACTGGAAAGAAGTTGTCATTCTTTGGGAAGAGGAGTTTGACACAATGAAAGGTTGCCTCTGATGTGTCAACTGATGTGTTTCCTTTTTATCTCCAGAGTGTGAAGACGTTAGAATCAGCACTAGAGGGACAGCAGACTTGATAAACCCTTGAGGGCTCTATACTCATAGGACAAATATTGCTTGCAGGAGACTTGCAGTCACTGACTGCAAACAAAGCAAATTCAAGGGGGAAATCCCTCTGAGCCAACCTTTTAAAAGTAATCCTTTTAAGATTTAGTGTTCCTTCTGTATTACTCAATTTCTTTTTTTAAACATACTGAGACCGTAGTTCCAAAAGTTATTTTATAATAAAATACACAGGTATTTCCAGGGCTTATGATGTGTGAGCTACTGCACAAACCTACAGCTCCAGCTGCTGGCAGATTATCCTGGGTTTTCTGAGCCATAAGAGTAGGAGAAAACATGAACATGAGAGCCCTAAGAGAAATCTATTTCCACGTAGAAAAAATAATATATAAATAATAGTAATAAATGTTCATAATTTCTCCTAAACCCACAAATGTTTAGAGACCTTCCAGTTCCCTTTTCAAGGCCAGCTTTGCACTGTGTAACCAATGAATGCACAGGATGCATTACTAACATGCACAAATCACAGGCTAGGTGGATACACTGAGTCAAAATGCTGATGTGTATATGTATGTGGATGGCAGGTTTCAATCTAAAAGATAAAGCAAAGCTTCTAATTTAGATAGAATTCATTGCTTTTATTGCCTCCAGACAAAACAAAAATGCAAATAAATTCTTGCATATGGGAAGACTGGACGCATGCCGCATGTACAAATAATAAACTAAACCCACAATTAAGTCACAGAAGTTGTAAAAGATAATAAGAGAAGTGATGAGGAATAAAATGCCTTCCTTGAGGAATAAATTAACATATAGTGAGATCTTGCAATTGTCTTATTTTTAGGCCAGGTTCTGGAGTGTACTATGTGCATAGTGATTGCCTAGTGGATCTGACAATACAAAAGATAAGGATTTTTTTTTGTTTTCCCCTGCAGGCATTTATACTATTGTTATCATGAAACTTTAAACATAAGAAAAGTAGTAGGAGAAATGTTAGAAGCAGCTCAAAATGTATGTAACAAGCAGAGGTCAATGCGCAAGTGCAACATCGAGGGTTATGTTTGGAAGACTAAGCAAGTCAATGTCTTTCTCTTCAAACTGAACATATTTCAGTCTTGAATGCTATAAAAATTCCATGGAACCTACTGATGAAACAGTGTCTCTGAAAACTAATGCTCATCCCCAAAACACAAAACCAAAACCACCCAACCCTACTAAACCTCCTCCCTCCTCCCTCCTCCTCAAATAATGCCTCTACTTCAGGCTGTGGTTCATAGCACCTCCATCTGCTGAGAGTGCTCAATGACCCCAAAAATAAATTGCAGTTGTTTACCTTTCAGTCTTCCTTTTAGCTAGCAGCAGATGGGTCTAGACCTCTGCAGAAGCACAGCCTGGGACAGCCAGGTATTGTAGAACTCTGCTGTGAGGCTGAAGGGCTCACACCCTTCTGTTGACTCAGACACCCTTCTGTGTGAAAGTCAGGATATTGAGATCTAATGAAATTTCCTTTTTTCTGACTTTGTGGGTGATTAATCCTACAATTTTCAAATATTAGCTCGATTAAAATACATAACTAAGGACCAGAAATTTAGCTTGAAAGATTAGGAAATATCAGGATTACATCTGCTTGAGTAACGTTCTCTTGACCCTATCAGGCACTTGTGGTATGACTTAGTCTTTAATTACACGATCACATGCTATTTTTCAACAGTAACCCTACCTCATTTAGTTAATAGGTCATCTCTGTTCCAAGAATGGTCCCAACCTGTATAACTAAAGATGCTCACAGCTTACACGTGGAACCACAGTTCCTCATACCTTAGTTCTCCACATGTAAATTTGGTATAATAATAGTATGCTGTCTCACAGGTGTGTTGTGAAAATAACTTAATTGGTGTTTGCGCATCACTTGGTGACTACAGCAGGCTACAGGAAAGCCCAGGAGGAAAATAATAATTTTGTATCTAAAGAAAACCTTGAGTCACGTGCTTTATACAGGGTGTGGGACACATTTTGGACAATGACTAACAAACACGATGTGGAAAGAGAACAGATCAGTAGTTGCATCAGATATCAGATATGTTGGCTGCACTTGATTTTGGCATGATAAGTGCATGCTGGCACTTCAAAGGTAGAGGAGAGGAAGGAGCAGGACCACAAGAACTAACACAGTTCAGTTTGCACACTGAAAACACAGACATTTAGTGGAGGGAAAAAGTGTATATGACCAGGGAAAAAGAAACTGCAGTGTAATCCAAGAGTTGCACAGGATACATTACTTTGCCATTCTCTAGATTTTGAGTGCTGGAGCTTATAAGCTAAACACATTCCTGTGAACATATGTATCTATCTTTTTATATATATACTTAGATTCCATCTCCTCAAAGAAACATCCTAACTGCTCTAGATTCTTCTTTGGCAGTCCTTAAATAAACATCCATGAAATACAAACATCATTCCAAAGAAACCACCGATAACCAAAAACATTCAAGATCTATATCATAATCCATCCCTGCTAACGGGAAACTATCTGGTCTTGCAGCTGTCCTTGTAGTTCCTCACTAAGTCTTTAGTCAATCATGCTGATGAGATGGCTGATGAAAGAAAGCCTCTGCAAAAGATGAAAAACCCTACATAAGATTAGGCTGTCAAACAGACATCTTTGTGATCATAACTGGCAAGATGGTTTCAGATGAGTCTCATTTTTAGGAAGTTCAGGACTGTGGAAGACAAAACAAATCCCTAAATATCCACTTGTTTTTTCAGGAAGCCAGAGGCAAAGCCAAGTGTTGTATAAAAATAATAGCCTAGAATTCTCATAATAAAATATGACAAGGCAAAAAGTTAAATTTTGCACCACTTTTAGATTTTTTTTTTGGAAATTACAACAAAGAAAAACCCTGCAAATACCAACAACCTTGTAAAAAACATAGGGTCATTGGGTCAAAATTAGCTGACAGAGAGAGAAAAAAGCCTCAATACGTTTAAAAGCATTATCAATTTCATCTTGGTTCTCTCTGTGTTTTTATGTAACCCTTATTTAACTACATTTAATCCTATTAATCCTTAAAATGACTAAGATAACTATTTGAAAGGTGAGAGACTTATTTCATCCCTTTATTGTATTCTTATAAAAATCTATAGTGATTTCTATACTTTTTGCATTTTTCTTATACAGAATCACAGCTAAAAAGGCTACTTAGAAATGAAAGTTTTAGATGACAGTTGCTGACACCTATTAAAGGTGCTTTTATAATTATTTGTAGCAACTATGTCATGCCATGAATACTGGTTTTGGTGCTGCAGGTGGCTGAAGCAGATTCAGGGGACAGTATTTTCTTGTAATCAGTATCAGAGCCTACATCAATTCCATCAAGCTCCTTTGTTGTCTTTCTACCTTTCATAATGGTATGTGACTACAAGAATGATCCACTCCCAGTTGACCCTGAACTTGTGCAAGATCTGCTGATCCAGCTGGATCCCTATAAATCTATGGGGCCTGATGGGATTCATCCAAGAATCCTCAAAAAAACTGGCTGATGTCATCAAAGACCTCCCCTGAAGATTTTTAAACTGTTTTGGGAATCTGGAGAGGTCCCAGCTGACTGGAAGCTGGTGAATGTTGTTCTGATTTTCAAGAAGGGCAAGAAGGAGGACCCTTGAAGCTACAGACCTGCCATGCTTGTGTCAGTGCCTGGTAAGATCATGGAAAACATTATTCTGGGAAGTACTGAAAAACACCTGGAGGACAATGCAGTCATTGGTCACAGCCAGCACAGCTTCACGAGAGGGAAGAATCTTGTTGAATCTGATTTCATTCTACAACAGAGTAACCCACTGAGTTGATCTGGGAAAGCCAGAAGATGTAAAAATTTTGACCGTCAGCAAAGATTTTGATGTTGGCTCTCACAGATCTTACTGGACTCAATGATCCTAATGGCCTCTTCCTACTCAGCATTTTGTATGATTCTATGAACAGGTATGAAAGTAAACACTTACCAGTAATTGGAATGAAATGCCTCACAAGCTCACACAAAGCAGGGAGATTGGATTGTTTTTCCACGTTTTTATGGCTGGTTATGAGGCAGCCTTAGCTTGTTAGTTCTGCTGGGCATATCAAATGTGTTTCTGCATCCTTCCTGACAATTTGTGAGTGTTTCTAGTTCTCAACAGTAAAAAGCTTAATATAAGGGAGCATTTATAATATGATACATTGCTCCTCTACCAGAGATAAAAATTTCCACTCTGTTGCCAAAAAGATTGTTTTGAAAGTAAATTTTTGCAGTGAATAGAAGTGACATTCTCCAAAGGCATCAGGTGCAAAAAATACTTTATAAAATATTTTGAGGAAAATATTAATAAACCAAAACAGAACCACATTTAGCAGGGCTTTGGCAGATTTAGGCAAAATTTCATCTTTTTTTTTAACAAAAATATATGTTTGTATTCTCAGAAAATATTTATAATGAAGTATCCTAGTGAAGATTGTTCAAAAGCAAAATATTTAATTGAAAACTACAGAAATATTTTGCAGATGTACTCATAAAATTTCCCTGTTTCTATTTCTGGCTGAGTGAATCGGAGTGAAAAAAGTCATAGTTTGGTTGTTTAAAAATAAATTTTCTCATGCAACAATGGATTAATATCATTCAGCCCATTCTACGAAAAAGTTAATGGAAATACTGGGATAGAATGTTAACATGGTGCTATGAAACATTTTGGAAAACCTTATCACCTCTTACAAGTTAAACAAACAATACAAAGATAATGGAGTAGTCTTGGTTGAAAGAGCAAATAAAAATAAAAGGAAATATTTTCCATTAGCTCAGATTTTCTTTTGTCTTGAATTCTGTTAAAGAAATTTTTAAAATGTACTGAAATAACAAAAATAAACCCCAGAAACTACAAGTGAAATGTTTCAGCTTTTCACAATCACCCACTACTTCGGCTGTAGCCCCAAATCTGTGAATAATCATTTCAATCAATCCAAGTCCATCCTTCTCTCTCTCTCTCTCTTTTTTTTAAAAAATAAATTATATGTAACATTTGTAACAAAATTTCAAACAGTGCTCCCATTCACAGATAACTCTCCCCCTAGGAACATCTACTCATACAAGTCATGTGCTGCATGGAAAGCCCATACGACATAACCTGAGACATGTCCCACTCCCCATGATCACCAGAAGAGCACAACACTCAGCTGCCCCTGCTCCTCAGATCCCTCCATCAGCTCGCTGGAGTTCAGCTGTCGTCAAGTTTGCAGCTTGAGTTGAGCTCAGTACTGCACAGAGAGAAAGAAGAATGGCAGAAGAGCTGAATGGAGGCTTGGATGGCAAGAAGGAAAGAGCAATGGCAGGTGAGGAGAGGCTGGTAGTGAACCAGCAGAATGGCCTGACTCTGCAGGAGATACCAGTGCAGCAGAAGACGAGAGCTGTTGTCCCCTTCTTGATCCTACAGGACCAACACTCAATTTACAGGAATTTAAGAACTTCTCTTCATCTTGGCAAAGATAAACTAAATCCAGCTGTGTGACCAGTGAGGATTCAGGCTGTGCATGTTGGCCCCCTGCACTCACAGTTGAGCAGTGGGCGAAGCAGGGAGTCACTACTCCAAAACAGTGTTGCCAGCACGTGCTGAGAGAGCATCAGTTTTGATGTGTGGGGTTTGAGTGGTTCAAAAGGCCAAGCAGCTGTCAGACATTCAGAAAGAGGAAGAACAGGATCCAGGAAAAGACCTGATATCTGATGAAAATCACCATAATATATTTTACAGGGGAATGTTCAGCTGCTGGCTATGGAGAGGGGTTTTTTTTAGCTGCAGTGGTTTCTCATTTTGAGGAACTTGTCACACAGGAATGGGGAAATGGCATTGCACTGGCTGTTTAGTACAATAGCAAGGGCCCTACTCTTATGTAGCTGTGGTAGAGTCTACTGAGCTGGAGAACACTGACTAACAATCTGTACAGATAATGGAATGCAAAGATGAACCCTATGATCCCATTAGATCCTTTCCATTCCTTGCACTAGGGTACTCAACAGCCAGCACACCCCTTTTGCAGAGAGCCAAGACTGAACCCTTATTTTGCTCTTTCAGTTGGCATGGACACACTTCCTTGGAATAATTTAAGCCACGGAATACCAAGTCTATCATCTGGCTATTTCATTATAGCCCCACCCAAGTTACACAACTCTGAATATAACCTTTTGTTTTGTAAGGAGAGCTGCCACCAACTGAATTGCCTGGAGTTTCACAACAAGGTGAACATTTGCATAGTTTTCCCCATAATCCATCCTGCATAATCAGGAACTCTAGTCTTGTCATAGTAAATCTGGTGATGTTTCTGTCCCCCTGTTACAGGCTAAACAAGTCAATATACTGTTTTGCTTAATTATGTTGGAGAGCACGGGAATTTTGACTTGCCTTTTTGTTCTTGAAATCAATGTAACACAAAGAGATAGCATGATTCCTTAAAATCATGCTTATTTCTTTTGTACGCTAATTGCAAGTTTTTCCTGCATCAACAGGGAATTTTTAAAGGAAAAGCTGATTTTTTCTTCCTTTTGGAGAACCATTGTTACTCCCCCCAGAGGAAAATGAGTTTCTCAAGGGAATTAATTATCAAAATAATCTGCAATACCAGTCCTTGATTCACTTGTGCAGCTATTACAGAGGAGTATCACCTGATGTGACTGCATGGTTTTATTGTTTGTTCAGCCAAGAGTTTGATGCAATTCTAAATTATAGACGATGTGTTAATTTTGGTAACAAAGTACAGTAGTGCTTTATCAGCAAATACAGAAGTAGGAAAAGTGAGGAAAGAGTTTTGGGTGGGTGTTGTGGTGGTGGTGGTGATGTGCACTGAAATTAATAGCACCATAAAGGGTTGAGACTGGGTAAGTTCTCTGAACTACATGACATAATATAAAAATGTCATGACAGAGAAATACTAAAAAATTAATGAAGAGTGTCTGAAAGCCACCAGTGTTTTCATGGTGCTGCTTTTTTAGACGCAGTTTCTGCTTTTGTTTTGATACCAGAATGTAAGTGAAACAGGCTGCAGGCAATGGCTAATTAAAGGCTATAATGTCCTTCTTGCTGTCAATTAAATATTTTGCCCATGAGAAGTCAAGCTTTTAATATATGGAGTTTCAAATAAAAAAATAATAATACAGGAATATAGGAAAGGGCTTGGAGAAACAAAACAAAAGCCATCTACTCTGTTATGCTCTTTCTCTCTGTAGTTAATGCTGCGTATTTCACAGCAAGACCAGAAAAAAGAGAAAAGCAACTTCTTCCAGGACATAAATAGACTAATCATGTATGCATTTTTATACTATAGGGGTTTACTTAAAATCCAATGATTCAGGTCAACACGATCTAGATTGTGATATGAGTGAAATGAAAATAGATTTGAACCTGCTGTTTTATATCCAGAGTCAACAAATGTGACAAAGCTCTGTGAATCAGAAGTTGCGTAAGCAAGCAAAATAGTTGTGACATCTTTCTCCCAATTGATTATAGGAGAGGTATTTGCTGTTTTGGTAACTAGAGAACTAATTAGTACTATTATACAACATTAACATATTGGGCAGCAGATTTAACACAAACAAAGGAAGTAATTTTTCTTTCGACAGATAATTAACTGATAGAACTTTGTGCCACAGGATGTTGTGGAGTCCAGACACACAAGCGGCTTAGAAGGAGTTAGAAAATTTCACTGAGAATAAATCTATCAATGACTGTTTAAAAACACAGTTCACTCACACACTCAGAAATACCTTGAAAAACGGGCTACTGAAAAATAGTATAGAAAGTGACAAAGTGTCAGACTGTACTTTCTGTGTTTTAATATCTTTAATGGTGTGACATCTGCTTCTGTTCATTGGTAGGAAAATGATTCTGGGCTAGATGTACATTTGGTCTGACACAGTGTGGTGAATAATTTTTGTGCTCCTATTAAGAAGTGAGAGAGTACAGAACTGCAAAGTCTGAGTAGCAATATTGTTTGCGCCAAGCTTATTGAACTTAAAAGTCCCAGAGTTTTGGGGTGAAGTACTTTGTCAGCCTTCTTGGTGTTGAATTTAGGAGGATTTTATGTCTTCCTACCTCTAACAGCAGCTTGATGAGTAGAAGATATTTTCCATCTTTGTATCTCAGCTTCTCTATGTCTTATGAGGGAAGAGAATGCTGCCCTGCAATTAGAGATCTTGCAACTCCTCCTCTGCTAATTTGTGTTATTATATTTGCGTTAACTGTTTGCAGTAAACTATTTAATTTCTGGTAAAATTCATGCTTGTTTCTAGTTTATTTTGAGCCTTAAGCTCACCATAAATTAACAAATACTTTATTTTAGTGCCCGCTCTGAATTGCTGGGATAATATCTGTAGAAATGTGGACCATAAAGGCACCCAGGCATCTCTATTTTCTGCAATCTGGTTGAGTTTTGCCTTATATCCGATATGTAGGTTTTCTTGTCGCTTTTATGAAGGACGTTGCCTCCATCACGACATGACGTCACCGTGCCGGAGCAATCGGCGCTGTCCATCTAAAATCCCCGTCCGCGCTGTGACGGCCGGAGCAGCAGCACCCTCTGCTGGGACCAGGATCTGGGTCTTGGTACTGAGCAAGGAAAACCTTGGGTGGGGACTTCCTCCTGAAAAGTGGGCGCTTTCTCTTCCATGCATTCCTCTTTTCTATCTGTCTGTTATAGAAATGGGAAGTCTGCATCCTTTTCCGTCACTTAAAATAGAGCTGGAGTAGTGTCTGCCTAGCTGGGCTTCACGGGCTTCTTCTGCGTTACATCCCTGCTGAATATTCAAAAGATTTTCTGCTTCTCTATAGGAAGACTCAGAAAAGTAACAAACATCAAAGAAATAAGCAGCATAAGACTGAATTAGAGAGTATGGCTATCTTTTTCTAAGCATGTTTTGGAAATTATATGAAAATATTTTCCCACATTAAAAGAAAAAAAAGCAGGATAGAAATGAGTCTGAAAGGTTACGTGTCTGTATAATATTTTGGATTTGTATGGAAGATTAAAAAAATTAATATGGATCCAGCTGAAGCAGAGATAAAGCTTTTAAAAATCCTAAAGAAATTATTTAATTAAAAATGTGAATTGAAAAGACACATTAAGCCTTGCTAGTGCTATGTTGTTCAGCAATTAGTGATCATTTAGGAGTGGTTTGTGAGGCTGCAGAGGTTAAAACAGTGAAGTGTGGTGTATCTTAGGGTATCAGAAACCCAGTCCTATTGCAAGCACACATTCTTTTTCTTAGCACCAGATAAAGACACTCCCTGCCATCTCCACGGTAAGAGCCCCAAGAAGGGCTCAAAGACTAGTGTCACCTCGGAATGTTTTTTGTACTAACATGGCAGAGCAGTTTGTCTTGCAGGAAGAGTAAGTGTCAACCATGACATCCATGTGAGGGGAGGGGAAGAGGGAATGAAGATTGAAGATTTAATAATGAGTTCTTTCAGTCTTGGCAGAGGTGCTTCTCCTGTGGTGTACAGAGGTCAGACCTGCGGCTGGAATGAGGAATGAAGATAAACTGTGTGGCTGAAGAGAAAGGTAGCAAATGGAAAAGAAGTGGGAAATTGCTGTGTGAAAAGTGATGGATCAATGGCCTAAAACGGCTTTTAAGCAGCTGTTATTTGTGACAGAGTACCAGATCTTATAAGTGATGAACTGAGACGTTGCCAAAACCTTTCTTTCAGGGACTGACAGAGATGCTGAATCCCCACCAGCTTCTAGTGGCTTTGGTAGGAGTTTTGAGTCTGCAGTATCTGAAAATCAGTTAAAAAACCATGTTCTTAATTAATCCCAAAATACTTGAGAAGAAGAATTTAGGTTCTGTAAAACTGAAGATTCACAAGGAAGTGATACATGTAGCTTTTTAAAATTTGACTCCAAGAAATTATGTTCAAAGTCAGACTAGGCATGAATAAAATTGGAAGCACTATGGAAAAGACAAGAAAACCAAAACAACCACATGTGCAGGTTAGTGAGTCTTCCATAAAGAGGAGTTAGACAAATATTGGAGGAGCAGAGTCTGAGTGTTGCAAAAAGTCTTCAGGGGCCAGACTTGGTTTGGTACTAGAATGATGCATACTATTGTGTGCAGACAAGAAAAAAATTAATCAATTAAAGCAAGTTAAGTAGAAATACAGGTACTGCATAAGGTTTATAAAATATCACAAAAAATCACAAAAGAATTCCCACTTGGGCTTATTACAGCCTATCCAGAAAAATACCAAAATTAAACAACTTGTCAACCAAAAAAACCCCAAATCAGAAGATCAGAAAATCCAACCAACCAATAAAGCCTCCTAGGAAATTATAAAAAGCTGTAAATATTTGCAGAACTTAAATTACAGGGGAAGAAAAAAAAATTAACAGGATTATCTAAATAATGTTTTTAGCATTTGAATTTTCTGAAATATCTCTTGGAGTACATTTGTGCTTTCAGTTTCTTCTGGGAAGTAATTTCAGATAATTACACTAGTCTGATTTATAAAAAGACCTTTTGGACTGCTGGTAATATGGCTATCAGAGTTGTTTCAGAATCTTCTATCTAAATGCAATTTCTGAAAAAACTGCATTGAAAGGAATACAAAATGTATTTCCAATTCTGCATAGCTATTTTATTCTAAACCCATTAAAAAACTTTCTGCATGTAGCCCACAAATTATGATACAACACCTGAGGGAGCTGTATCTGGAATGCTTCATTTACCTTTGGAAGGATGTTCCAAACCTGGGAAGGAAAGAACTTCAATCAGGGGCATCTTTTTCATCTTGGTTATTCGTCTAATAAAAAAGCCCAAAAATGTCACAGTGTTTCATAGAATAGGTGGCTAGTTATTTATCTTCACTAAGCAGCAGATCATTTATCATGAGGCATAAATTCTGTTTGTCTCTTTCTTTTTAATGATATGAGCTTCACAGATTCAGAATTATGCATCATTTTCAGACTCACTGTGCCCTGTGACTTTGACAATAAAAATTTTGCCCTTTCTTTCTAGAGTGTTTTATTTTTCAGCAGATGAGGACAGAAGAGAGCATCCTCACACAGCAAACAGCTGCTCAGCTCTGCAAACTGTCCCTGCTGCTGGGAGAGCTGTGACCCGCCAGAGTTTCTGCATGTCTGGGTCATGCAAGAGAGAAACACTCTGGGTGTTTCAGGCATGAAATCCAAAACCTCTTGCAGTTCTTGAAGCAATTCTCCAGCTTAGGTACCACAGTGCTGTTGATGATGAGACTGATATAAGTAAAAGGTAAGTGTGTTCTGGGAAGAGCAGCTTTATCGGGCTAGCAGCATAATCCAGAGGGTAGGTTGTCTCAGAAGCTGGAAGCAAACAGAGATCTTAATTTAAATAGATTTGTGCTTTTATGCTGAGTGCTCTGGGGGCTCCATGCCATAATATAAAGTGTCTAAGTACAGCCTTTTAGCAGTTGCAATGATAAGGCCAAGTGGTTCCATCTAAAGTAGTCACCATTTGTCCTGTCCTGCCCCCAACATTATTGCCGTTTCAAAGGTTTTGCCACTTGATCTTATTGTATCTATTTTTTCCACCACGGATTATTATCTGGTATAAAAGCCTAATAATACTTACACACACGATCTCCTGCTGAAAGAAGTATCAGGGGCATGGATTTTTTCTCCCTGGATAGTCATATGAAACTGCTGGTAAGAGACAAAATAATTCAGTCGCTCATATGCTGAAAGGACATAACTTTTTCTATCTGAAAACAGCAGGATTATTCATCTACAGATCATAGGAGAGGGCACAAGGAAACTTTAGAGGAAACCTTCAGATGTTCTGGGCACAAGATATAAAGGAACAAATATTTCAAATCTCTTAAATTTTCCCTTGTCAGGGAATTTTTCCTGATAGTCAAGAAACTTGTGATTCCTGTATCATTGTCAGGACTCCTTCTCCCAGCCCATGCTAGCGTCTCAAGGTAAGCATCTCATGGAGACAAGAGAAGCAGCTTCTTATAATGTCATCACTCAGATAACGAGCACTTGTGTTTCATTTATGCAGATTTAAAGGAATGAGGTATGAGCAGGAAAAAGAACCTAGTTAAGGTGAGTAACAAGTATGTGGAGCTCATGTAGTACCCAGCTGATGCATGGCCAGATTCTATCAAGACTAAAGTAAAAGATCATTGGCATCAGTGACCTCTATGGCCCTGGTGTTAAGAGATTTAGAGCTTGAATATCTGCCTGTGCTGTCTGTCTCTCTTGTGCCATCATGAATTGTGGAGTCAGCTGTAGAGAAAAGAGGGTTCATGTGATTTTACCTATCCATCATTGTTTATATGATCTGGTGAGTGGGGGTGGGAAACCCTCCTGTTTGTAAAGAAGAGCTCTTATCTGAGGTTACTGCCGTCCTGAGCCTACGCCAAGCCTGTTAGAGTGGTACAGACACTCCTCTGCTTTCTTTCCCTATATCACTTCTGCTGTTTTTTTGGCTAGGCTCCAAAAAGAAAAAAGGCAGTTAGAGCAAAATGTTTTTCCAAAAGCTGTAACTTGAAGGGAGAAGATAATATTAATTATCTCGAGCAGAGTCATGACTTCCCTAAGGGAGGCTGCAGAAATATTAGCTCCTAGAAGAGACTTGTAGCTTGTAGCTTGTGTAGGTTTTGTAGCTTGTTCAGTGTGAGACAACAAAAACAGGCAGCCATTACTGGATACAAGTTAAAACCCCACATTGTCCTGGGGGAAATGCACTGTTGCCAGAAATAAAATATAATTAGTAATTCTTTGAGAGTTTAAACACTTTCAGCCAGAGTTATGGCTTGTTTTCCCTCCTCTGTCCTGAACAAAGTGAACTGATGATGGTGATGGCAAGGTCTCTTTAAAGCAAAAGCACTGTTTAACACATCATCCAGTAGACCTGAGTCCAAATTCCTCCTTTCTGCAGTCTGTAGTTTACATAGGGAAAGTGTTCGTGGTTGTTTGATTTGCAAGATTCATTATTACACTGTGCCCCAAGAACTGCATTCTTAGTGAAAGAAAAAGTCTATGCTGAGAAAAACTTGGCTGGGCTCTCTTGGCTTGGTTTAGAAAAGCCTTTTTTCTCAAAATGCAATCTCATAGGGTGGAATTACCTAGTCAGATGCAGGTGTCTTGTATGTAGACCTGTGTGTCTGAGCAACTCACCCAAGACTCCTTTAATATCTGCCGTTTCAGAGTGCTCTTTTTCTCACCTCACTTCATCTAGGTGTTTCAAACAGGTCAGATGAATTGCACCCTTAAAGTGCATATTTGTCTCATGTTGACGTCTGAAATTAGTTACAAAAACATTTCCTCATGATGTCACAACTTGAATCTGTTAGAGTAACTCCTGCCTTTTGTTTATACAAAATCTTGTCTTTCATAGACTGCTGTAGTAGCGACTAGTCTCTTGTGCTATGTGCTTCTTGTGATTAGATTAGTCAGGGAACATTTATTTTTTTAATGTCTTCAGAAACCTGCGCTGTCCAACACTTTATTAGATTTTGTGAGGTCTTCCACTGGCAGTGCAAAGGGAATTTTCAATCTTGTCAGACTGTATCAATAGTTCCAAAGATCTATATGTTGTACTTAAGTGGCTGCATTCAGCAATGGCTCTTTCCAGCATTGTATGATCAGACATCACAGCCAGAGGTGACCTGATGGCACTGTGCTGCTCCGAAAGCATTCCCTGGTAATGCTGTTCAGAATGCATAAACACAACCCATTTCTCATGGTTGTCCCCAGAAGTGCTGTCACATTTTGGGTTTGCATTATTTCTGCTCTTAAGCTGCTTTTACTCATTTCCAGTTCAGCACCTCTGTAAAGTTGCAGTACTTTAGAACTGATGTGTTGCTTATGGTTTTTTTGTCCCTTTCAAAACCCTGTCCTTGGATGTGTCTGCATGGATCACCATTACACTACAGGTACTATGAAGTAAATAGTATCACAAATAGAATTCCTGTAAAATAAATTATTTGTTTTAATTGTGTGTGTGTGTGTGTGTATTAGGGGTAATTTTGTGAGTATCTGTTTGGGGTTTTTTTTGACCATTCAGCCCTCTTATGTCCCTTCCAAGTTCTAATCATTCATATTTTCTTCTTACTTGAAATTTTATACAAGGTGTATGTTGCAACTAGAACTTCTGGACCTTCAACCTGGATAGAGCCACATCAGTTTGTGTGACAGGATATCTTTAACTTTTGGCAAAGAAAATGAAGTGACTCATGTCAGTGTTCAGTGCAGCCTTTTGTTGAGGCTGCTGCATGCACGTCTCTCTGCCTGCGCTGTTTTAGCTGGAAGGTCACACAGTAATCTCTATCAAGTTATACATTAATAGCAAATAAAAATTAGCTTTTTCTAACCCGGCTCTGTAGAAAAGATACAGGTGCATTTTAGAAAAGGTAGATATTATGCCTCTTTTAGGAACAGAGAAAGGAAGAGATAGAAGAGTGATGGAAATTAAGATCAGTCAAGGAGGGATGAGTGGTAGAGCTGGGAACTGAATGCCAAGTCTTGGTCCAGTGGTTTATCAATTAGACCTCAATGCCTCCACATTATGTCATTAAAATGTATAAGGTGTTAGTGCTCAGTCATGGCACAGGCAAATATCACGGCCTAAAGTCCATTGCATTCTATACAATCACCGAAGTAATTCTGAACAGTCCACAGAAGGGTAGATATGTTGTTTCAAGCTCGTTTGTCTTATCATAAAAAGTATGCATACATTTTACTAGGAATAATTACTGTGTTGAAAATAATGGTCTCTTTCATTTGTATTTCATACTTTTTTGGAGGATATGATTGTTTCAGTAGCTGTTTTACTTCAACGGAGATAGACAGATTGTTGCCTGTCAGTTTTTCTCTACGTTGCACGGACTGCATTGTGTTTTGTCCAGCTGTCCTAACCTTACAGCTAACCTGTAGCAGGCCATACATTAGACGCATTATTGCAAACGCTTGGTTTTCCTTTCTGATTCTTCTCAAAAGTAGATATTGACCTTGTCTTTGTCAACAAACCAGCCCAGCAAGATGAGTTACGCACCTATTGTTCTCTCCTGTCAGATAGGGAATAAAGTTATCTGGTAGCCATCTCCATGATTTTCTCTGTGGCTGCCCAGGGCACATATTTTCTCAATCAAGCTTTTACCATATTGAATGGAGCAGATTTTGGTAGTGATTCATGCTATCTTTCTGTTTCCCCAGTACTGGGCAAGAAGGTTAAGTAGGAAACCTGACACAGCAAGCACAAAGCCATTATTCATTGTGGTAAAGGGAAGGAAGAGCAATGCTACAGAATATGGTATGAAATACAGAATAATGATGAAATAAACAAATAATAATTAATATAGGTTGAAAAATGATCACTGAATGAGCTACCTACACCAGATGGTAGAATGAACTCCTTACACAGAAGAGTAGGTAAGTCCTAGGCAGGGATTAATGAAATACATATTAATTAAAATATGGGAAATTTTAGAATGACTATTAAAACTCTTGCTTCAGGTTTGTGAAAATGTCAGATGTAAAAGATGAGGAAGAGATTAGTTCTATGCAATGAGTTTATTTCTATAACTATGGAGATAATAAATGGAGGGATGGAATATTAGTTTGACTGTAGTATGTTTGCACTACTGCCAATGAAGTAAATTTGAATATTATGCCACTGTGCTTTGTCTCCACCTGAGACTGTCACAAGGGTAAATTAATTTTACTATGTGATGCTACTTTTAGGGACTCTTCAACATGAAATATTATCTAAAGATATGTTTGGATAAATTGAGCGCATATGAAGACAGCTTCCTCAATGTCAGGACAGAGTGAGTTATTGGTGGGAAAAAAAATAAGGTAGAGACTTACAGAGTTCAGTGTCACAGGAGATTTCTGTATTGGCAGGGGAACTGCTTGCATTAGTGTTACATTCAAAATGAAAAACCTCTCGACTTTGAAACAGCTTAGCAGAAGACAAGGTGAGGGCAGTTCAAAGCACTGAGTTCATGGGAGAGACACAAGCATTTGTTTCGCATAAAGCACCTGCTCATACACCCAGAGGGCAGATGGAGTCGGCTGCAAATCTTCTTTCCAACTTCCAGAAGCAGCAAGAGCAGTTCTGTGACTCAGTGTTGCAAGGTTCACCTTTTAAGTTTGTACTCCTTTTGTGCAACGTGCTGATGTCTTAATGAAGAAATTAAAGACAATGAGACATTGCTGCATGGCTCACTGGAAGTCTGGATCAAAACCTCTTTGCCATGCTTGTTGAAGTAGCTTGGATTATTGCCTACCAGGGAGCTTATGTTCTGAATGCTCCTTCATAGCATTACAGAAAATGCTGCAGTGAAGAAGTAGATCAGAGATTCATATTTTAAAATTATTATTATTTTTATCAGAAAAAGCCAAATTACTCGAGATATCTGAGAGGGAGCTAATCATGGCTGAATGAGATGGAAGTGCTCAGGACTGTGCTGATTTAATGAATTGCATGATGAGGAAGCCAGTAAGAGTCAGACTTCACTGACTACAAACTCTTTACAATTTATTGCTGGCTGTACACTGACCATTGCCTCCACAACGATGATATCTCTTCTGTAAGGAATGTGCAGCCATTTCTAATCTGTTCTTCTGCCCCATCCCATTTTTCTTTCTTAAGGGATTATAGTGACAATTTGAGAGAATTAGGTTTACTGATTATTTTACTGCTACTGATGGTTTTACTGACAAGAGTGAATGGTATTCTTTTTTCTCAGTTACAGCTCCTAGTTAAATTTAAAGCCAACAATTATCATCACTCTCTGCCAACTACCACAGATGTTATAATAAAGAAACAAATGAAACTCCCAGTCAGAAAAGTGACCTTCTTATATAAGCCATTGGAACATAATAATTCTTTTCACCCTGAATGATCAAACAATACAATAATTATTATGGTAAAATAACAAAGTAAGGGAAGATAATTTTCTGATACTCAACACATGCTCCTCAGGGTGTATCTGCAGTGGAGTGAAGGTGACAGAAAGATACTTCCTACCTCTGGAAAGAGATAGAGACAGAGCCTCATTGAGGAATAGGTGAGTTAAAGGGAAAAGGAGTCAGAGAGTAGGAAAGAGGAGAAGAAGTCTTCACAGAATGTGTAAGGAAAGATCTGTAATTTCTAATCAAAGATTATGAAGAAGACTGCATAATTCATTCCTCTATTATATGGACATGAGTGTTTGTACTCCAGCTAATCCTAAAATGAGGGAAATGCACATGGTACTATGCACAGCGTACTTGGTGGCTATGATTTCTAAGGCGAACTTCTTTAGAAAATAGTATAGTTTACCCTGGTAAAGAAAAATTAATTTAGAAAATTTTAACATGGTGTTTGCAACATTACAATTTTGAAAAACCGGGGACCAGCAGAATTTTCCCCTTCTTTTATTGTGTTTGAGCTGGTTTTGTTCTTACACATGCTGCCTTAATGTTGCCTTAAGTATTTTTTTTGTTATCTTGGGAACTTTTTATAAAGAATAATTTACGCTCATTTTGCAGTTTAAGTAGGTTCACAATTAGAAGGTGACATGCAAATTTTGGAGTTGGGAATTAGTTCGTGAAGTAATTGGGCAAATGGCCATAACTTGATAACGTTGCATTGCAGTCTTTCCTGGAAATAGGTACAGAATACAGATTTTCATTGGAAGACCTGCAAATGTAACCTTGTCCACCAGAGGTCATCAAATACTAAGAAATTTCTTTTAAAAAGACGATCTGCTTCAAACTGAAATAGCCCTCAGAATCTTTCATTTTCTCTTTTTTTATTCTCAATTTCTGCAAGTTTATTGTTACAAACCCCAAGCAGTGGCTGATAATATCTCAAGGCTAGAATTAAGCTGTGCAAAGCTGCTCCTTTCCCTGACTATATCCTGTGATCAAATAACTCAGCTCCACATGGTGAAAGCTGCAGCTTGGTCTCTTCGATCCTTCTCGAGTGTGGATAATATAAGGAGACTTGATTCATACAGGAGTTACTTGCTCTGTCTGATTGGATTATTTTCAGGAAATATTGTTCCCTGTGGGAGGCACAGAATGCCTGTGATTTAAACCCGAGCATGTCAGCTGCACACGGGTGTGCGCTCCTGGGGGTTCAGCTCTCACTGCAGAGCACAGCTGCCACCCGAGAGGGAACCAGGAGCCCCTTCTCGCCCACAGAAACTCTGATCATACTGATAAGAGCTGGAAGCCCTAAGGGGCTTTATTGAACTTTCTTTTTACAACAGCTACCTTCTGTTTCCAAACTAACAAAACGGGGGCTGTGAAGAGACCCATCAAATAGTATCAGCTCTCTCACTCTTTTATGGTTGCCTTTCTTCTACAGGAGAGAAAAATTGCAATGAGCAGTAATGAGGATTTAGGTGACTAGTTTTTGTGTTCCTAATGGTGTTCAAGCAAAAACATATATGACTGTCATTTTTATACCTTCATGAATAGAGGCATTGTCAGGGTGGTTTTTTAGTACGTTTTACTTTAATGTGTCACTTTCTAAAGTATTCTAAGACATTTTTCTCATGACAAACACATTTGTATTTGTGACAGATCTTATATAGGACAAAAATATTGAGTTTTCAGGCTAGAGACTAGGAAAAGAAGAAGAAAACTTGTTAGATTTCTTTTGTTTGTCATACATAGATATTTTGAAATTTGAATTTTTAGTCTCTGAAGTATCTACTTAGGCCATATTTAAGGGTATAAGATGAAGAGGCAATGTATAATTCAGTAAGAACTTCAGGGCCTCATAAAGAAAAAAATCACAAATTGAAAATATTTCCTTTTTTTTGTTGTTGTTGTTAAAATTGATTAGAACAATTAAAAACTTCAGTTACTATTAATCAATTAATCAATGGAAGATGTGTCATAAAAGTACCCTCTCTAGCCAAGTAAGGTGCCAAGAGAATCAAAATGCATAAGTGCTTTCACTGATCCAGGAGGGAAAAGGAAGGAAATACCTCCTGAGCAGCAAGAGCATAAGAACCTTAATGAACTGAATCCTGCCTTTGAATCTCACTTTAACTGAAACATATGGCAAAACTTTGGATGTGGAAGTGATCCAGTTCATTCATTTACCCTATTAGATTACTCCAAAGGAGAGTAGAATTCTACGCTTTATATAACTAAGTATATACAGAGACAGATCTTAACTTTTAAAGAAAAAAATTAAATCGAAGTGTTTTAATTAATACAGCACGCAAAAGGCTACAATACTCACCTCTTATTTTCTGCACTATCAAAATGGCAACAGTAAGGAGTTTTGTCAAATATTATCTCTTTTTGCAGTGACAGATGGTGACAGCTATTACTGTAAGGAATGCCTAAATGGCATAACACAAAGCTGAATGAGTAGCAGAGTCAAATTTCAAAGCTTCATTGGTCTCCTCTGATCTGATAAAGCTTGGCACTCATCGAGGAAAGCTGACCTTTATGTGCCTGAGCAGCTGTCTGCCAGGGATGCCAAGCATCAGTTGTCTTCTAGATGTTCACCTGAGTCTCAAAAATCTGGTATAAAGTTTAATTGCTGAAGACTTTTGAAGATAGGAAAGAAAGTGCAGAAGTCCCTTGGTTTGGGTTGGGAGATGAGGGGATGAGGGAAAAAAAAGACTAAAAAGGAAAATTTAAATTCCAGTTTGTCACCCTCACTTTTGAATAAATAGAATCACAATTCTAGAGGAGATAACATTAAATTGAGTGCTTGAGGTACCATCTGAGGGGAATGAGATCATGCCTCAGGACCATTCTGCTGACCTGCTTCGTTAATGAAACTGGGAAAACATCATTGAGAGAGGAGTCTACTAGCCACCTCCAAAAGACAAAGACATTTTCCATCTGGAAAGAATATGTAAGTTCAAGTACTTTAAAGTTAAATTTATAAGTCAAAAGCTTCATTTTTATTTTCTGAAGCAGAAGGCTTTTTGCTCTCATCTGTAGTGCTAAAGCATCCAAAACCCTCTGAGTGATTTAGTGGATCCACCTTATTTCTTGTTATATTAAATCAGATATTATTTTCCAACAGCAGCCAAATCTACGCTTCTTACCTCTTGTCCTTCCACTACACACCTCCAGGAATAAATGAATTTTAGGCCACTAGAATATTTAAGGCACAAGGCTGTGATTCAAAATAAGAATCAAAGTTGACAGCAAGCCTTGTGCAATGATGCTTAGTCTTGAATGTCTTTGTGTCAATTAAATTTTACATGTAAGGCTTAAAATATAATTTTTTCCTTTTATTTAACATTTTTTCCTTTTTTTCTTTAAATTTTAGCTGCAAACACTTAAAAAGGATTTATAGGTGATCCTAGAAAATTGCAAAAGCACAACAGTATATATATTTTTATTAACATTAAATTATTTTATCTACTAATTTTCTGCTGTTATCTGTATATTACTTATTTTCAAAGTATATGATTAAATTTCGTTTAAGATAAATCTCTTTGAAAATAGGGATAATTGTCTCTTTTGAAATATGTAATCATTATTTCTATTATTTTTGGTGAAGTATTTTGCACATTAAAGAAAAACTGGTTTCAATTTTAATTATTTTTACTGGATCATGACCTTGATATTGCTGACTTTGAAGGGATGACTGGGGCTGGAAGGCAGTTCTGGAAGTCCCTACTCCCACTGCTTGCTCAGAGCAGGGTCTGCTGGAACAGGTTGCTCAGGGCTGTGTCCAGCTGGAGTTTGACTCCAGTTGCAAAGATTGAGACTCCACAATCCCCAGATCAACCTGGTCCGCTGTTTGACCATTCTTACAGTAATAGGGTCCTGATACTATTTAAAAGGCATTTCTCTTACTTCAGTCTGTGCCCACTGTCTCTAATAAAGGCATGCCTTTATTATTCAATGTTATATATGTATATATAACCTGAAACATTACAAGTTCTTTGAATATATAGATTTAGATTATCATTTTTCCCTCCAAAAGTCCTGTTAAGAAGCTGATATTCGTTGGAAGACTACCATAACGTGGCCTGATTTCTGTGAATCAGCCCCCAAGTTACTTTTATTGTATCCAAAGGTAATAATGCAATTTACCAGTCTGAAGGAAATTCTAATTCCCTGAAGAACTTTCTAAATTTACCGAGTAGTATTCCGCATCTTCCTTTGTGGTTAGTTAGACTGCCTACAGTAACCAAATGAAAAGAAGTGCACTAGGCTCATGTACAAGACTGAAATGCTGCAGTTTGGTCCAGAGTCCTGAGCCATAGGCAATTACCATTGGCTATTTTAGAGAGATACATATAAATGATTAAAAATTTAAAAATAATAAATCTGCATGACCATTCCCGAAAGTATTTTAGGAAATTCAGTGGCACAGAAGCATATATGTCCAATATGGTTTTTTTTCCTAAGGAGTAGCCAGATTTTCACTAAAATCTCCTTGAATTTAAAAAAATAAAAGATATTTTTATCTGATTATCAAAGCCGAGGTCCCTTGATGTATCAGCTTCTGCCACAGTGCCAAAAGGAAACTAAGCTAGAATATTGGAGAACTCAGATATGTAGTTTTTCTCACTTTTTTTTGGTAGGTATTTACTTTCACTGAAAAGCAAAGCTTCCAATAAGAGTAAGCAGAAAGAATAAACCTAGTTATGCAAATTCAGCAGAAGACTTTTGCATCTGTACAAATGAAACTGATTTTTTGATGTTCAGTATTCAGCTAAATTTAAACAAAAAGCTGTAAACCAGTGCAGATTATGAAAATCCTTAACTATTCCAAATCTAAAAAGCATTAGTTCAAGATATATTTCAAATGTATGGTTTCTTATTTTAGACAAGATCCACTGATTACTCAACTTCCACTACAGCAAACTAACTGTCAAATTGTAAAAAAAAAAATCATTGACGTCAGTGAAATTAATTTTTTCAGCTAAACCTAACTTCCGTAGTTTTTTGGAAAGGTTGATCTGATAGAGTGATTTTGGTACTAGCCAGCAATCCTCTGAGTTATCCTAGTCCTAGTCAAGTTAGCATATGGTCATGTTCCATATCGTGAGCCAAAATATGTGTTTGCCAGATCTGTACAAAGTTTATGTATAATTTATTCCAAAGACAGAAAAAGTCCATAGTACAAGCTGTGCTGAGACTGAATATTTCCTCTTTTATCCAGAAATCAAAAATCACCTTTAATTTTGAACTCAGCATTTCCTTTATTCTGGAAGTGCTATAAGTTTAGAGGAGGAAGTGGTGTATAGAGAGGTAAAGTCCCATGGCTCCCTGTTATTGTGTCAAGAAACACTGAACACAGACCCTGGGGCAAGCAATAAAAATTGAAGCTAACTTTGTTTATACACTGCATTATATTTAGAAAGTATTTCTCTGATGTGATGCCAGAACAGACTTGAGAAAAAGTCTTTAATGCACAGCAAGGGTTAGCTGTCTAATGAGGTATGAGACAATTATATTAATCAACTATGTCTTTTCTTAATGTTTTTTCTTACTCTCTCAGGGTAAAGAGCTGCACATTGGCTGTACCTCATTTTTATTGGGTCTGCCAAACTTAACTGCAAGTTAGAGTTCAGGAAGCTCCTAGAGACATCTGTCTGATATTTGTCATGCTACAGCTGCTGATTAATTTATCTATGTGGATAAAAACATTTATCCCTCGTACTACTCTTCTTCCTTTCCTTTTTCTTAATTCCTAGGTAATGATAGTTACAGTTATTTTTATTTTTCAGACACATATGAAATTGCTTTGAAAACATCTGGACATCATGTTTTTCCTGTATATATCTGTGTCTATTCTAACACTGTTGATAGGCATCCAGAAGCAAGCCATAATACACCCCAAAATAATTGGCTTGTAATGGGTTTGTGTGGCCAGATTTTGGTAGCAGGAAGCCGATGGGGTGACATTTGTGAGAGACTGCCAGAAGCATTCCCCCGTGTCCCACAGAGTCAAAGCCAGCTGGCTCTGGGATGGACCCACTGCTGGCCAAGGCAGAGCCCATCAGGGACAGTGGGAACCATGGAGAGGCAGGCTGTCCACCTGAAGCGCGTGAAGGTCCATGTGGAGCCCTGGAGGACCCCCACACTGGAGCAGGTGGATGCCTGAAAGAAGCTGAGGCCCTATGGGAAGCCCATGCTGGCACAGGATCCTGACAGGACCTGTGGCCACTTGAAGTGAGGAGACCCTGCTGGAGTAGGTGTACTAGCAGGACCTGTCACCCTGTGGGTCTGCTGGAGCAGTCTGTTCCTGGAGGACTGCTCCTCATGGAAGGCATCTATGTCGGAGCAGTTCATGAAGGACTGCAGCCCATGGGAAGGACTCACTTTGGAGAAGTTCTCGGTAGACTGACTCCCATGGGAAAGACTCCGTGCTGGCTGGCAGAGAGTGTGAGGTGTCGTCCCCCTGAGGAGGAAGAAGCAGCGACAACGTATGATAAACTGTCCACAGACACCATTCTTTATCCCCCTATGCTGCTGATGAGGGTGTAGAGCAGATCAGGAGTAAGTTGAGCCCAGGGAGAATGGAGAAGTGAGAGGAGTGTTTTAAGATTTGAGTTTATTTTTCATTCCTCTACTCTGACTTGATGAGTAACAATTTAAACTAACATGCCCAAGTCAATTCTGTTTTGCCCATGACAGTAACTGGTGAGTGATCACTCCCTGCCCTCGATCTACAAGCCTTTTGTTATATTTTCTCTCCCCTTGTCCAGCTGAGGAGGGGAGTGGTAGAGTAGCTTGAGTGGGCATCTGACATCCTGTCAGGGTCAACACACCACATGGTTATACACAGTTAATGTTAATGCTGGTGTTGTTTCCACTGGAGTGTTTTTAGGTACTTTTTCATATAGTGATGTCTTATTTTTACAGGTCATTTTTGTAGCTACCATTTCTGCTTGTTTGTTCACAGTCCACTGTGATTGCCTAGTGCGAGATGGAGGGAGAAACATGTACCTGTGTGAAACACACTGGAGAGCCTTAATATCACTCACACTGATTTCAGTGTGTCCTGCTTTATTTGCTCCTTTCCTTGCAGTGGTCTGTTTCTCATGGGTAGTACACAGAGTCCTACCTTCAGAAAATACTCAAGGTAGCTTGCCAACAGAAAGCTTCTTATTTGAATGCATTAGTAATTGCTACTTTTTTTATGATGTAGACAATTCAATGAGTATGCTTGGAAATGCACAATGCAGGCACTCCTCTGCCTTACTCATCTGCCTGAGAAATGGTGTATTGGTGAACCAGAAGTGAGAGCTTTGTGCTCCTTTGACCTCCACAGGAACGTGTACAATTAAACTCAAACTCCACCTTTACTTAGAGTAAAGGAACTGCACTGCAGAAATCCCTATCAAACAATAACACCACCTTTATTTCAGCAGTAGCATTAGCAACAGTAGGAGCCAGCTGTCTAAAGCCTCCCTCTGTTCAGCTCATCCTGGATATTGTCTGAAGTGGGATTTGGAGAATACTACATTCAGAGAAAAGCAAGTTTAGAAGGATTTTCTTGATATCAGATTTGAAGCAAACCTAACATGGTGTGCTTTTCTGAAGACAAAAATGCTTCCAGCTGACAGCTAATGCAGGTGCCCATAGCCAGACATAACAGAGTGTTAGTGTATCTACAGTGTAAAGAGAGATAATACCTTGCTCATGTTTCAGGCTCATTTATATGTGTGACAAGTATTATCCAGAATACTGCTTATGATGTTAACAAATAAATCAATAGGATACAAAAAAAAAAAAGGAGACAGGAATAAAAAGGAAGTGTTTTCATCCTGATTGAAATGAGGGTCCTTAAGAGAGCTCAGAAAGGATACTTACAGCATCAACTTTAGACATCTGGTTTAAGTTCCTAATTTAAGACAGTCACCCTACAGTTTCCTCCAATGGGAGAAGGAGCCAGCATAATGTCTTCCTTTTTTTTTTTCTTTTCCTTTTTTTTTTTAAATCTTTCCTGTTCAGGTATTTAATATGGTCATTTAATCTGGTCTGCATTAGGACTGTAGTTTGAGTCAGCAGAATTCTTTTAAAATAAATTTCCTTATCACTCCTGCTTGCCATGATTTTGTAGAAAGGAGAGAGCTTGGATTTCAGTTGAGACCATCTCAAAAGATGGGGTTCAGGACTGCTTCGACTGCCAGCAGGTATTCAGTCTACAGAAGCACACTAGAAATGATCTGAAGTAAAGCCTCCAAACTGCAGGTGGTGTGGGAACTTCTGCTCTCCAGATCAGTTCTTGCTATGTTGCCCTGTTTGCTGATGCAGGCACAGTCTAAGCTATCTGCCAATGTCAGTCACTGTAAATGCCCTCACCAGCATTTACTGATGGTGGCACAAAAACCTGCCCTGGTGCCAGAACTGAACCCCTGTTACTAAAACTTAGTTTAGAGAGGTTCAAAAATCACCTTGAAATAGGATTTAAGTGAAAGCTTCTTTATGATTACTGTTTTCCCAAGAGTCTCTTTGAGGGGAAAGGTGTTAATCAATTTATGCTTAAATTTCTCAGAAGCATTAGCGCTGTTTAAAATTGCCAGGCTCTCTTGAATCTTGGAATTGTCCACAACCTGTTCTACAAATCCTTTTTGAAGTACTTTGCGTAATGATACCTGTAGCCAGAACGCTGTTCCAAATGTGGAATTGCAAGCAATCCTGTTGTGTTGGTTTGTCTTTGGTGGTCTGAGGCTCACTTCCATCAGGTGTCAGCACTAGCATTTATGGTGTCTGCAGCTAGTTGCGAATTCAACAGTCAAATATTTTCCCCACTCCAGAAAATTCTGACCGATGAAAAGAGCATGCCAAAGTTCATTTCAAGTCCAGAAAACGGTGTAATTATTTAAAAAAAGAATTAAAAAAAAAGGAAATCTTTTCTTTCTTGAACCCCAACATAGGTAACTGTCTCTAGCGGGCCCGGACACCAACGACACGGACGGCCTTATGTAGATGCAAAACCGACCTCTTTATTATATTTACAAAGGTGCTTATATACCTTAGCACGCTGGACTAACATAAGGTCATTGGTTCACTGACCAGCCACCCCCCAGAGGGATTGGCTGGACCCAGTAACTGTTACCTCATGTGTTTTCTTCTTTGGTCTCATAACAAGACCATAGTTTACAATACTTATTAAATTGTTTTCCTGCAGCGTCCTTGAGAAAGCCTTGCTTTCTCACAGACACTTGTCAGGAAACTGAAATCTCCCTGCACCCAGGCCTGTAACAGCCACAGGTAACTTCTTTACTGCAGGAATATTACTAATAGAGATTAAGCACTGAATAAAGAAATGGATAGTCTTATCTGTTAATTTGTTCAGACATTTTGGAATCTTGGATTTTATTCAGTCTGTGTCTCATTTTCACATACTGATAGAAGAATGTTTTTTCTATCACAATGTGTGAGAAAAGAAAAGAATATGTATCTCCCTACAAAGGAAGTGCAAAGCTAATAATTTTTTATTTAATTCTTATAGATGAACTTAGTATTAAAGCGTATATTGAAAAGGTTGAGGCAACTCTGTGAAAAAGAACACAAAATCTGCTCAGGAAAAAGAAGCTGGTGGATATTCAAAGGCTCATGCCATAAGGTAGAAGTTCTGCCTACTAAACAGTAATGTGATTCCTCTGTTAATGCTTTGAGGATGCAAACTATGAAATACAGAGACGGAGCTGCTGCAGCCAGTACCGTGGCAGAGGAGTGGTGGCTGCAGCCCTGTGTCCCCAGGTTCAGCCAGCATCAAGACCCAGCACGTATTCCCAAGAGGTGAATGCACGCACACACATGATTTATACACATACACACATAAATGTGTGTGAGTATACAGCTGGCCACATAGAGCGCACACAGGCGGCACTGGGGGCTCCGCCTGCCTGCGGGTCTCCCACGCTGGTCACGCTGTGTGGGGTCAGCCTTTTGCTGCACAACCCGACAGGTGCAACGTGAGGATCTGACAGAACGGGCTTCCTGTGTAATTGAAATGTGTGAGCTGATGTGCAGTGTGCAGCTAAGCAGGTGAGAAACCAACCCAAAGATGTAAACAGGAACTGAGAGAAGTATGCCTTTCCCCAGCTGAAAGCTGAGACCTGGCTGACACAGAAATATCACCTGGGAAACCCTGCATAGCACAGAGTATATAGAGGATATATTTTTATTTTCTGTTCATTGGTAAAGTATAATGAACAATATTTATCTCTTTTCCCCCACAGGTTTGTAACCACCTCAGTAATATGGCTACAAATATCTATATCTTTTTTATGGCTTTGAACTGAGCTCTAATTTTAAGCTCTCACTTTGTGGTATATTCCTTGGTTGGAGCTCCGGGAGGTGCAAGAGACAATCCAATCCATTGTTAAAGCTTGTCCTGGGAGCAGGCAGCTGCCCTCTTGCCCTACTAACTCTGCACAGTGGTGTTTCAGTACCACGTTGCTCACGGGCCAACAGAATTTGCTGTAGCTCTGAGGAAGCCTGGAAAATGAAGATATGCCCCTTTTTGCAGTCAGATGCCTCCTCACAAAAATGTGGATTTCTCCTCCCTGCATTAGAGCTGATGTGCCTTCAAATGCAGGTGTCTTCCTATTTTTGTTTTTTTTCAGAAGGACCAGCAAGTCACTCACCAAAGGGTTTGTATTCCAGCAGGATGCTACCAAATGCTGAAAACCTACTTTTACCCACCAAGAACCTTTCTCTTTAACTTCATGTCCTCTAAGCACAAAATTTCCCTGCATTTCAAGGCTTTTATTGTTGTTCTTGTTTTTACTTTTTATTTTACTCTTACACTTACCCTAAAATTACTGTACTGAGATTTGTGTGTGTGTGTGTATATATATATATATATATATATATATATAAATGCTAATTTTTTTGAGACTTTACATCTTTGAGAGGCAGTTATGTATACATGATAGTCAGAAATTTAATTTCAAAGACTCTCGTGTACCTGCCTGAACACTCACATGCACTTTTTGTTCAGTTTAATGTTAAAATGTCATACTGACATCAGAGGACCTGACAACACTGACATGAATGAAAATGTCAGCATACATGATGGTGGTAGTTTGTAAAAATAACAGTTGGTTTGATACGCAATTGAGGAACTTGTGGACCTCTCTATTTTATATCTTTTTATTTTCCAGAATTAAACAAAGTTGTTGTAATAAAAATGCTCTAGTGATTAGGCTTCTGTTTACCTAGAAATTAAATGTTCCCAAACTGAGGTTCCTAAAAGTAGCCAAAAAAATAACCACTAATAAATTTTGGCCATAATTCATAAGCCCTGAAGTACTTCCAGTTAAGATAATGTGCTTTCTGCATGTTTTTTAAAGATTGTTTTAAATTTGAGATGCTCCTCCTAAGAGATTTCTTTTTTCTAATAACACACTTGAAAAGTAAATGCAAAAAAGATTAAATCTTAATTGAATCAAATTAATATAAAATTTGGTCCTTTAGGTCCAACATTCTTTAGAGCACTGTACTGAGGGTTTTTTTAACAAGAATGCTAATTAATTGCTAAGTGTTATGGTTGTTTTAAACTTTGACTGTTAGCCTGCTATAAATATTTGCTCATGTTCAGTGGTCCTTGAAACTACCTTCACATCGAATGGACAAATGTTAGCTGGATTTTGTAACATGCAGGGGGTGAAAGCCTTCTCACCCTGAAACAGGAGATTGGATGTTGTTACACTGAGTGTGCACAAAGCCAGGTTTTCAAAGACCAGGTTTGTTTGAAGACAACTAAAACCACGGTATTTGGAAGTTCTGTGTCTGAGGAGAAGAAATCCACCTCCTTCACATCTAGGACATACATCGTGCCGGAGACTGACCTGGGTAATGGCAATAATCTACTTGTTTTTAAAGTTTTTTGATCCAGTTGATCATTCATTCCCTTCTCATACCCACTGTTCTGCCTCTCTTCCTCTCTTTTATTTTTTTTCCTAAATCCATTTCCCATACTGGTGTGTCCTGCCTTGTTTCTGTTACTCTGTGTTGCAATCACCATTACACAAAGACCTCAGCAACTGCTATGTTTTCGCCTGGGGTCTGGGTTGGTTTGGTTGGGGTTTTTTTATTCAACACTTTTCTATTCACAGGCTTCTAAAAGAGACATCAGAACAGCACACATCTGCTCATATCTGTTTACCTACTCAGAGATGGAGCAAGACAAATAAATAAATTACCAGTAAGTCAGTCTCTGCCATCAAATCACTTGAAATATTGAAAAGCCTCCAAGAAGCCTGGTCAAGGGAAACCAGCTTCTGTAATATTTATAGTCGTTTAAATCATATTGTAATTGTTTGGTACTGTTGATAAAGCCTATTTATTGGATGAATATAAAGTCTCTAGGCAAAATTCTTGTCGGGTTGAGCTTTGGTATTTGTGTATTCACAACACAGAAGAATGGCCAAAGAAACACCTTTCATCAAATTGTAAGTATAACTTAAATTGTTTTTTTTCCCTCCATCAGGAAATGGAAGGAAAATAAAGAGAGAACATTAGAGGGAGCTCTTGTACAACGGAAAAAAACCCAGCAGTATTTCAGAAACCTTTCATTTCTTGTAGGCAAAATAATAATAATAAATACAATGCAGAAGAAAAAGAGAGGGGAGTGAGCATGTAGGAAAGAAGCCATGACAGTTATAAAAGGAAATATGATTATGTTCAGTGATTTGATGAACACGTCCCATAACGCTGGTCTTTGGGATGGCACGGCAGGGCTGCTGTTCTACAGACAGGCTGCTTAAAAATGTCAGTGTAACAGCACCCTGCAGCCACCCGAGTCCTCGACCTAATTAATTTTGCATGGCTTGACAGAGCATCATTCAGGTTCATTCATTACTTCAAAGAATAAAGCTTGTGCTGCTCTTTGTGCAGGGAAGAAAACGGGAGAGGGAAAGACTGGGGAAAGCAGTGTGGTTTGGGGAGCTCCCGCAGGGAAATCGTCCCTTTTAAAGCAGAATGGTGTCACCTGGAAGATGTTTAGTGACTTCATCGTTCCTGTGGCTTGTTTTCTCCGTCTGCTGTACTACCCTGTGCACTGGGTTTGCTTTAAAAGGATGCACCCACTGGTGAGGAAAGAGTGGCTCCCATTTTTTGGAGGAACTGGGCTTTATGATCATTTACTAAAACATCATTACTAAAACACCATGAAACTGCTTGTTACTTTCCCTCTCATGCATGCAAAATGCAAAGTTTTGGGCTTTGTCCCCTGAAAGAACATCATTTTTTCTGCTCCTTTTCCCACATGAAGACTTCACACCATAAAAATAGGACAGTTCGGGGGCTGGTCTTGATAATTTATGACTGTTTTCCAGATCCTGTAGGTTACTGTTACAAACAAGACTGAGTGAACAATTAAAAACCAAGATCCTTAGCAGACTCCATGGTTAGGATTCATAGAAGAAAATGAGACATTTGCTTAACACAAGGTTCTGTGAAATTTGGTCTCAGCAGAAACAGTAAATAAAATAGCTTTTATGTTCCATGTGCTTGTGGTTTTGGTTTTTCCTCCCTTTTANAATTTGGTCTCAGCAGAAACAGTAAATAAAATAGCTTTTATGTTCCATGTGCTTGTGGTTTTGGTTTTTCCTCCCTTTTAAAATAATAATGTACAAAAAAAGCACAGTAGGGACATGCAGTAGTTTTGGGGTGTTTTTTCTGTTTTGGGATATTATTTCCCAGAAAACAAAGAGAATACATTTGCGAGATTGAGATGAATTCCATCTCACCTTTTTGGTGAATGGTCCAGTATCCGTTTTTTTTCTAAAAAAAAAATGTCTTAAATTGTTCAAAATAACAGGCAGCTGTGAATTTCCAAGATTTTTTGGGGTTTGTGCATTGTCAATATTTTCATATATACAAAAGAGAGTGTTGCATTTTGGAGTTCACTTAGATCGTGAAGTGTGCCTTTATTTATCAAACATCTTTTGGAGTTAATTTGCTTTCCAGTTGTCTTGGAGACACTCCCTCAGTTCACACACTCATTTTGAATCATAAGAACCCAAAGAATTGGGATTCCTTAATAGCACTACAATCCTGACAAACGTCACTCTTAGGAACTACAGTAGATAAGGAAGTATAGAAAATTCTGCTCACTTAGGACTGCAGCTTCAAGGCCTGGACACAGACCTTTTAAGGACATAAAACAAGATGGAGAACTGTGTTTTCACCCCTACATCACAGTAACTAACTATTCCATTCTGTGCGTTCTGGGCATGCTTCTTGAGTATATAGGCTTTCAAAAGGAATTTCAGTTAAGGATTGGCCTCAGTTTTTTTTTTTTTTTCAAGAAAGTAAAAGCAGAAGTAAAAGCATGAAAATAAAACCATTTGGAGGAAGAACACAAAGTATCCCTCCATCTGTAAATCCCTCTATTTTAAATTTTCTCACAGCTTTAATCTTCCTGCATGTGGTAAGCAGATGACTTAATTTTACATTCTCTCTGTAAAACTGTATCAATAGCTGCGTTTGCCATACTGCTGAAGAGAGTAAATAAATTTATTCAAAAAAAATTTAAAAGTATTTGAGAACTAGAATGTTAAAGTATGCTATTTTGGAATTCAAAGGAGTGGCCCATATCAGTACCTCTGATAAAGATATGCCATTGTCTGAAATATTTGTTTTATTGATGATTTTGTACTTTGGTGGAATCACAATTGATATTAAATGTAGTGGATTTAAGACTTTTTGTATTTGAATAGAGGCAAATTTAATTAGATGTCGGATCTTAATATTAAGAATACTAGCTTTCTAATAACATAATGGCATTCAATTCCAGAATCTGAATTCTTCTGTATTGCATGAAACAAATGGAACAATACAAAACTATAATGACAGCTAAGCTTATTTTTGTGTGGTCAATAGTATTAAAATATTTCAGGTTTTGTATCCAAATGATGAAGCCTCTGGTAAGATACCTGTGCTTATTTGGAATTTGATTTGAAATATTGATAATAAACTGAAATCTCTGTACGGTACTCTGAAGTAGGGGCCTCTTCTGGTTGTTACCACATTTGTATTCTAATATTTAATGCAATGCCTGAGATACACATGAGAGTATCATATGCCTGGAAGAAATGTCCTTTATTTAACTACCTGTATTTCTTGCATTTTGGTTGAAGACTCAATTGCTAGACTTGGATTGTAAAAATGGCAATTAGAAAACATGAGATTAATACAGTCTTGCTGACTTAATTAGCCTTGCTCTGCCACTTCTGTCGGAAATATTGGACTGGATACAGAAGAATGGAATCCCCTCAGCCTCACTGAGGGAGAAGCATCTCTGTCCTCATCCCTGGGAAAAGACTCACTGAAATTTTCCTCACTGAGCTCGGAACTTCTGGAAGCAAATTGTGCTAATGTCTGGAGCTGGAGTAAACAGCTTCAGATGCTCTGAAGTAGGAATCCTACCTTGGTATTTTTTGCTTTATCCCGTTTGAATTAACTTTTGACAGCTGATAGTGGACAAAGCACAAAACCCTGCAAACAAGTGTGAGCTTTAGATATGGAAAAATGGGATGAATTAATTGGGGAATAGCATAACTTGATGTAACTGAAGCAAAATTTTCTTCTTGTTTTCCTTCATGCAATTCTATTAGATTAAGAAGATAGACTCAGTGAAATAGGTTTTTGAAGATGTGGAATTTCAAAATATAAGAAAGAAGATTACATAATGTGCACAGCATCTTTCCCTCCCAACTGACCTAGTCCCACTTTTCTTACAGGGCTGTGGACATGACCCCTTTTAGACAGCTCTGCCTGGGACATGCAAATCACTGTTACCTAATACCTTTGAGCATATGTCAGAAAACTGCTTATGACATGAGACTAAATGCAGGTCAAACATAGACCCATTTTTTAATCACCATGCTGCTGAAGTGCTTTTAAGAGAATTTTATTGGACAGATGTAATCAAATAAGATATACTATTTGCAGGGTTTCATAAATAACTTTGACTAGATAGGTGGAGATAACTTCACTTTGTCCTTAATAGGGCTAGAGTTATAAGATATATATTACTGAGTGCAAACCAGCTGAAATACTTTACAATTATGAAATGGCAGTCAGAAATATGGATCTCTCTAAATCCCACAGCTGTCAGTCTGGCTTCTTCCTTTAGCAGAAGGAGAGGTAAGTAGCATTTGAAGATTACTTTAACCTCTTTATTTTACGCACAGAAGATCTTCTACAGTAATATACCAACATCCTTCCTGAAACAGGTTGTCTCATTTTTTCCTAAGCAGTTGTACCTGACTTTTTTTTCAAATCACTATATTACCCCATTATGTATTCTTATTCAGCTCTCCTGTTTGTAAATACTGCCCTTGTGTATTCTCCTCCTTTTTCCCTTTATCACAGCTTGTTTTACGTGACTTCTACATACTTCGTCTATGGACTGGAGAGTCCACTGAGATCCACATGTGAGGCTGTAGGGAGAAAGAGGCAGGAGGTATAGCTGCAGTTCTTGTAGAAAAGGTTTTCCTTGTGTAACCCAGTTAGGAGTAGGTATGACATGAGGCCTGGTCTTAACTGCAGTAAAGATGAAAACTTGACTCAAATATGTAAAACCAAGCAGGATAATAATTTTTGGATTTTTGTGGATCCTGAACTGCCCTGCACAACCAGGTAAGAAGGGGATACTGAATCCAGTGCAATTCTTTCTGTCATCCCTCTGAGGGAGATGAGTTAAGCTCCTATCAAGGTAAATGAGGAGTACATCAAGTGAACTAAGTTATTTAGACCTAAAAAAAAAAAAGTCTTTCTTCTGAAAAAGAGTCTTCAAGAAAAGATCATCAACTGAAAGCAGAAGGAAGGAAAGATGTCAGCAGACCTCTAACTGCGTTGCTGGAAAGACAGTCATTATGCCAAGTGCACCAAAGTCAGGGACTAACCGGTTCTGTGGACAACGTTTTCACTGAATAACTCTGTCCAGGTTTTCAAACTTCTCTTGCTGAAACAGATGTTCTGTGGCAGTAGGATGATGCATCTTGTGTTTTATGAGCCAATTTGTTTTTTGTGAGGACATGACCAACACACTGTTTTCCTTTATGGTCTCCTCTTTTCTCATTTGGAAGAATTTTGATGTTTATTTTTTTTACTGTAACTTTTCAATTCTTCATAACTTATTGTCTCTGGGTAGATCTAGAAGATCGAGATTGTCAATGGGTGAAGCTGTTGCCTTTTCAGCCCCTGAATTACTAGCCAAACAAGGTTAGGTGATGAAGTACAGTTTCCATTTAAGGAAGGACCCGCCAGGTGCACAACACCTCGTAGTACAAGCTGAAAATGTGCCAAAGTTGGACACGTTACATAGGGCTAGTACAGTTTTATAAGTTTAACAAATTAACAAAACTGACAAGAATGCCCAATTAGGAACACAGGTGATGAAGTAATTGATAAGAACCCCCAGTTAGGAACACAGGTGATGAAATAATTCCCCCTTGTCTTGACCCTCTCCAAAGCCCCCCTTTCCTCGGTAGTTGTTATGAGAAAGTGTCTCAGGAAGGTGTCTTGTCCTTAGTTCCCACAAGAAACCAGATTGGACCTGGCCCTCAAGAATTTGTTTATCTAATAGGAAAAGTACTGAAGTACTAAAGTTAAGAAACTATAACTGTATAATAACATATGAATATATATATATATATATGAAGAGTAAAAGCAAAAACCATTTTGGCAAGAAAGCCCTTAATATACTAGAATATTGTGAAATTACACTACAGACTGATGTATTCTTTGAACTAAAAGTATGACAGAATATGTTTGAAACATTGAAACAAACAAAGTAATTTTAAACACTTTTGGCAATAAGAATTACCCTGTCACTGTCACTCCTACTATAATCGATAATATGATCAATATTGCTCAATAATCAAAATCAGTTAAGTATTGATTACTCTTGCTGCTGACTACCATTGAATTTTAGAGAGTAGTTATTTAGCATTTGTTTGAAATAAATAGTAGAAATGAATATCACATAAAAAAGCAACAGGACAACAGAAAGAAATTAGGATATACTACTAGAATTTATAGAAGCAAATGAAATCTGGCACACTGACCACCAGGTGAAAACTTCTATAATAATATTATTATGCACAAATGGCTGCAGGTAAGTCAACTAATGCTGCATCCCTAAAAAGATTTAGCAGTAGGTCTTATGTCTTTCCTGTGATTTACCAGAAAAGTGGTGTTTGAGACAGTGAAACCAGACCTTTTCCAGCATGTACTTCCACAATAATAGCTCCCTACGTGAAATCATGTGTTCCGTTAGTACCTAGTTTGCACCTTGGATTATTTTTTGTTACATTTCAGTAAGGAGGACTCATATTATTTGGTCTCAATGGATAGTCTACCATCTTCTGGAAGCTAGTTCAGTGAGCTTAATTTGCCTAAATCAAAACATCTAAATTTTAAACCCTAAATCTGAACCAATCACCTTTGTATACTGTGCAGTCATGAGGAGAAATCTTCCCAGAGAAGTCATTGCAGATGGCATTCCTCTGAGGGTGGGTATTCACATATGGAGCAGCCAGGCACCTTCTGCAACTGCTGCTAAAGTTTGATTCATCTGATTTGCTAAAAACATCTGTGTTAGAATAGCAGATCTCATTTCAGAAATTTTTACTTCTGCTCTTTATTGTCTACAATGTACCTGTGATTGATTATTTGTCAAGGAGATACATTGTCCCTAAATACCCGCTGCACTGAATCCAGCTAAAGACTAAATTTTTAAAAAGTTTTTATTCTCTAAGCACAGTGTAATGCTGGAAAAAATCACCAAATATTTGACTATGGCTATCATGGGGATTGGCAAAGGCCAAAACGGGTTGGGGAAGAGTGATTGATCCAGGGTTAATAAGCTGCCATGCACTCAGCATATGAAACGTACTGGTGAGTCATGTTAGACTTTGGGGGAAAAGTAATAAAAGAAAATCACAGACCAACTGAGATCGGACTAAAGAACAAGAGCCGACCTTTGGTACCCAGTGAGGGTATGCCTGAAAGGAGAAACTTATTGGATTGTTTCTACCAGTTGATTCACCCCTGTGGGAGAGGGTCTGACTGATGTGGCATTTTGAGATTCCTGATCCTGACTACAGTTGCTACACTCCTATCCCTGCAAAAAGATAATGCCATCCTAGCGGTCAATTTATGTTTGTTTGGTGGGCTTCTAAACCTCTGTAAGCTTCCTTAACTGTGCAAATGTACCTGTCCTTGTGGCACTGTAGGAAGGAGATGTGTCTCATTGATAGGCTGCCTTCAGAGAAGAAATGGCTCTTTATTACTTATCCTCACAAAGTTTTAATCATGCTAATGCATTTCTTTTCAAGGTAAAGAAAGGTTATTCCTTTCATTCTGAAGCTCACGGATCTGGCTTTTAGGATGTGTTACATATCAGAGTTCTATTGATAAGTTTTTAGTATCAGCACCAGTTTCAGCTCTCCAGAGCTCCAGGGTGCCACTCCAAAATGGAGCTTCAAGCAGCACCTTCTGTTGCCAAACACCACGGCAGGCACAGTGCTTCAGTGTTAATTGTTGCTGTTAGAAAAGGAAAGGAAAGAGAAAAA
>WBMZ01004634.1:0-32323 GCA_013400975.1 Atrichornis clamosus | reverse complement strand
CCCCGCCCCGCCCCGCCCCGCTCGGAGCGCGCCGCCGAGGGCCGGCGCCCGGCGGGAGGGAGGGGAGGCGCTCCCGAGCCCCGCGGAGGCGGCGGGAGAGATGGGACCGGGACCGGCGCCGCCACCTGCCTGAGCCGCTCCCGGAGACGCTTCTGCCGCGGGGAGCTGGTAGGTAGCGGGTGCCGACGGCCGGGAGGGCGCCGCGAGGTGCGGGTCGCCCCGGGGGGACAAAGGGGCGGCGGGAGGGTGGCGAGCGCCGGTCTCGCCCCGCGGTGCCCCGGGCCGGCGCCTCACCTGCCGGAGGGCGCGGGGCCGCGGGCATCCGGCGGTGCGGAGCACCGGGCGGCGGGAGCCGCTGTCCCGGCCCGGGGCGAGCGCTCCCTCCGCGGAGGGCTTAATGTTTAACCCCGCTCGCATCCACCGGAGCGCACCGGGCGCCGCCTCCCCGGCGGCGGCGGCGGCGACAAAAGGGCGCTCCCCGCCGGTCCCCGCTGCGGGTCCGCCGCCGGGGCGGCCGGCGCCGCTGCCGGTGACCAACTCTGAAAGGACGGCGGGTGAGGGAACAGCTGGTATAAAATTCGTCTTTGCTGCGTTTCACGCTCGGGAGGCGTCAGAAGGTAGCGCTCCGCTGCGGTCCTGTACTTCGATTCATCACTGTGGCTGAGAACATTAGTATTTTGGGGTGTTTTTTTTAAGAAATACGTGACACGAGCTCTTCAGTGAAGCGGGTGCTGGAACCTGGGGCAGTTATTTGCCTCCTGCCCCGAGCGAGGTCCGAGGGGCTGATGAGGTCCAGCCGGGACCCAGCTTGTGCAGCTGCCCCGTCACTCAGGTGGTTTGGTAGCCCTGAGGATGCAGGTCCTTCCTACAGCTTACCCCGTTATTCAAACTGTCACTGTCAGCCTGTAGTGCAGTTTGCTCGTGTACCATGATACCGTAGCTGCTTGACATGCAGGGAAGGAGAAAAAAGAAAGAAAGGAGGGTGAAAGGAGGCAGTCGGGTTATTCTATAGGAATTGCAAAAAGTGGGAAACACATACTATGCTCCTTTTTCTCTGGGTATGCATGTCACTGACACGCGTGTCAAAATACCCACTGTGCCTGGTGTGTATGTTAATAGACACACCCTTGGCCTGCCAGTATCAAAGTAAGTTTCAGGTTTTCCAAGACATCTCTTCCTACAATCCTCAGTCGAGCAGGTAAGGCAATGTAACCCTCACACCACCCTCAGCACCTCAGGCAGACTAATAGGGATGTTAGATTTTAATGGCAGTTAGGCTTCTGTAGTTATTAAAGTGCAACTCCATTATTTTTGCTGTGTTTTAACAAGTTCTGTGACCAAGAAATGCAGCAGAGGTATTTTGGCACAGCACTGACAGTGATTTGGTTCTCCCTTACAATTTGGTTTGAGGCAGGTTTTTCTCTCTCGCTGTCTTGATTTTCTCTCTTCGGTTTGTTGTTTTTTTTTTTGCTATGTTAATCATTTTGGCTTCCAGCACTGTGGAAAAACTTCCTTCATTTCAAAGTGTAATGTAGACTGTTCGGTTCATGGGCTTTCATGCTAGATGATCCAAGATTTATTGTTATTTAACCATCTATTACAAGAACCACCCCTGAAGTAGTGAACTCTTGCAGAAAAATTAATTGCTTATTAGAAAATTATTCATGTCCATCTTGAACAAGGCAGTTTTCTTTCACTAGCATCTATCTTGGGGTGTGAATGCCCATAGCAAGCAGGGAAATGGGTCTGTAAAGTATTTTAGCAGTGTGGGGAGCCCCGGGGTAGCTGTCACTGTTTCCATTCTCTAAACAATTTTAATGCCATTAGTGAGTGTGATTATGTACAAACCGCTTCTAGGGGGTTCCTAGGCTGGATGTCAGAGCAGGGCTTTGTGCTGAGTCAAAGGGTGGATTGCGTTTATGACACAGTTTAAATAGAAACAGAAGAGCAGTGCTACAGTAGAGCAGCACATCGTAATTCATTGTCCCGCTCCGTGCTAGCCGTGCACGGGAGTACTCACTTCTTACCAGTTGGTTCGATTTGAGAGCACCTCTCAGGGTCACCTACGAGTAAGCAGCTGAAGACAGGATTTTAGCCCTGGGGTTTTTTGCAGCTTTTTGGTTTGGTTTTAAACGAAGAGGAAAAGAGAAAGTAAAAGGAAAGAAGAGCCTTTCTCAAGCGTCTCTTTTTAAATGTATATTGCTTTTTCAATTCCTTCATTTTTTTGCTTTATTTTTTTTTAAGAGGAAGAATCTACACAGAAAGAGGTACTATGCACTAATTTACATCCTGTTATAAATAAGACATATTAATTCTATTTATTGCTGCCCAGATCTGATCTAACCAGTTATATCTCCAGATGTGATGTAACTATGGAGACTTCAGTAAATGTGTAGGTTTATGAGCACTGTTTAGCTTCTGCAGTCAGGTATAAACTCAAAACTGTATTTTATTATTAAGTTTTAATAATATTTTAAGGAATAGAAAAGTTCTATAACTGATGAAAAGGCTTTTTTATCCCCTAGAGCTGCAATGTGATCATAGCACGGAAGCAGCAGGGAAGGGATGTGGGAAAGTTTGCTCAGAGACATAAAGTGGAGTAAGTACCACTTTACACACCACAGCACAGACACAAATACTATCTTGTGAAGCCTTTTTTGGGGACCAGCTTGATTCCCATCTCCTGTCTTGTTCTCTTCATAGGACGGCTGCCCTCTGCTGTCTAAAGCTGCCTTTCCAGTGCTGGCAGTGCTGTGGTGGTGACGGTGGGGAGATAAGGGAGAGCAGGTTGCAGGGAGAGGTAATCTCTCTTCTCAGCCCAGATGATAATCTCGGAGGAAGCAAAGAAGCTGTTGGGTGCACAATCCCTTCATCGTGTCTCTGTGCTGACAGGCACGAGGGCAAATAACAACTGACAAGATGCTTCTAATTTTCCCCTGCCAGCTAAATAAACCAGCCAAAGGCCAGCATAGGCTCAGTTAGCATGAATGGGTTTTAGATCCAAGAAATGGCATTAGTGGTGCAATTTGGGGAGATTCCATCTGTTAAGAAAGCTTAAAATGTAATTTGTGGGAATAACTTTGGTATGAAGTAGATGAGGGCAAACTGGTTAGAAATATGTGCTCTTAATGATGGGATCAGCTACCTGGTGCACAGCTTGATTGTGGTTTAGTCTGTTCTCATCTTCTAACTGTGAAATCAGTAAACACTGCTGCATGCAACCCTCACTGACACAAGCAGGGCAGTTAGCAGTTGACTTATGCCAGTGTGTATTGTCTTTTTGGGGATGCAGTGGTATCACTGGTTCCTGTTACCTTCTTTTTTCTGTTTTCCTAATCGCTGCTCTACAACAAGTATATTTGATAATACAGAAGGTGTTCCCTGTGCCATCCTTATACCAATGTGAAACTCTCATTTCGTAGCTTGCAAAATGCAGCCACATCCAGTATTAAAACTTGCTGTGAAAGGAGTCAGAGGAGCTGGTGGTTTTCCTTGAATACCAAGTATTTTCCAATTTTGGGACATCCAAAATTATGCAATTGTGATTCATGTTTAAAAAGGCTTGTATTTGCCAGCATGAGTTGCCTGTTAGGTTTAAAGCATAACATTTGATAGAGCCTAACTTAGAAAAACAGTATGTTCCTTTAAAGATGTCCTGTTTATTAATGAAAAAATAGCCAACAGAATGTGTGGTCACTGCAGGAAGTCAGTACCTGCCTCTGGGTTTTAGTAGCATCAGTTCTGTTCATCTGTGTCTTTTTTTTTTTTTTAATTAAAGTCTTTTGAGATCCTGCATGAGTCAATTGATATTTTAAACATTGTGTGCTTTAATGATAGCCTCCATTCCTGAAGAGGATGGTACCAAAAATCTAAGAATTCAGGCCCAATATTTGAGTTGGACACCATTGGACTTCAGCAGTCTTTAGCTTTCAAAGTCTTCTTTCGTGCAATTTAGGAATGGAGTATTCCTACAAAAAGCATTGGAGAGAAGGATTTTTCTTTTTTATTCTTAGATAGCTGTGGTAATTTCCTGTGTGATTTACTTTGGTTTACTCGTTTGAGGCATTTCAGGAATGATCCTGCAGTTGTGATCAGTGTAACCTCAGCAGGGTTTTAAATATGTGTAAGCTCAACATAATTGTGAACTTTTGTTTGAATAATCTTTATGTGAGGGAGATCCTGCCTGCCTTCTTGCCCAGGGCACAATGCCTCCTGCAGCGATTCAGCTGTATGGCTAATTTTCAAATAAACTGAAGTTACACATTTTCTTGACACAGTACTAGTGCACGCTGTTCTCTGCAGTTTGAGGCACTCTGCCTGCGGTTCATAAACACATTTACAGTCACATTTGCCTCCCTGTGCTCAGAGGGGGTTGGTTTGCATTTCTAATTAATTGAGTTTATAAAGCAATAAGCCAGTGTGTTAACTGAAAATTCCCTCAAGAATTGTAATCTTCCTTCATTAGCTGCCCATGTGTAATCATACCACCCTTTCTCATGTAAGCCTCGGGGAGAATGAATGCCACGTGGAGCAGAAACCTTCGTCTGGTATGAGTTGTGAGGGGAAGCAGATCTCCTGTGTGGTCATGTTCTGCAGCCTGGCCCCTGTTAGGTCACCTTCTTTGTCCACCCACCTGTCCCTACCATCAGCTTGATATCTCTGGCAGAGACAGCAAATGTCGTGAAGAGATTTAAGGACCTCTTTCAGCAGAGTCTAGAGTGTAGCGGGGAGCTTTCAGAGAAGACAGACAAATTTACTCTTTGCAGGAGCTCTAGTTTCTGAATGTAGGGATTTATACAGAGTCTGAATTTTCTTCAAACCGTCTGAAGTCAAGTACTATAACTTCCCACTGATGTCAGCTGGGAATTGGTGGCTCAGCACACCTAAGGGTTAAATGCCCTGTATTTTGGTGTTAACCTGGGACACTTGTTTCAAGGCACAGGCTAAGGCATTAGTTTAACACTGTGAAATCTGAGCTACTTAACGTAAGTGAACTCCACTCAAATCACTTGACCCTAATTATATTTATACTCGGTTAGCAAGTCATTACTTAGCAAGGTAGGATAATCTTGCAACATGTTTGGGTGAATAACTCTACTTGCTTTTGCTTTCCACAGACCGGCATTCAGAATGGCAGGCTTGTCCACTTTAATCCTCCTTTTGTGTGCTGCTAAAGATGTGATGCCTTCCAGTCCTCACTGGAAGCCAACTTGGCCATCTTACAGAGTTCCTGTTATCCTGCCACAGTCTACCCTGAACTTGGACAAACCACAGTTTGATGCTGAAGCCAGACTGGAAGTGGTATCTCCATGTGGCCCAGCATGCCACAAAAGTTCTCCGCTGCCAACTTACGAAGAAGTGAAGAACTACCTGTCGTATGAAACCCTGTACGCTAATGGTAGCCTCACTGAAACTGAAGTGGGCATATATATTCTGAGCAGCAGCGGTGATGGGTCTCGAGGCAGATCTCGAACTAAGAGGCAGATCTATGGCTATGACAGCAGGTTTAGCATTTTTGGGAAAGACTTCTTGTTGAATTACCCATTCTCCACATCAGTGAAGCTATCTACAGGTTGCACGGGGACACTGGTGGCTGAGAAGCACGTTCTTACTGCTGCTCACTGTATCCACGATGGAAAGAGTTACGTCAAAGGAGCTCAGAAACTGCGGGTGGGGTTCCTAAAGCCCAAACTGAAAGATGGCAGCAAAGGGTCCAATATCACCAACTCTGCAATGCCTGAGAAAATGAAATTCCAGTGGATCCGAGTGAAACGGACACATGTCCCCAAAGGATGGATCAAAGGCAATGCCAATGACATTGGCATGGATTATGACTATGCCCTGCTGGAGCTGAAGAAGCCGCATAAAAGAAAGTTTATGAAGATAGGTGTGAGCCCGCCAGCAAGGCACTTGCCTGGAGGGAGGATTCACTTCTCTGGCTATGACAATGATCGTCCGGGAAACCTGGTTTACCGTTTCTGTGATGTCAAAGATGAAACATATGACCTGTTGTACCAGCAGTGCGATGCCCAGCCGGGTGCGAGTGGATCTGGGGTGTATGTGAGGATGTGGAAGAGGCAGAATCACAAATGGGAGCGTAAAATTATTGGTATATTTTCAGGCCATCAGTGGGTGGACATGAATGGCACCCCACAGGATTTCAATGTAGCTGTCCGCATTACACCCCTCAAATACGCACAGATCTGTTACTGGATCAAAGGCAACTACCTTGACTGCAGGGAAGGATAAAGACAATGAAACTCCTTGAAAGCACTTAATTACTGGTTTTAGTTACTCATCTGAGGAAAGACTAGACTCATGCTGCAAATGCATGTGATCATATAACGTTGGGAGGTGATACGTAGCTTTTCAAGCCAGCCACCTTGTTCTTAGGACAGGGACTCTGTGGTGCTATCATTACAGCTTGATACTGGGGAGAAAGGAACGTCTGCTGGGTGGGGAAGGAGCAGGTGGACTTGCTGAATTTGCAGCTGAGCAACTGAAGATTAATTAGGGGCGGATCAGTAACCAGTATGAAAACAGAACCGTCTCCAAAGAATCTTGTAAAAGGGACGCTGTTGACTATCTCATGCCTACAATGTTTGTTTTAATAAATCCTAGGATTAGTAGAAATGCTTTGATCTGAACTTCTAAAAGAAAATATTTCTATGCTGTTGGGGGCTGAAGAGGGGCATTTAATGGTGTTTGCAACCCAAACATTACAGCTTTGTGTTCCTGCATGAGAAAAGGGAGTGTGAAAAGGGCAAGGCATGCGCCGTGGGAGATGAATGCCACACAAATAGCATGAAGGGTAAATAACCACATAACACTTCTAACTTCCTTTCAGCCTGAGTGATTTGAGACTTTATTAGTAAAATAGTCAAGAAAAATGCTTTTTGAGCAAACAGACCTTCATGTGTTGCAAAGGTTTGACTGTGAAGATGATGTTGGTCATATGAGCAGTGCCATTGCATCCTGCTTTGGAAAACACAAATTGCATATGGGATTAAATCTTTATAGGATCTGAGGCATAGCCTTACACCTAGCAGGACCCCTATCAATATAAAAAGCGTGTGGGGATAGAGGCTTTTCTGTGTATGACCTGCTTAGATCTTTTAAGGAAAATCTCATGTCAGCAACTCAGATTTTCAGAGGGGAAGCCTATCTTTGGTTTTGCTGTCTATCTGAATTGCTGCCTGCAGAGCAGGTAAAGGAGAGAGCAGGACAAAGGTTCTGCCAGGTTTTTCCACTATTAGTTGAAGATCCTTGCCGTTCCACCTAATAATATACCAGGTAGAGGGACCCTGGACTTACAAGTGTCTCTCCATCATATCCCTTTGACAGTGTAATTTGTATGGCATCTTGACTTATGTTTCTTGTGTTTTTTGGGGTAGGAATCCTCCTGCCCATCTAACTGTTGAGTTACAAATAAGTCTCAGTAAATGCACAGTTCGGTAATTCTGCAGCTGGAATAGAACCACATTATAGGATGCAGCCTAAGTTTGCTGTGAAGTGACCCTCTGCTATCTCTTGCAGATAGCAGTGACTTTTATTTTTACTGTAGAAGAATTAGAGTGTAAAACAAGAACTGTCTTTTTTAGGTAAAAACAGTGCAGCCATATAGTGTAGGTCAGAAAACAGCATTGGGAAGTCAGTGTGGTCTGTACAAACAGCCTTTCTCAGGTGGATTGTGCCACTGTATTGCAGTAGCATGGTTAAGTACATGCTGCCATGGCAATATTATTTTTTAAAATAGGAGGATAGACACTGGCTCTGGTTCTGGTTTCTCTTCCATCCATCTCTCACTGTTTCCTGAAGCTTACCAAGTTGCCCGTGGTGCTTGGTGTTGTGGGGCAAATGCAGGTCCCTGGTGTGAATTATCAAAGCTGGGAAGGAATGAATCTAAGCAGAGCTTCCCTATGCTACACCAATACAAGGAAAATGTTAATTCAGCTAAGCCTTTTTTACACTCCACTAATTACTACGGCATTTGTAAACATATGCCTGATGGTGCTTTATCTTTGTGGTGGCTTTGGCTCTAGTTCTGACAAACATTTTTGCTGGAGCTGCCTATGATTATTATTTTTATAGAAGCAGTGTACAAAAATGTGGACTCTCATGTGGGCTTTTGGTGCACTCAGATACAAGCAGTTACTAATGCTTTGAAATATGAATAATCACCATATGTATCTGATGGTCTCTTTCTGGCTTTTTATTTTAATTTCCTTTACTCTGTGGCTGTTATCTGGAGCACTTTTATTTGAATGTATCACAGTGAATAAAGAAAAGTTATGGAATTTCAATGCAGACATTCTTGTATTTGTGCTATATCGGGTTGCACTTTCAATCTCTTTTCGGCTACTTATTTGTAAAGACACTCAGATGCAGATTTACTGAAATCCTCGGTGCTGTTTATTGTCCTTCAATTTTCTTCTGCTCCCACCTGTTGGAAGTTTCTCTTTTGGTATATTTTTTATTGTTTTGGTTTGGTTTTGTAGGCTTAATTACTTTGTGCCTTTGGATGGTAATAATCAATCTTAGCTTTTGTATGACTCTTGCAATTCCAAAGCCAGTCATGAGCTCCGATTAGTTAGAGCTGAAAATAACCTATTAGACTGAAAAGCCACATTGTTTTTATGAACTTTAGGGTAAATAAACTATGGAGGAATGTGAACCAGTCAGTATAAGGTCATAAATGAGGTCGGTCCATCTTCTTTTTCTTTTAGTCAATGCAGTATGAAAAAAGTTTCTCTGAGGCCAACAGTGAGACCCACAGTTTTTAGAAAAACACTGGATGCAGAAAGTTTTTCACTTTGAAATTGCTGCCTGTACAATTTTCCTGATCTCTGAGTGTGAACACTATGTCATGCAGGCTTGAGAACATCAGTCCTGATTTACTGGACATATTTCCCATCCACTGATCCTGTGTTGTCGACTGCTTTGTCAGACTGTAGGTTAAGAACTTTTCATAGAGTCATAGAACCATTTAGGTTGGAAAAGATCTTTTAATATCGTCAAGGCTGACTGTAAACCTGACACTGCCAGATCCACCACTAAGCCGTATCCCTCAGTGCCACATCCACATGTCTTTTAAAAACCTCAAGGGACGGTGACTCCAGTGCTTCCCTGGGCAGCCATTTCCAGTGCTTGACAACCCTTCTGGTGGAGAAATGTTTCCTAATATCCAAACTAAATGTCCACTGGCCCAACTTGAGGCCATTTCCTCTGGAGTAATGTGAACAAGGTGGGGTTTTTTAGTTTTTTTCTAAGAACATATGCAGCAAGTTCAGCATAATCAGGAGTGGGAGAGTCTCTTCTCATTGTACACCCTGTGCAAACATTCCAGATGTTTGGAAAGAAAAAGAAATCTCAGATAACATGGGCAGAGTTGTAGCACTGAAGTTCAGCATTGTTTCACCTGCACCCACTGGAGCTGATGGTAATTTTGCCAGTGTATTCATTTGCAGTGAGACTGGGCCTTGCTAGGCAGGTTTGGAAATTGCATCCTGAGGTTATTTGCTTTGAAGCTGCAAAGAGGGCTCCTTTAAAACCAGAACTTTAAACTGTGAGAAAGATAGCCATGCAGCCAAAATAAGGCTCATCAAGAAAACACAAGTAACTAAATTACATACAGGCATGGCACTTGAAATTTCATTGTCCAGCTGTTGACTGCCAATGACCTGCAGAACTGAATGAAGTGCCTCATTATTCTTGTATATGAAGGCAAAACAGTAGATGGGTATAGAGGGGCTGTTTTGACTGAATGAAAAGGATTAAAATCTGCTCCTGCATCTGTAAGAGGCTGACATATGAAAAATTTTACTTAATTTGCTATAAATCCCTCAGAGTACAGTGATGGAGATGGAAAGTGAGGTGTCAATAAAAGACAGACCCTGCTGAGCTCTTCCCCAGCACACCCTGAACTTAACCTACTGAAGACTGCAGAATATCAAGTTCTCTTTTCAGAGAAAAAGTGTTTTCCTTGCATCTGTAATTGTTTTGCAGCTGAATTCCCAGGCCTGCCTGTTTAGAGGGCAGCTCTCATCTTAAAGTTGCATGCTGAACCCCAAGCAAGTATAATACATGCTTGAAATTCTTTTCCATGTGTCAGTTAATCTGCCATTTGTTAGCAGGTTTTGGTTGCGTGCCAAAGCAATACACACAGGCCTTGAGAAGAGAAGCTTTCAATGAGTGGATAAAGTATGTTGGGTGGGTAAAAACTTAGTTGCTTTTCAGGAGTAAAAAGGAAGCATGGATGGAGAAGAGCAGCGAGAGTGGAAGGGCAATATGATTTGTATCACAGAAGCAGGATTCCTAGAGGATTGGCTGCTGTGTATATATGCATGTGTGGATGTGCATGTGTGTAGGGTTTTTATAAATAAAACTGTTAGTTTCCATTCCTAGTTCTACTAGATGCAGAAGAAAAACTTAGGAGCTGAAGTAAATTAAGTCTCTTCAAATGAACTCGTTAATACCAACTCTGAAGCCAGTGTGCAGCACAGATAAGAAGTTTAGGCTGTGATTTGTCTAATAGGTACACAAGAGAAGAGTGACAGTGACGTAAGCATTAGGAACCTGATCTCCTCCCAGAAGATGTTTTTTCCTGTCTTACATGGTGACTATTAGGTTGCACGTGCTTTGTGCTTGCTGGCAAAAGTAGTGTGGGCTTTTATAGGTAAATGATTATACAAGGGAAGAGAAACACCTTAACATGCTCCAGACACTGTTATCAACACTGATTATTCCCAGGATAAAATTATCAGTGATGCTTTGGGTGTGGATTGATTTTTAACTACATGGGCATAGGTTGAACCATGAAGCAGGCTCATACTCATTTTTTTATCTAAAGATCTCTGACAGTAATTAAGTGTTTGTGGCTCAAGGGGGGATGGTGAATGTTCTTCTGCAAACTTTTTATGGACAATTTTTTTTAAACAATAAATTCAATTTAAAAGATAAGTGTACATATCTGCATAAGCAGAGATCTACAAGAAGTTAAGCACTTCTATTAGTTCACCAAGCAAATAATAATGATGTACTCCATTTAAATAACACATATAGTATGAAACATCTGATACACATTAACAGACACTTGCTTGTTTCATTTGTTTCAGTTTTGGAAATCACCATTGACACCAAGTTGGTGAGGAGAGTATTTTTCTAACAAGCCTGACCAACTTGAATACAAAGAGTGTGTTCAAGAAATACTGACTTGTGATGAGATTATGAAGATTGTTATTTTTAGAGTGACAGCAGTAATAATGTATAATAATTTTTTTTCAGCTTATCTGAAACAATTTCCTATAACAATTTCATGCCACATTATCATAGATTTGGTGATTTTCCACAGGTTGCATACATGAAGAAATTAATTTAATGTTGATTTAAGTNATGTTGATTTAAGTCCTGGTTGATGGTGAGTTGAACATGAGTCAGCAGGGCCCTGGCAGCCAGGAGAGCCAGCTGTGTCCTGGGGTGCACCAGGCCCAGTATCTCCAGCCGGGCAAGGGAGGGATTGTCCTGCTGTGCTCTGCACTGGGGCGGCCTCACCTTGAGTGCTGGATGCCACAATATAAGGAAGATATTAAACTATTACAGAGTGTCCAAAGGAGGGCAGTAAGGATGGTGAAGGGCCTTGAGGGGAAGCCATATGAGGAGTGGCTGAGGTCACTTGGTCTGTTCAGCCTGGAGAAGAGGAGACTGAGGGGAGACCTCACTGCAGTCTGCAACTTCCTTGTGAGGGGAAGGGGAGGGCTAGGAATTGATCTCTTCTCTCTGGTGACCAGTGATAGGACCTGAGGGAATGGCCTGAAGTTGTGTCAGGGGAGGTTTAGCTTGGATAATAGGAAAAGGTCTTTCACCCAGAGGGTGGTTGGGCACTGAACAGGCTCCCCAGGGAAGTGGTCACAGCACCAAGCCTGACGGAGTTCAAGGAGCATTGGACAATTCTCTCAGGCCCATGGTGTGACTCTTGGGGATGTCCTGTGCAGGAAGTTGGACTTAATGATCCTGATGGTTCCCTTCCAATTCAGCTTATTCTGTGATTCTTTGATTTTTTTGCATCCCTTTACCTTTGAAGCCAGATGTATTTACTGCTACGGACAGGTCAGAACAGCAGAAAAATGTTCACATTTGCAAAAGTTTGGTAAAAGCTTGTCTGACATAAAGTCCTGCTTCTGAACTGAAGCTGAGGAAAGGCAAAGTGAATTGGGATTGTTCAGCCCGGAAAAGAGAAGGCTTTGGGGTGACCTTGTTGTGGCCTTCCAGTATCAGAGGGGAGCCTAAGAGAAAGATGGAGAGAGACTACAAGAGCATGTAGTGATAGGACAAAGGGAAATGGCTTCAAACTGAAAGAGAATGGGTTTAGATTAGATATTAGGAAAAGAATCTTTACTGCAAGGTTGGTGAGGCACTGGAAGGTTGCTCAGAGAAGTTGTGGATGCCCCATCCCTGGAAGTGTTCAAGGCCAGGTTGGATGGAGTCTGAACAATCTGGTCTAATGGAAGGTGCCCCTCCCCATGGTGGTGGGAGATAGAACTAGATGCTCTGTTAGGTCCATTCCAACCCAGACCATTCTGTGATTCTATATTTGTCATCAACAGAAAGGTAGGTTTAAATGGGATAGTTTAGACGAATTTAAATCTGAGCTAGCTAGAAAATGGTTTCTTTTAGCTGTTTTCCCAGATTTTCTATCCTTCTTCTGTTCCTGCCCATGGAAATAAAAGTTCCCATGGTGGAAAAGAATGGAGATCCTTAAAAACAAGGGGATAAGGTACACTTAAGAAAACCTTCTCAACTGGCATATTTATGCTTTCCTGCCGCAAAGAGGGAGCCTACCAACAACTTGGCTGTTCTGACCATTCTGGGACAGGCAGGTCACGCTTGCTTTGGTCTTGGTCAAAAATTTGCACCTGGTCAAAGAACCCTTTCTGATCAAGACCCTTTTGAAATCAGGATGTTTCAACAAAGGTTCGGTTTCAATGCATTGCTATTCATAGAAAATACTTTTTCTAATTAATTTCCAATCATACCCTGCTACCATTAATTTTTCCTGCTGTGTTCTGGCCCCCAGGGGAATGAGGATGACGTCCCTGCTTGGAAGATGATATTATGTCTTATCAAGAGCATTCAACAAAATTCTCTTGTCCAAAAGTCATGTTTTTCCTGACTTAGTTGCAGTTTTGTTCACTCGGAATGGAGCATACAGGGGCTTGTTTCATTGTTGGTGGGGTAAGGAGGGCATGAGAAGAGCACCACTGCAGCAAAGGCTCAGCTGACCGTGGGACTGGAGCCTGCAGAAACAGGTGGAGCCACAGGGCTTTTCTGGCCTCTGCCATCTCACAAAAGCTTCACTCAGCAAAGAAGCGTGGGGCGGAAGAAAATGTCACACTGGGCTTCATCCCGCACCCACCAAGTCTGCTATTGTGTTGGGTGGGAGCAGGATTCGTGCACAGAGGGATCTGCCACATGGCTTAAATGTCACCAGTCGTGTGGGAGCACTTCTCTCCAGCTAGCCCTTCTGAGGGATCTTTGTGGGCAATGAAAGGGCAGGAAAGACTTTTCCAGAGGGTGTGGGTGGCAGAAAAGCAACCCTTCATGCTGCAAACAGATCAGATGCGTGGAAATCTCTGAAACGCCTTTTCCCTGAAGTAAAGAGCTGGACTGAGTGAGCTCTGCAGGTGGAACGAGGTCAGCTTTGCTCTGCAGGACCCCTCTCCACGCCTAGAGGTGTCTCTGGCAACAGCTGAGCAGGAGAACGATTGCCACACTCTCACCTTTATGGATGAACTACTTAGTACCTGTCACCTGCCTCTGGTGGGAAGCAATTATTTAACAGGAAGAATAATAAAAATCGAGAGAATAACCTGAGAGAAGCTGAGATGTGTTCAGTCCACCGTACCAATTAAATAACTTTTTACAAACAGATACCCTGAAATACTTTTATTTTTTCTAAGTACCTGTGGCCACTGCTCTTGTTGCCAGCAATAAGAACTTTAACTGCATGGCCTGGACTCAAGCTTGTGGGTACTGTGGAGACATCCGCTTTAGAAATTCCCATTTCCCAGGCTTCACCATAAAAACAGACTTTCTGTCTCCTTTTTTCCACCAGACCTCGTTCAGGAAACACAATCCCCTTTTAAGTACATGATCTTAAGCTTTGTCTAATGAAATGTCTTTAGGGTATTTCTCAGTAATCGGCTCCCTGAGTTCTTCCTGTGAGACATTCTGCTGCTCTCCCAGCTTTGTGTCATCAGCAAATTTCAGTAATGTGCTCCTGCCTCTTGTGCAAGTGTTGCTGGTGAATATATTGAGTTCAGGCTGGCTAAGAGTGATGCTTGAGAAGCTGTGCTTGTAACCTCTCTCTCTATCCTGACGCTTCCCCTTTCAGCACCTTTTGTCTCAGCTTCAGCCAGAATCTTTTGTTAATAATTCCCTATATGGCACCATTTTAATTGCTTTGCTGAAATCCAGTTAGATGAGGTCCACCAAAACCAATTATTATAAATTAAATTAATGCTTGAACAATGCTAAAAATCTGCAATAAATTATGTGCAGTATAGATGGCCTATTTCATCACTATCACTTTAATCTTTAATGCTCATTAGAAAGAAATCACATCAACTAAGATTACAGTTTTGGGGCATAGATTTAGTGTAGTGCTATCAAAAGAGTTGGAGGTCATATAGGACAAATTTCAAAATTATCTAGGTTTCAAGCCTAGGAAAAGGTTGTATACATTCATTTTTCTTAAACTCTAATCTAGAACATAAACACTGTATTGGTTCTCTTTCTTTATAGAGCTGATTGTTTAGAAGCAGAAAAACCACAGATAAAGCCTAAGGACACAAAAGGGATTTGTTTTATTCTGTAGCTGCCTTATTTGCATTGTTACTAATCTGAGAAGATGCAAGATCTTTAGCATCATCATGATGATAAAACAGCTCATTCTTTTGATGTCAGATAAAACACCATTTTCATGTGATTATGAAGCCAAGAATCATAAAATTTACTGCCATAATATCTTCCCCTACACTTGAAAGAGCTGTGAGACATCTGGAAATGGAAGAATCTTTTCTTTTGCTTCCATAAAAAATACTGTTGCCTTCTTTTTCCTCTCAGTTTTGACTCTTGCAATCTGGAAAGATTACAAAACCAGCCTGTAAATCAGTTTATGGAAGGCTTTTGTAGAAATCCTCAATTTGGGGTATGGAATATTTTGCTTATTTGAGTGGAAAAATTGAATCAAGAATCAAAGTTGGAGTTATCACCGGCACCACGTCACACAATCCCTTACTGTTTCAGAGCTGTTGCTGATGAGAGGGTCACGGCTCCCTGCCTCACCATTTTGCCTGTGCCACGGCCTCGGAGGGTTCTCCAGCACACAGGGGTGGCCTGGCGTAAGCCAGAGGCTGCCAGGATCCCTGTTTACCCCACAACAGAACAGTGGGAGCAGCCTGGGTAGTCCTGGCTTCTTGGCAGTGAGCTGGGTTTTGTGTTTGCCACACCATCACGGTGCAGCACCCGGAGTCATGCACCCATCTGAAAAAATCCTGTTTGATCACTCTGAGGTTTGACTAAGGGACTTCCATGGTAAATATTTGGCTTGGGATTTGTTTTGCTCATGTCTGTTTTTAGCTGCTCCCAAATTTCCATAATAATGCTTTTTCTTGTGATACAGTAAGAATTGCAGCTTGGGACTTACGTGCAAGGAGACTTCTCGTTATGTTCATACCAAACATTGGCACCTTCACTTAGTCACTTGCTTTGAAGGGCATTATTTTTTCCAGGAATCCTGTTGCAGAGGGACAAGCCACAGGAAACCATATGTCACACACTTGCTTTTGTGAAAGATCTGTAATTTGAAGGTGAAACGGGAACAGGCTGCAGGATTTAATGAACTATTTCACGCGATTCCTCTGAATTAATACATATGGTGGCTTCAGCTCTCACAGCCTTTTGTAGGAGACCAAATACCACTGCTACTATAGTTTTTTCAGCTCTCACAGCCTTTTGTAGGAGACCAAATACCACTGCTACTATAGTTTTTTCAGCTCTCACAGCCTTTTGTAGGAGACCAAATACCACTGCTACTATAGTTTTTAATAAACATGGAAATCAAAGCCTGCAAATTCAGAGTTCTGCACATATTGTTGCTGCTTAGTGCATGATATGTGCCTGCTGAATGTTCTTTCCAAGGCAGGACATGGTATATTACAAGGCATGTCAAAGAGAAAGCATGGCTTGCTTTGATCTTGGGGGTTCTTGCACGACTTGCCACTGAAGGTTTACATTTGCTCTTCAAACACACTATATGCAGTTTGTTTGGCTTTCTGTAAAAATGATAGGCAGAATTAATAACAGCCCTAATATCTCATCAGGAGATGCATTCCAAAAATATCTGTCTGCACAATGAGTGTTTGAAAGCCTATACAGGATCCTCGTCAATAAAATTCTTCTGCTTCACTCAAAGAGGGACTATTCATTAGTCTGGGAAAATGCTTTCCACATTGTGATGCCTTACTTTCATGAATCCAGAAGGATATTGAAGGTAACTGATTATTTCTGAAGAATAAGCCTTTCACACCACTACAGCCCAAGTTTGCCTTTTGTTTATTAAAAAAGAAATTAAAAGAATATTCTTTGTAGCCAAGGATAAAGCTATGTTCTAATGCCCTGGGACACACTAGAGAAAGCACATGGGAGTGCTTAATTAAGAAGATCTATCAATGTATGTGAACCTTGACTTAAAGCTGCATGGGCCAAGAGAATGGTCACATTTCTGAACTTTGGAAGAGTTCAGAGATTGCAAACTTGGACGGTTCTGCAGGGATCCATCTGGTACCCACACTGACAGCAGCACACGTGGAGCATGGGTTTATACATATACAAACACTCCATCACTTGAGCAGAACATGCATCACTAGATGGTTGAGCATTTTGAGGAGGGGCCAGCTATGTGATCAGGGACAGGAGTTATCTTTGTTCTTATACTTCTCAGACACTTCCTGACAACAAAGGAATGGTAAAACTTAGGACTCTCAGATTCCGATCTCTGCCCTAATGAACAGAAATTCCTCTGCATATTTTCTGCCAAGTTTTATCTTGTCTGCTGCACTCCTCATTCTTCCTCATCACTACCAGCTGGTGCTGGAGACATTCCACTTTGTGTTGTCTAAACTGGTTATCAGAGAGTTAATGAGTACCTGGGTAATACAGAAGGGAGACATGCTCCATCCTTCCCACACATCCTGTTAGTCAGTGGGATTTCCCCCTCTCCTCGGCTTTATTTGTGATGCAGTAAAAATAGATCAGCAGAGTTCCATGCAGTATTGTGAGCAGAGTTTACTTTTTATCAAGCTATGTGGTCTTTTTACAAAATCAGTGACAAAGCTGCTATTAAATACCTTTGAAGTTCTTCACAGCCTCCAACCTCAAATGCTTCAGCAAAACAGATCCATTAAAGCTTTTAGCTAAGAGATAAAGAAGGTGAGTAATAGGAGCTTGGAAACAAAGCTGGCTCTGTTTCCTCTGGAGTGTTGAACAACTCTTCAAATACCAATGGGCATGAGCAAGCCCAGCCTGGGAAGGGAAGGAAGATAAGAATATGTTTGGATGCTGTCCATTCTCAAGATGAGAGAGCAACATTCTCACAAACAAAATCACTGTTTTGTGTCAAACACAGTGTCAAGCCCAAAACTGTCTTTATGTCAAAAACAGAATCACCCACCAGCTGCTGTGTGGTCTGAGCACCAGCAAGTTGAAAACTACCCTGATCTCTTAAACTGCATGGGATTTATGTCTTGTGGGATCCAGCTTCTAGGGCATGTCTATCCACAAGGTGAGGGGTGAAGTTCAGCCCTTTTTCTTGACTGATGGCTGTCCAAACAGCAAGAGCTTTTCACAGGAAGGTCAAAGTCAAGAGGTATCTGCTAGACCAGGAGGCAGGTAAGAGCAGGCCTCTGCCTGGACACAGCTTGGCTACCATAGGGAGGAGCTCTTCTATAAGTCAGTAAAAAGTGCAATCAGCCAGAAGAAAAGAATGCATTAGATGTTAAAATCATGAGGTCATGGTTCACAGGTTTGCCGTGAACGTGCCATACCAGAACCCTTCTCCACCCCAGCACTATTTCAGTGGGAAATACTCCTCTCCTGCCCATGTGAAACATTAACCAAAGTTAATGCTGGAAGCTTCTCGGAGAAGACAGTGAATGCAAAACCTTTCTCTCAGGCTCACGCACTAGGCTTCTCAGTCCAGGCCCCATCTCCTATCACAGCCAGTTACCTGTTTACTGGCTTTTTCTCCTCTTTTTAAGCTCATCCCTTCACCTGGGCTGGTTCCCATCACCAGTGGGCTCAGCTGGCTCCTCATCTCCCCACAAAAATAGAAAAGGACGAAATCCTGGCCACACCTTCCCTTCTTCAGTCCCTATGTATTGACTAAAAATCTGTAGCCTTCACTACCTGTCCCAAACCAGATCCTGCAAGTCACAGTATCACACGGAAATTTAGATCCTTCTCAACTTCTCTATCACTTCTACTTCCTAGTCCAAAATTTCCATCTGCCCTATAATCGTTTCCCTTTTCCTACTATTATCTTAAACATTTCCATGTTGAATTTAAATGCTTCTTTTTTTTTTTTTTCTTTTCTCTTTAACCTGTGCAACAATCTCCTTCACCTCCTCATTTCAACCCAGGAATGGGTGAAGTTTCCAAGAATATGTCAGCGGAAGGCTGAACATCAGGAACATCATCATCTTAGAACTTGAGTTTGCCAAGATTTCAGGACCTTTAATAGGATCTTCTAACAGAAAGTAGCAGGGAATCTCAATAACAGGCAGAGTCAGTGAGCTCTGAGACTTGTAGTTGAGGGCTGACAGGAATTAGGGAGCAGAAGGTTTAAGACAGGAGTTAAGAGTTCTAGAGCTGCTCAAACTGTTTTGAAGGCAATGCCAGGAAGTGCTGTATATGAAGTTGGAAGACTGGAGAAGAGGGAGCATTAAGGCAGCAAAAATGATGTGAAAGATGGACTGGACATCTGTTTGCTCATTATGGGAATTGTGATTCCATTCCAGGTAGAAGTGGATGGAAAATCCTCTTCTACTTCCCCAGTGAAGAAGAGTTGCTCTACTACAAGAGGGAAGAAAACTGCCATGGAGGAAAAGAGATATACATTAAGGGAAGAGAAAGGCAAAACAATTTTTTTTTCCCCTGGGAATGATGATGTTTTAGTTGAGTTAAAAGAGAAATTTACTGAACAAAACTATTAAGTGAATGTTATCACTACAGATAAATTCTATAAACCATTTTCACCCCATTATACAATTTCACCTAACTTACAGTAGATGATGACAACTCAGACAGCTATAGAGCTTTCTGATAACTTCAAATGTAACTATATGAAGCAAAACAATCAGGACAGATGTGATTTTAGACAGATTTGGTGTGGTGTAAATTCAAGGCAGAGTTAGCATTAAGTTTTAAATGATAGACAATTTAGTTCTGAGCAAGAATTCTAACTTAGAGGAAACACTGAGATTCGATCTGATGGGGACATTTATGTTCTGTTGGACAGAACTCAAATGGTATTGGCCTGTTTGGAGAATTTAGTTGTAACTGAAATAGAAGCTAAAAACAAATCATTTCTCATTTTATACCAGACCCAGAAGGAGGGTAATGCCTGGAATTCAGACCTGGATTTACTTCCCCTGTCTGTGTAACCATGCACAGCTTTGGAAGACATTTAAACATCCAACTCCAATGGAACAAAGAGAATTAGTCTGGACTTTAGTTTCTCTGGATGCAATTTGGGCTGAGTAAATGCAGATGTCTATGATGTGATAAACACTTCTTCACAGTCAACAGAGAGGAGGAGAAATTTTGTAGGTCACAATTCATTTCCTTATAGTTGATGTTTAAAATAGGTCAGATGAATCACTGAATAATATTGTTTCTGTCTTTTGTCTCTAAAAGGAGCTGAGGGCTCTTAGTTACAGGAGCACGGAACTTTCCTGTTTTGGAAAGGTAGCTGACAGCTAAAACTGTTAAATTTGGAAGGTACTTAGACGCTGGTCTAGCAACATCAAAGCACTAGAGATAGATTTGAAAGGTCAGCCTGGAACAAACGTTGTTTCCTCTTAAAATTCAAAGGGATTTGAGTCAGATGTGATCTCCACAGCACATTGTTAGGGCTTTTGCCCATCTCTGAGAATTGTTCTGATTTTCTGGGATCCAGGGAAAGACATTGATGTGAGAGAGGATTGGGAAGTCCTCAAAGGGAAGTGCAAGGCCCCTGCACAGTCACTCCTTTCCTTTTGCCACTTAACTTACTGTGCCACAGGCCAAATAAATTTTAAAATCTCTAACTGAACACTAGTGTAAAAAGGCTCCTGCATCTCTGCTGGCCCTCGTAGCATGTCTGGAAGAAAGGTGTCAGCTCACTCAGGGACTTTCTGAGCTGCAGCAAAATACACTTTCCTTTCTTCTGCTGCCCCTCTCACCTCCCTCACAGTTCCTCTGGAGCCACAGGACCTCTTCTCTGGGATGGGACACTCTCCTTGCCCCCTGTCTACTCCCCTTACCATCTGGAGACACTCAGTTCCCTTCAGGCAATGAATGGATAATTTTCCATCCACCTGCTTTGGTCACTGAAAATACAACGTGAACTGAAGCAAGCAGACCAGAGCTGTCTTCACAAGCACATTGAATGATTTTGTCCTCAAAGCAGGAGATTTGTTTTCCACTGCTTTGGTTGCCCCTGGTTCCTAGCTCCACAAGTGCTCTGATGGTAGCTCCCAAGCCTTGTCCCTTTTGAAAGCAGTCACTTGGTTGTTCTGTCCTTTTCCAGTGGCTTGGGGAATTCTAAACGTTCACAGGATTTCTATATTGTGTGTACCAACAGCCCTTTGACTTTTACAGTTGCTGCATTTTTTGATGGTTTTTTTTTCAACACAAGTCTTACAAGAGTATTATAAGTCTCTCCTGCAATCATGTCCTTAGTAGCATTCTAATATCAGAGATAGTAATGGCAAAAAAGATTTATTTCACCATCTAGTTCATCCCTCTGCTATTGCACAATTATTCCCCGGGGAGCACTTCAGGCTCTCATCCAAGAAGTTTTTATGTTTAGCTTCAATCTCAAAAGCATCTCTGCGAGCATGATAATGCAAGGCTCATTGTCAGCCTTTCAGCCATTTCAAAAATTAACTTGCCAAAAGTACAAATAAAAGGTTATTTTTTTTCCCCTTCCAGGCAGTCAGACCCATAAACTGTTTGAAACATCAAAGCCAAAATGCATTTCTTCTGGCTCTAAGTTCATTAGCCAGAAAGCATCTGCAACTGGAAATGAATCTGCAGCTGTGTTGATGGTTTGCAATCCAGAATTAAAAATCACTTCACTTTCTCATAGCTCTGTTAGTACTTTATAGCTGAAAAGAGGAGAAGGGAAAGAAGTATTGTAATTAATATGGGTAATAGTTTTAGAAGAGTGATCTTTATTGAGTAATGTTTGAATGTATCAGTATTTCAAGGAACTTGATTTTTAAAAAGCTGCTTGACTCCAACAGTCACTTTAGGTAAGATATGAATCATAATTAATTCAGATCAAGTTTGATTAGATGTACTGACTTCATTAATGGTAAGAGAGAGCAGGGACAGGTGATTAGCACAGCTCTGTAAGGCAGCAGACAGATTTCTTCTCTTGAGCTACCATGGGGTAAGAAACTACTTTTTCTTGTCTGTGCCTCTGTGACACTTCTCTGGGGAAATGCCATTTACTGATTTTTGTCTCTTGCCTTATAAATGATGCAGGTGATATGAGGCACCTACAGGGCATAGGTAGCCCCTAAATCCTCATTTTGTTGAATACAGAGAAAATGCACCATACAGGGACCCACCCTGTTCTTGGAGTACAAGATATTTTATGGGATAGTCACCCACACTCAGTCACTGTGCTAGTATGAGGATTAGTTCATGCTTCTTGAATGTATTTTCAAGAGCTTCAGATGTGTAGTGACAAAACTCACATGGCCAGAAACAGTAAAAACTACTGCAGATGCAACGTGTTTTTCAGACCCTTAAGACAGATTAAGCTAGAGATAAATAAATGCCATGTGGAGGCTTTCCCATTGCTTTGATCAAAGAACAGGGGGTTTTATTGCTTAATTAAAACCCACAGGTCTGTTATTTCCCTCATCCACCCATCATCACACACGGTTCAGCTGAAAGGCACTGAGCCTGGAAGGTCAGATTTCCCATTTTCCCTCCTTCCATCTCTGGCACCCAGAGCTTGCTGCTATGGGTTTGACTTTGCTTGGAGGGTTTTAAGCTGGGAAAGTCCCGTGTTAAGGCTCAGCTTTTGGACCATGGTTGGCACGATGAAGAATGGCAGGGCTGGGCATTTGTACCAAGGTTGGAAGTATTAGCTCCTGTGGGGGGATTGCACAGAGAAGTTCACAATCCCCTGGTCCTGATTGCTGTCAGGCACAGGATGTAGGCAGTTTGGGAGGCCTGCCTGCTTCCTTGGGATGCCTGTGGGATTTGGTGGTGATGGCTCAGGCTTCTCAGGGTGGCAGAGGGAGGGGAGGACCCAGTGGGGTGTGGGACTGCTTTCTCAAGGGTGATGCTCAAGTTGTGGGCTGCAGGCAGCTCCTGCCCACCTGCGAGCAGCTCTCAGTACTGCTCAGGTCCTGATGATGCACAAGATGGGAACCTGGGACTTGAAAAGCAAATCTGTTTTAAAACAATCTGTGTCTCTTGGAATGTACTACTTGGGCTGAGCATTTGCAAAATGTTACTTAATAGAGACATAATATAAAATCCCAGCTCCAGACGCATGGCTCTTGATCCAAAAATAATCAAAATCTGAGGCTGGAACCACATGCCAGTTTTGCAACTGGCTCTGTGACAGCAGTTGAACTATAACCACAGAATCAATCAGCTCAGCTCTTTGGGAGGTTGAAATCCAGGCCAGATTTTGAAATCTGGGACCTCTCTTTAGTAATTTACAGCATGCAAAAAGAAATTCAATAATAAGCCTGGTTTAGCTTCCCTAAAACCTTTGGGTTAACAGAGAAGCACTTCCACATGTCCAGATCTATTGGGTCCCTCTGCACTCTTTACAGTGAAATCTTTGCACAAGCATGAAATGAGACAAGTTACTATTTTCCAAACTTTTTGTATGGATTTTAAGCTAGTTCCCCTTCTTCTCTCTAAGGAGGGATGGGTCCAAAGGAGGGAGGTTTTGATGGGCAAGCTCTATACACCCACTGCGCTGACACAGTGGAGTGAGTGACATTTCTTTGCTGATCTCATTGGTGAGCTGTTTCATTCTAGGTTTGTTTTTGCAGCAGTGGATCTCTCCCCTAGCCTGGGACTTCTGGGACCTTTGTCCTGCAAATATTTCAGAACCATATAAAGCTTGGAAAACAAAAGTGACTGCAGGATATTAAATGCTTGTTGCTTTTAAATAAGCAGACGGTACTTTTACCAAATGCTATCACTTTGGCCATATTTTTCTTGTGCTGTCATTTTTTGATGGCTTGTTTTTACTGTAGGAAAGGTCTGTGAAGCAGCTGCCAGCAAAGCAATAGTAACTGGATAGCGTCTGTACGTTTGAAAATCTTGTTAAATGATATGTGAGGGAAGTCTATTAAAGCATGTTTGTCTGGAGTTCAAAGTTATTTCACGCAGGGAATCGTTCTGTTGCTGCCTACATCTGCCTTTTTTATTAAAACACAAAATTAAATTATTGTTAAAAGGAGTACTTGAAATGTTATTGGAACAAATATCACGAGCTATCACGAGTGATATGGTGGCTGTGCAGTTAGGCACAGACCTGCCTGCACTGTACTTCTCAACTCGTGGAGAACAGGCTGCTTTGAAGCTGCGTCTCAGCATATATGCTCATGAAATGAAGTAGTGATGAACATTTATATCTGCATGGGATAAAAGTGATGAGAAGGACTAGCTTTTAGAGGTCAAAAAGGTTCCATGTGGAAACACAAAGAATGCCATGTGGAATGTTTCATTTCAGATATTCTTAGCAACTACCACTTTTCAGCACCATGTGTTTTGTTGCCTGGAGGTAAGAGCTGGGAAGTCCTTCTGCAGCTCCCTTGAGAGGCCATAAATCTTCCTGTTGGGAAGAACAATTACTAAGAGTTTCCCACACCACTTTTGATTGCCACTAGTCCTTTTTCAAATTTTTTCAGCCTTATCAAAATACAAATAATCTTTAATAATGCTTGGCTATTTGGATGCACTTTCAGGTGATAATCTACCAAGCGAGCATCTTGGTATATATATATGTACAGTCTGAGCTGTACATATACTTTGTAAACAATAACGTGCTCAGACGGACAGCATGCCTGAGAAATGGGCCATTTCAACCTTACCTAATTGCTGGATACCTTAGGCCTTAAATGATATATCCAGATTTCCCAAATCTGAATCTGAGATTGAATGATAAGGATGCCCACACCTTTGTGTATGAGATGAGCTAGAAGAAATCATGGAAGTGTATGGATGTGTGTATATGAAGTTGGTTTTTTGGTTGTTTTTGGTTTGGTTTTTTTTTAGTTTGTATATACCATAAACTTTATCATGACGTAACACTCTATTTTTAACTTATTATATCTATATGTAAGCTCATTCTTTCACTTAACCCCTTTCTTCAGAACTTAAAATTGGACGGAGTACTGAGTTGGCTGGCCTGGGAACTGACTCCCTCTTTGTCTGGAGAACACCCAATGACTTTTAGGTGTGCTTGAAGGGCACCTGTCCTGATTTGACTTGCGGTGAGGAGACCTGTGCCTGCTGCCTTGCTCATAGGAAAGCTGCCTCCTTGCCAAGGCTGGGAAGGTCAGTGAAGCAGGGTATGGAAAGCACTTTGGGATGACTGCAAGAGCCATCATTAGCTACTCATGTGGTCCTCTTGTGTGGGCTTTGTATGGTATTGAAGTGCTTGCTCAGGAGTAGTAAGAGTGGGGCTGCTCCGTGCGGGAGGACAAGTTGGGAGCTGAGGGTGATCCCAGCACAGGGAGTGCCATCCCTGACAAGATGCAGTCACCAGTGAACCAGCAGCAGTGACCACTTCTGTTGACCCTCAAGTGACCACTGGAGAAGGCAAGATCTGGGATCTATTCAGGCAGCCTGCTCAGGAGCAACAGGACATGGAACCAGAGACAGGACTGGAGACAAGGCTACTTACAGCATGCAGAGAGGGCAGGTTGGTCAGGTCAGTTAATTCAGGGCCATGGTTGGGCTCAGGGTCCTGGCACTGCTTAGCACAAGCTCACTCATTAGCAAGAGGGTGTGATGGAGGCAGACCCTGCTCTGCAGGAGGGCTGTGCAGTCGGTGCTGTCATATAAATCTCTCCCTGACCTTCACACCTGCTCTGCTCCTGTGACTTCTAGTCCTGTCATCTTGGCCTGAAATCTCAAAAGCCCTGAGCCAGCATCCTCGAAAGTAATTTGGATTCTTTCCACTGGCTTCAGTTTTGTTTGAGCCAGCCAGTTACTGGGACGGGCTCTTCCTGATCTCCCAGCACTACTGCCGAGCGTGCTGCTTTTTTCATCCACAAGAAAGGCTGTCATCAGTGGAGAGGTTCAGGTCAGGTGGCAGCCAGGAAAGTTTGCTTGCAAATGGTTGGAGGGACTTCAATTATTAGAAATTAAAACTGCACCATGGAGAGATGGAAACAATTCTATCTGCAAGTGCAATAGGATCTGTTAGCCAGAAGGTACTGCTCTGCTTTTGATTAATTCTTGCTCTTTAATTAATCCTTTCAGTTTATTATCCTTCTTGGAACTTTTCTGGAATAAAAAGATGATAAATCTAGGCAATCAAGTATGTTTTTGCAGGGCTTAACCTGCATATGTTTGCATTTGGCTTTCCTTGGCTCCAGGGAGGGCTGTAAAAGTCATGCCTCAAATCATTGAAGTACTGCCTGCATGCCAGGGACTGCCACGGACTGGCCATGCCCCAAGGGATATGGTATGTCTTGTGGAATGATCCATGTTCTCCCATTTGGACTTCCCATGAGGAGTAGGCTGCCCCGTGGGTGGGACCAGAGCTTGATCCCATACTTGTAATGGAGAGGGTTTGGGTTTCTAGAGCACCAGTTCCCTTTGCTGCTGGGGTCCTTGGCTCAGAAAAGTCCCCGCTCTGTCCTTGAGCTTGATAAGTAGAAGGAACGGGTTTTCTTTAACAGGAAAAAGCCACTTGGCTCTATTTGTCATCCTTCATTAACCTTATCTCAATCCCTCTTTATCCTCCTTTCTCCCGTGTTGCCTGGTCACTGTAGTTCTTAGGACTTCCTCTCTTGATAAAGATGTCTTGTTCAAAGTGTATTTATATCATTAGTTCCAACTGCCTTACATGGCAACGCGACCCTTTGTCATTGGCTTGGTTGTTGTTTTCTCAGGCTCAGTCCGGGGAGCAGGGTTATAAAAGGGCCTTGTACATATGGTGAAGCTCATCCCTTCCCAGGAAACATCTCCAGGCTTCAGTCTGTGCCTCTGCAGATCATCCCTGTGGGATTGCATAAGGTTGGTGAGGCAGGGTTGCATGAGGGGAACGCAATGCCTAGTGCTCAGCTCTTCAGCCCTGGCTCCTAAGGAAGCTGGACCCCAGGAAGGGCAATGCAAAAAGTGGAGCCGAGGAGCCCTGACCCCCTAACACCTTGATTTTCTTTCATTTTTCAGCACTTTGCTCTGTTGAACGCACTTGTCACAGTCTTTGGTGTCCTTTGCAGTGATGGTGACACCGAGTGCTCTGGCTGGTTGCTGGGACAGCCTTGCTTAAGTGCCACGCCTGCAACATCGCTGCAGCCTCCTGCTGGGCTGCAGCAGGCGCCTCACCCTCTGTCAGCATTCCTCACCCTTTCAGATGTTTAACTCCGAGAACTTTGGGGCTGATTTTCCTTCTCTTCCTGTCCTTTGTTATATAGATTATATATGGCAGGGAGCTTTGTGAACATAAGCCCTTGATTTCCAGTGTCACCCTGCAGAGATTTAAAGCTCCATGTAACAAGAGCCTGTGACCAGACTTATGACACAATTTTCTATAGAAAGTAGGTTGTGAAAATTAATAAATAAAAATTAAGGGGGGAAAAAAAGGAAAATAAATAAAATCTGAAGAATTCTTAAAAATATTTGGAAGCTCAGTTCAGTTCTAAGATGTGCCAGGGGAGTCTACAAGGACAGGTAGGACACAGGTGATGATTTGTTTCCGAGACTTTCATGAAAACAGCATGATACAAAATAGTATTGGTCAAGAATCTCAATACTTACCCCACCTGGACTGTGCAAAGTAGGTAGTCCAGGCTGTCAGTGTTAGTGCTGACCCCATAGTCTCGTGGTTGAAGTTCAAATGTCACACTCAGGTTTCAAGTTTCTTACCTGTGGACACGAGGCATAGTAAGGTAAACCTTGCAGCTTGAGGATGAGTTGTGCGTTGTCCGTGCAGGCAGAGATAGAAACTTCTGGCATTTTGCTTTGGGTCAGGGTGCTCATCTTGGGTTTTCTTCAGTGGTACTTTGAGAACCTCAGTTTCCTCACTGTGAAGAAGCAGATGTGCAAGGGCAAGAGTGTGGTGTGCATTAAGGAGTAACCTCTGTATGGAGTGGGTGTGCCTGAGGCACAACTGGTTTAGACATGGCTTGAGACACCTTGACTGCAGTTACACATACGGATGGTCCATATTTTAATATCTGCTGTGGGATTCAGCTGGATGCTGAGACACATGAGTACCAGTGTGTACGTGAGGTCTAAGTGTGCACACTCCCTTTATACTCAGTAGAGATCCAGGTAATACACACCCTGGAGCCTTCAGTATAATTTAGTGTTCCCTGAGTCACCTGGTAGTTAGTCAACTGAGTAATTTCCAGGCTCTATTCACTATAACTTTATTGGAGGCACCATCCATATTTACTGTGATGAGTGCACAGTCCCTAGTTCACATGCAGACACCTACGAGTGGTGCTTGAACCCCACCCCAGCTTCCTTTGCAGAGCACACCTCCAGTGCCTGTTAGATTTTAAGAAATTTTGTAGATGTCAAAACTGAATAATGACATTATTTTTTGCCAAAGCCCCCCAGAGCAGAATTATCTTTTAGGCACCTGAGTTCAAAAATCTTGACCACTGTTGTTATTCTCAGATTTCAGCCTCAGTTAAGTTTGTCTGGTTCTGGATATGGAACAGAAACCTAACACCAAAATATTTTTCCAAGCTTTTCTGGCTTGTCCATGAATACCATAATGTGTGACTCATGCTCTTTGGCAAGGATAAGAAGCTGGATTTAAAATATGGTTTTGAACTTCTTTTGATTTCCAAATAAAACCTTATGGAAAAATATTATTTATCCCTGCACTTTAGGCATGAAATGATACAATTACTTGGTTGCAATAAAAAACTGTTTAATTTATATGCAAACCCCCCCCCACTATGTTTTTACCAAGCATTTTTGAGTCTGAAAAATCTAAGTTTCTCATTGTAGCAACCTTTTCTGATTAGCCCTGGCAGGGGAATACTTCTCTTCTGTCCTGGTGTCCTAAAACTAGGCTTGTGCTACCTGAGAGGGTGTTTGGGATACATCTCACCAGAGATTAGCAGGAGCTATAAAGCTTCTGACCTTTTAAACACCAAAGCAAAATCTGAAATCTCTGCCTGTAAGTATTCACAACTTTCAATCTCAGGCTGTGTCTTTAACCTTGTCTTTAATTAGACGCCCGGGTAATATCAGAGCAGAAATAACCCGGTGTGTCAGCAGCAGCGTAGCCTTCAGCAGTAGACGCAGATGCTGTTTGGCAGCCTGGCTTCCTCCAACATTCACATTCCTTCTGTGTGCACTCACCTTCCCTGCTGGTGTACAACACTTCACCCGGGGCTCTGTGGTGGAATGGAGAAAATCCTAAAGAAATTCATGAAGAAAAATGTGGCTTGGTAAAGCTGCAGTCAGCAGAGTCAGAAAGAAAAGAAGATGAATGTTTCATCAGTACAACATATTTTCTAAGACCAGATTAGACAGTGTTGGGTTGCTCATGCTCCAGAAAACAAGGTTTGTTGTGTTGCTCTTCAATCCTGTGCCCCATTGCCATCCAAGTCAGTGCCTGTACATGTCAGGGATGTCACCTAAACACTCTCTTTCTCAGTTCTTTCAAATTACATAATTATCCTTCCCCTGCTCTTTGCTATTCCCTCTAGGTTACACCAGCCAGGCAGAGGGACATCACCTCAGCCATGATAACCTGGTCACACAGCCTTTGGCTCAAAGCTGGTTTACATCTCACCTGCCCTGAGCCCTGGCAAGGGAGGTCACATCTGCCCAAGGTTTCCCAGGCAGGTTTATCCACAGTGACCTACCCTGAAGAGTGGAAGTCACTAGTATGTTGCACTGCGCAGGCTAATTTATCCTCCTTCCCTGGAGGCAAATGAAGTGTGAGAAGAAGGCTTATTGTCCAACTTCACTGAACAGGACATTCACCTATGAAATACTTCAATCCCTTCAACATTAACCTCCTTGCTGTTATGGGGATTGCCTCCTACTATAAGGACTTTGTGCTTATTTCAGGGTAATGCTAATCTGAATCACTCTTTATAGGTACTAATGTAAGAGTGACAATTATAATACAACGCTTTGGAAAGAATAAAAACTTAAAAGCTCTTGTTTTCCATATTTAATGGCATTTCTCTCATTTCCTAGTGTTTAGGGAAGTTCAGGTTTTTTCCTAGTAGCTGGTTTTAGCTTCATTTAGGAAGTTCATTATATGGCATTGTCCCAGAGGAAGGACTGTTTAGATCTGTGCAAATGGTGAGTGTTTTGAAGGAAAATAAAAAGCCTTTCTCATTTGTCTTCAGATGGTGAATATTCATCAAAAGTAAACAAAATATTTTAATCCAGACATGACCTTGCAGCTGAGACAAAGAAAACAATTGCTTGCAGTGACAGGGACTGAGTCACATTTTGAGAGAACTGATCTGGACAGGAAGGGTTTACCTAATTTCCTAAAGGTGCTCAGGGAATCAATTTGTCCAAGATCCTCTAATAGCCAGAATCCAGTGAGGAGAAAAAAGTGCTTCTTTTTTTGTCTTGAGCTTTATCCTAGCTTTCTGTTATTCCCAAGATAGCACCACTATATCAGGAAACAAAAATGGGCTTGATCACTGCTACCGGAAACTGCCTGGGAGCCAGTGGGGATTTCTATATTCATGGAGACCTGAAGCATGGAGAAAGCAAATTGAGTTGGACTTGCATTGTCTTTACATTCAGATTCAAATAGGAAATCACAGCAAATTGATGGGAGGTATGGGACACTGAGATCTCATCCAGGGGGAAATAAGGGAGTTTCTTACCTTGCCACAGATTATATAATCTTACAATCATAGAAAGATTGTGAAAGATCATCTAGTCCCAACCTCCCTGCCATGGGCAGGGACACCTTCCACTAGACCAAGTTGCTCAAATCCCCATCCAACCTGGCCTTGAACACTGCCAGAATTGGGACACCCACAACTTCTCTGGGCTACACGTTCCAGTGCCTCAGCACCCTCTGAGAAAAGCATTTCAAACTAACATCTAATTTAAAGATGGAATCAGATGCTTTTAGACGCTGTTGTCCTGCGAGTTCTGAGGACTCCAAGTTTTTTCAGCATGGAAATAGCAGGTAGACCTGTGCTATGGATTGATGCGAGGTCAGTGTCCAACTGAGCTCTCTAAAACATTTCACCTTTTCAACCAGCAGCACTTCAGTCTTGCTTGGGTTCATTTAAGCCATTGTTGCCTGCAAAGTGATTTGCAGTGATGCCCAGAGGTGTTTGTTAAAGAGTCATCACTCGTTGTCTCAGGACTTGCTGTCTTATTGTTGTCACGCTGACGTGAAGGTGAGGTGCAACCAGTGTGAACACTTCCCCGACAAGCACCAGGCAGAAGCCATGGTTTCAGCTGTCACCTCCTGCTGGAGAAAAATTGTTGGACCCTTCAGCACCCTGTGGCACCCCTGAAGGCAGAGGAAGCCCCTCAGAAAGGGCATGCAAGTCTTAGAAGAGGCCACAGCCACACAAAGATTTATTATTTTTATGCCAATAGAGAAGTCCCTATGTTCCCTATGTTTCCTTCTGATGAAGTATTACGTGTTTCCAGTTAGTTTTGCTGCTCTTATTATCTGAGAAGTCAACTTCTGCACAAAGCAAAAGAAGCAATAAAACTAAAAACCATAGCCTGCAGAGTTTCTGAAGATGTTTGAATGAGCTATTTGCTGGTCCTGGAAGAGACACTGCAGTCCTGGCTGTGGAAAGAAAAGAGGCATCAGCAAAAAGCCACATCACAGCTCATAAACAGGGATTTGTCACACACGGACCAAGGCAAGGCAAAGAAGAAACCACCACTTTGAAAATGGGAGAGGAAAATGGAAAGGGAAAGGGAAAAAAAAGAAAAAAAAAAGGAAATAGAAAGGAAAGTGGAAAATTCTTACAATATTTATGAGAATTAGAGGTACTGAGCCAGATGAACACACAGCCAGGACTGAGCAAATATTTACTGTGCGTATCTGGGCAAATTATGTGTAGCTACTCTTCTCTTGAGCCCAAGGTGTCAACTAAAGCTAGGGAAGTCTTATGGGAGCAGGATGAAAGTTAGGATCGAGGTGGAGCTTTGTTCATCTGAACGCATGACGAACTTGAGGATTTTGCATATGATGGCTATTAAGTGACTATGGAAACATGTAAACCTGTCTGACCCTTGCTTACGTGACAGACTGAATTCCTGTGTGTACACAGGACCTCACCAACTGACTTGGTTGACTTAAATAGACTTACCCTGCTTCTTCTCCTTGAGAGCACTGCAAGGACAACAGGCAGAAGTGGGTTTCTGGTTTATGGGTTATAAACACATTTTATTTGTGAGTACAAACATTATTGGTGATGGAAAAATGAAAGAAAGCTAAACATGATTTTCAATTTCAGGTTCAGTTTGTAGACTGCAGGAGGAATGTCTGGCCTGAAATCCTGAACCAACTAAGTCATGCTATTGCGTTCAGTGAAACCATCCTTATCTTTTTTATAAACTTGGTTCTCTTGCTTCAAAGATAATCAAGGCACTGATAACCCTGACTTATTCCTGCCAGTTGCTGTGCAAACAGCAGCTGACTTTTCAGATGGACATTTGTGACTTATTCAGGTTTAAAACAATTAAAATTCATCAGGCAGAAAAGAAGATTCCCTTGGTCTCAAGTGGTGAAATATTGGAATATATCAGATGTGTGGAGAAGGCAGGCTGGAAGCTCCTTCTCCTAGGAGAAGCTCCTTCTCCTTTTCTTTTCTTTTCT
>WBMZ01004633.1:0-210195 GCA_013400975.1 Atrichornis clamosus | reverse complement strand
AAAGTGAAAATCTGTGCCTTGCTTAAGTAAAAGATGTTTCTTTCTGTGTTGAATCTTGCAGCTTGGGATTCTACATGCTCAGTATTACTGAGTTTGTGTAGCTAGTGAGTCACTGTAATGACAATGCTTTGGAAGCCTTTGTATTTTAAATCTGAAATATGTTTAAATTGGTGGGTTTTCAGGTTGCAAAATGTAAATGCTAATATTAGAAAACACTGGCTTTGTGTTGCAGATGCACTGATTCGCACAACTGCATTGGCAGGGATTCGAGTTTTGCATTCATTTTTGTGCCAATAAAATATTAATTAATATTATTCTAGTCAATTTCAGGTAGTTGACTGTACAGACTGAATTGTATTATTGTAGCTGCACTCAGCTGCCACATATTTTTTGAAGGCAATGCAATCTGTTCATGTTGATGGGAATTTTCAAAATTGAAGCATATCTAACGTTCCTTGGAAGACAATGTGAGGTACTGCATCTCTAATTAATGAAGAAGTATAATCAAATTGTTTTCTGTATGCATTTTATACTTCTTCAGGCCTACAAATGACCTGAGATATCCAATGAATTCAGAAAAAATGCACAACTTAGGATGGAGACCTAAAGTGCCTTGGAAAGAAGGAATAACAAAAACAAGTAAGACTGATGGCTTTTACACTGATTTAGAAGTGGTGGGAGGAGGGTGAGGGAAAGGAGGGAAATGGGTATATAGGTTAGTTAATGAGAAGCTAAAGAGGTTGAATTTAACACTTGAGTTTTACATAAAATGGACTGCTTTTTAAGTAGGGAATTTACATTATTTTAAGAAAAGGTTAATCACTTTTTAATGTTAGAATAAATCTTGCATAAAGAATTGATAAAGTTTAAACTAGATCTTTGTAATAGTATAGGTTAAATTTTGCATAAAGAACAATTAGCATGTTGTTAATCTTAGGATGTCTGTGGAATATTTGAATTTTCCTCTTATCTCTGGTCAGCTTGACTCATCAACATTCTCTCCATACTAGTTGAATGGTACAGAGAAAATTTTCACAACTGGAAAAACTCGGAGAAAGCTCTGGAGCCCTTTCCTGTGACAGAGCCATTTGCCCAGCTCAGTGGTCCATAGGGTGACACAGAACTTGAAGGAGTTTTTTCTACCTCATATAGTCCTTTCTTCAAAGCCTGCAATCAAGTGGACTCAATGTATTCAAGATGCATGAACGTGATGAGTAAAGAACTACAGTATGGCACAACTTTGGAATGGTTTTAGCACTTTATAAGTTGAGCCTCTTAATTTCAGCTTTTGGTGCAATACTCTATTCTCACTAGGTACTGATTTCAAAGAACTGTACAGAGTGAAGAATATTTATAATGTTATAAACTAGTGTAACTGAAGTAAAATTGCCTTATTAAGAATAATTAATTGTGATTGCAGACTTGGAGTTAAATTTGTTGTAGTTTTGGAATTATTTGTCTTCATTAGTTTGTTTTTACAATGTAATATATGTAACTTTTGCCACTTCAGAGTTGGGTTTTATTTTTAATCATGGGGAGAAATGTTTTATTTTTTGGAGGCTATAAATTGATTGACAGAATCTGGATACAGCACCCATATGGTTCCGTCCTTTTCTCTGCTGTTGCAATATTAGCTTTTTTAGATGACTGGTTACATTTATCTAATCTGTAACTTTAAATGCCCCTTTTTAAGTGGAAGAAGGGGGGAAAAGTGTCAAGAAGTAGCAGGTATGCTCCCTGAGATTTCCAAAAGCATTTTCTTAACCTTTGTCCTCTTTTTACTGTATTACTGTCTTTTACATGTTAATTCCCTTTTCTTAGCTGTATCTGTAACAAACTTGAAGTACTGGAACACAGTTAACATTCCAATGATTTTTATTTCCTGTGATATTAAGGCTACTTCCAGAGAAAATTTTTTTGAATGTTTCTTTTTCTGTGACTTGTAGGTTGCCAGACCTTACTCAGTGCAGTGTTTCACTTTTTTCACTTTTTTTTTCCTGTAATAAACATTTTAAAGATAAAACAATATTTGAGTTTTAATGTAAAATTCGGGAAAAAACCTTCAATTCTAGAAATATGTCAATGAATCTTTTTCAAAGTTGATATAGTAATAAATATTATGGTGTAACTGGTTTCTCTTCATTAAGAAAACATGCTGAAAAAGTAAACGGTGGGTTTTTTTAAAAATATATTTCTTAGCTCTTCTGTTCTGAAAAAATTACCTTAACTTTTTTGGCTTTGAGGTGGTATGGCAGACATAGAAGAGACCACTCTTCTCAGTTTTATCACTTGAGCTTCTGTGGTTGGCACAGTCCCAGATCCTCTGTGGCCCCTAGGAAGAGCTGCAAGAAACATAGGACTGGGATGCTGTGGTATACTCAGAAAATGCTGTGACTTCAAAAGACTCTCAGAAATTGAGAGTTAACTCTTAAAACACAAGTGTTCCCAACTTCATCACACCTCTTGGTGTGGTGTATGGTGCTGTTGATAAAATGCCACTTTTGGCTGGCAAGAGTCACCCTAAAAGAAGGCTAAACAAGAAGTTTCTGGGCTTACTGTAGGGCCAAGTATGGGTTTTGTAGTCTAGGATCCTTACTGAAGGTGAATTTTCTGTGAGAAAATGGATAATAATATTATACTTGAATTGTGTGGCAGTTATATTTTTTGGGTTTCTGATACTTGGTTTGGAAGTCAAAGGCTCTGTTTGGGAAGGATAGAAGTGACATGACTTGGTATGTCTTGACCTGTTAGCAGCCTTGGCTTACCAGACATGCTGCTATGGATGAACCACTGAAATTCCATTGTCAAATGCATGTTGCTGATTACATTCAAATATTTCCTTAATTTTTATACTTGAGATATGGCTTCCTTCCAATGTGCATCCTTCCTTACAATGTTCATCTTACCGTTTTGTATTTTAGAAAAGTCAGTATCAGAAATAGCTGAAGTACTGCAAATATTTGCAGATTACTGTGACAGCTGCTTTGAGTGAGCTGCATGAAAATATGCATCTTTCACATCTCCTTATACTGAACTACTGGTTGTGTTGTGTTTTTAGGAATAGAGTTTACACATTACTAAATTATTATTTTAAACCTGCATAAACCTTAATTTAAAAATATTTTAAACCTTTGAAAATAGGTACAGTGTTGTTGGAACACTAGTGTTATCAGAAATACACAGAATAAAGCAGTAGTGAGTGAGCGGTTTATTGAATAGAATTTTGAAAGTTGTTTTTAATGTTGAGATGCTGAAGATGAAAGCTTTGGTATTTATGTGACTATCCAAAGAAGTTATATCACAGAGAGTGGATTTTCAAAAGGAGCTGTTAGTTTTTAGTGGAAGCTGTTCTAGTTTATTTAAAGAGTTTTGGAGATTTAATTTGTCTAAGTGTTTGAGATTTTTGACTTGGTGTTACTACTATTATATATTTATAAATAAATATATACATGCACATTTAAAAAATATGCAATGATATATTTTTAAAAATCTAGGAGGCTTTTGTTTTGAGCTACCTTATAGTAGATTAGATTCTTATAGCAGGTGAGTGATCTGGTAGGGGCATTTCTTTCACAGAGAAAAGTCTATTTCTTGTTAAAGAAAACAGTTCATTTTGCCATTAACCTTCTGGTTTCTGTAGGAAGAAGAGGACAAAGGATCAACCAGTGAACTGTCAATGTGGAGAAGTGTAATGCTTTTAGGTTTTATTTCTCACTGATTTTACTGGGAAGCATTTCTGCAGAAGGCAAAGGTAGTGATGTAAAATACTGGGAGCACTGTAATCTTTCAGTCCATTCTTTCAAGGTTCATGTCACAGAACAAAGTGAGGCTACGCCAGTAAGAAAAGAAGAGGAGAAATGTATATGTCACTTAAATTGCTAAAACTTTCTAAAGGAGAAGGGTTGGCCTTTGGGAAAAGTTTTACTCCTGGTTCTATCATGGACTTGGGAAGTTATGTGGGGACTGCTGTCAGTTTGCATTTCTTTTGGGGATTACTGTTTGGAGTCGGATCAGATCTTTGGGAATCTGCTCCTGAAATCCCTTGTGCAGTGGGGAAAATCAGCACTGCTACCCCACTGTGTTGGTGTGCCACAGCTGCTATTCAGTACATCCCTTGCCAGCAGCAAGTGAAAGCACTTGGAAGACATGGAAGTGTGGCAGCTGAGGAAGGGCCATCTGCAGCCATAGGATCAGAGTGATTTGGGTTGGAAAGGACCATAAGGATCATCTAGTTCAAGCCCCCCTGCCATGTGCAGGGACACCTTTCACTCGACCAGGTTGCACAAAGCCCCATCCAGCCTGGCCTTGAACGCTGCCAGTGATGGGGCACCCACGGCTTACCGTGCGTGCTGGGGCCTGTGTGGCACTTGTGTGTGTGTGTGTGAGTGTGTGTGTGTGTGTGTGTGAGTGTGTGTGTGTGTGTGTGTGAGTGTGTGTGTGTGTGTGTGTGAGTGTGTGTGTGTGCGCATCGGCTCCAGTTTGTGCAACAGAGACAACCCTTCCTTTCTGCAAGGCTTCCTCTGGTCTGATCTTGGCACTTGCTTGCGTTTGTGTGCTGCTTGGCATTAAGGGGTGGCAGCTGTGGTTGAGGCTGGTTTACACTGTCTTAATACAGTGAACTAGAAAATAGCTGTTATTTGTCCACTGTGTACTTTCTTTGATGTAGGAGAAATATTGTGGGGGTTTTTGTTTGTGTTTTCCTTTTTTTTGACTCGGAATGCTTCATTTTGCTAGAACTGTGTTCTTATGCTCCTTAGGTAGCCATGAAATGCAAATATCTTTCTACTCTCCAGTAGGAGGAACTTCTAATACAAAACCCCTCCCCAAATTCTGTTGGGTGAAAAGCTGACTGTTTTATTAAATATGCTACATTTGAGACTGTGTTGTCCTTCTCTTTTGCTTCATTTTGTTTTGCATTACCTTTAGTTTTTATTTCCATTGCCATTTCCATTTCACCTGGCAAAACAAATATTTCTAAAAATAAAAATCAGAATAAGCTGTTGGTCGATAGTTGTTCTGATTGTTGTGGTAGTGCACGAAAACTCTAAAGTCAATAGTGTTTTGTCTTCTATGCATGTCATGACACATTTGGAGTTTATCTGCACCAAAGATCACAAGATTGTGTTAGCTGCAGCAGTAGGAGACACGCTTGTTGGGGGATTACATTCATCATTTCTCAGCAAAACAATCATTGCCCAGTGGCAATGGAAAATAATGAGAAGATGAGATTTTGTATCAGTATGTTTTTCACGCACCTCTTAAATACAAGGATGTGGGTGGGGTTTTCTAACCTCTCCCTAACTGATTTTTTTTTTTTGTTTTGTTTTCAGTCACTAAACTGCTGGCTCAGTCTTCAGCCTTTTTCCTTCTAAAAACAGGTCTTTGACTCCTGAAAATACGTCAGCTCCTGATGAACAGTGTTTGCTCGCAAACAACTTCCTGAAAGTGGGACAAGCTGAGGAAAAATATGCTCTGAAAAGGAAATAGGGGAGTTTATGTCACCAAATATTCACATGACTGGCTTGGGACGAGGCTGCTTCTTCCCCATTCGAAAAAGGAGGGATTTGTTAAATTCCTCTAGTACTATGGAAGATAGAGAAAGTGTCTCTGGGTTTTTTTGACTGACAGGAGGGAGCAGCAGTGGACAATATTGCAAAGCAGCCTCTCTCCCCTCACAGTGTGCAGGAGTATGAATAGGAGATGCCCTCATAGGTAGCTTTTCCTAGAGCCATGGGCTGTGCAAATAAACACAAACTTGAGATATCAGTGTCCAGCACAGGTGCTAATGTGGGCACTTGGGTGCCTTGTCTACCTTTGACCTGTAACCACAGGAGTGTGAGAGCAGTTGCTGTTGAAATAAATGCCTAATCCACAATGTGAACATAAACTACTTTTCTTATAACTGCGCTTAGTCAGGATTTGTGATTTATGCAGACTTTATGGAGCTTCTTCAGTGGAACATGCATCTCCCAGCAAGATCTTGGAAAAATGAGGGTGCCCTTCCTGTTCATGTCCCTGTGATACATCATCATCTTTGCATAGAATGTCAGGCTTTAAAATAAAGTCCCTGAAAACTGAAGTTAAATACTGCCAACTTAATGCTCCTGAGTCCCACAGAATGTTCTAGTTCCTGTTACCTCCCCAAATAATCCAGGGACCCACAGCCAAAACACCTTTATCCCGATGCGTGTAGGTTTTGTGTTGTGCATAGGTGTATACACATAGTTCTGCGTTTGTCCATTTGTCTTTGGCTTACGGCATAATGTTGTTTGCAAAGACCCATCATCGATTCGTTTGTGGCATCCAGCGCTATAGGGCAAGTAACACCTATTCATGTTGGAGCATCAGGTGTGTGCAGCCGAATGACAGGCGTGGAAAAATGGATTAGTGGTGTCTCACCATAAAACCTGCAGCACGGCAGCCGAAATAGCTCAGTTGGGAGAGCGTTAGACTGAAGATCTAAAGGTCCCTGGTTCGATCCCGGGTTTCGGCAGAACCATTTTCCTCCTTTTCCTCGCCCTGCCCGGGAGGTGGCGAGCGGCCGCTGCTGCTGGGCCGCCCGCGGGCTCTGAGGGCCCGGCCCTGCCCGGCCCGGCTGCCCCGGGGATTGGGAACGCGTGGGAGCTGCTTTGTTGGGCTCGTCTCGACCGTGTCTTTCCTGACGCAGCGTTCCCTGCCTTCCTGTTTCCCTTTTTAGCTCTTCTAAATTTAAGCGTTTTATTTAGGAGGGAAGAACTTAAAGCAGCGAGCTTCATTCCCGGTCTCTCCTCTGCCCTTCACCGTCTCCCACTGATAACGTGATAACGGGGGGCCGATAGAAGAGAAAGTGAAACTGTGCGGTGAGGGGCGGGATGACTGGGAGGGAAGGGACGCGAAGGGAGAGGGTGTCTCCAGAGGACCGGGACGGGGACAGAGACAGAAGGGTTAGAGGTTGCTTCTTGTCAAAATCTGGAGCACAGATCAAAATTCCCAGACCTTTTCCACACTGCTGAATAAAAGAGAGTCGCAGAGCGAGCTTGGGTGTCGGACCTCTGACTCTATGCTTGGCTTGTGCCCTGGCACCCGGAGAGCCAGCTCTTTCCAAGGCAATTTGCAGTGGAGGGAAGAGGCAGAAGCAGTGCAGACACCGGCCAGCGGGTGCTGCTCAGCTGGGGGCCAGGATGTGGCCCCGAGACTGCTTTTATGCAGTGCTCTGGCCATACCCCCTCGGTGCTGCCCTGGAGGTTTGATCACCTCTGCCTCTGAGTTCCCCGAGGGCCGGGAGAGGTGTGGGTCACTCTTGCCCTCTCGAAGTGTCTGATTTTCAGCAGGAGTGCCCAGGCATATGGATCTATGACAAGTATACGCTGTGGTCTGAAATTTCTAAGCTAAGGATAATATTACCTGTAATTGCAATTCCCTTCTCAGTGCTTTTTTGATGTTCAACAGAAATTTTGTGGATCACTGAAATTATAAGGGTGATAGCCATGGGGACATAGAAAAAAAATCTCATTTTTGTTTGGTGTGGGATTTGGATGGCACATACTGAGTAAGGCCTGGGGTCTTACGTGGAAGAAGAGGATAAAATTAAGACGTAACCTCAATTCTGGAATTTTTTAACTTCTGTCTGTTTGATTTTGCAGGCTTGATGCAGATTTCTAATGTGATTTGGCAGGTTCTGTGAAAATAACCTCAAGTGCTGCTGCTTTATTTCTTGTCACAGTATATTCAGGCATTTTTCATTCAACTGTACCTTCTTTACACAATCTTTTTTGCTGCACTCTAGGCCTCTTCTTGCCAGCAAACATTCCCATTTATTTTTCGATCAGCTTCTTCCCTCAAGATGAACCCCCTGCTAGGACACAAATACAGGCTGTCTAACTAAGCCTTTATGTTTTAGTGACAAAGTTCCTTCTCTGCAACTGGGAAGCTTCTCTTCTACTACAGATATGGTGACATATGCTTTTCTAAATGTCCATCAAATATGGAGGTTAACTCACATGGATTCAGAGGAAAAATCACATTTTACAATGTTGTTTCAGCCTTATGCAGAGATTCAAAATCTGGCAGATTTGGTTCATGTGCATTTTCCACGGCCATCCTTGGCTTCTGTTCTAAGTGAATGAAGACTGGGGCAGAAGGAGAGGCTCAGAGAGAGGCGTACCCCACATCCTAGCTCTGCTGCAAGCTGCAACAACTTGTGGTTACAGAGCATGACAAATAATGAAGCAGCTTAAAGCTTTACGTGAAATACCTCTATTTGGAATTTCTGATAGCGGTGGAATGAAGTTGCTGTGCCTGGTGTTTTCCATAGACTCAAGTTCAGGTGTTCCTCATGTGAGATGCAACTCCTCTTTCTCCGTGTCCCCTGAGTTGCACATATACCTGATTTTAAAAGTCCCCTCCTTGTCCCTGAAGGAATTTCTGCACTTGATATTTGTTACCATCTTGTCTACCTCTCAGCAGTGAAAAAATGGTACTCACATGCAGTAAAATTTCCTTCTCTTTGGATTAAAAATTGGGTCTGCTTGATAGAAAGTTTTGTTTCTGTCTCTTGACTGAAAGATTTCTGATTTTGTCTCCCTCACTGTTAGCAGACATTCAGTAAATCTCATTTTGTTATCCAGTATGACAGAAGCAAGGAGTTTAGAAAACATGAGTCAGGACTCACATTTAGGGTTTTTTTATATTTTTAATAACAAATCTTAATTATAGTCTATCTGGTTTCTGTAGAAGAACTAGAATTGTGTTTTTAAATTTTCTGGGAAATACATGCAGTTAAAAAGAAAAGAAAATCTTTCAACTGATGATGCATTTCTAGAATCTAATAGTTTACATTCAGGTCTTTTATTTCCCCTGCCCCCCTGTGAGTAAGCAATTTAGGAGAGCTTTATCCTGTTTGAGTTTAGCTCAGGAACCTCATTTAAGGAGGCTTTTTCTGACCCAGTTCCTTGGGAGTTTTGGGTTGTGGGTTGGTTTTTTTTTGCCCCCTCCATTTCCCCCCTCCCCCAGTAATATATTCCAGAGTTCCTACTTTGTGCTTTTCTAGGATATAGAACTCATATTCCTTTGTAACGTAGAACTATAGAATTTATGGTACAGTTAATAGGGCAAATTTGGGGCAGTTCAGTGAAACTTAGCCTTCAGTCCTGCTATGGCCATCAATGTGATCTTTATTCCTCAGTGAACCTCCCGGGAAACATTATACTTTTTGTTTGAATGTACATACATCCTCTTGCTTAAAGCAAGGGAGCATTCATTACTTTGTCCAACATTGGTCTTGGGATTTAGCCCACCCAATATTCCAATAAGGAATATTGTTCCATTTTATATTTCCATTGGGTTAAGTAGTAGCATTAGTAATTTCAATAAAAATTGTGAAAGAAGAATGTCTTCTGGAACAGGCTCTGGAAAGTTGCATGTAAGGTTCCGACCCAAACTATACTATGATTCGATAGTTTCTGATATTATTTCAAGTACTGTGTTTGTCCTCCTTTCAGATTTTTCTTAATATGGTACACAGCCAGACCTGGATTTCTTCCTTCCTATTTCTTCCCCTGTGATTGGGACAACTTGTTGCATAGCTGAATTGTTGAGATGAGAGCCATCGTCCTATCTATTTCACTTCATGTTTTGTAAACTGGCGTAAATCTACTCTGTGTAGATCAGGTCCCCTCCTACTACAGCCATTTAGTGACATTCATCTGATTTCACTGACATTTGGAATTTCAGTGTCTGTCCGAGTTCAAACTAGTCACCCTTACCTCCTTTTAAAGTCAAGGCAGAGAAATTAGGAGAGATGACCTTGCCAAGATGCCTGTCTAAGAGTGGGATATGTTGTTCCCTGGAGGTGCTTCTTTCCTTCACAGGGTTTTTGTGAAGCTCAGGGTAATTGAGATTTAGTTTTCTTACCTTCCAGTTTCTGGCTTCCTTAAGTGAATCATACTTCATATTCTATGACTGCCATTATAGTTAGCCCAGGCTAGAAGCTGATGAAATAATTCTGGAGATAAAGCTGTCTTTGGGTAGGTGGTCACCACAGCAGTGGTTTAATCAGCCTTGTATTTATCTAACCTCTAAATAGCTTAAACTTTCATCCACGTTCCTACATAATATGGACACTGAATAAAGTGTGCTTGTTTAGTTAGAAAGTGACAGGTTACTGAGTCATATTAATCAAATGATGATACTCTGTCATGATCATCTCAGACACATTAAATGAGGGAGTAGGATGGAAGAAAGATCTTACAAAGAAAATGGAAGTGCTCAGTCATTATCTCTGAGAGAAATGAATAAAACTACAGTAAGGCAACACCCGACTTCAGAGTGTAAAAATGTGTCCGCAAATAATATTTATTTAAGGCTGTGGGAAGAGCTGACAGAGCTGACACAGGCACCCGCTGTACCAAAGCAGTGGATGGGTTTAGGACCTTTCCATGCAAGTTGTACAGAGTACATGCTTCAGCTAGCACGTGTCCTTGGAGGGTGAGAAGCAAAGTGCCATCAAATTTGGAGCTTTGGAAGTGCATGTCTGTAAGTAATGAGGAATTTTCATTGCAGTCAGCTCCAGTCCTGTGGGAGGCAAGCTCAGCTGGATCGCAAGGCCCAGTGAGGATTATCTTTCTTCTTGTTATCTCTAGAGTCATTATGAATGATTGTGTAATTTATTTATTTATTCTGATGATGTACTCCATTCCACACAAGTTTATATCTAGAGTGTTTTATTTTGACCAAAATTCTTTCCAAAATTCCAGAGGCTAAATACTTTTCTGGCTTGATGCTAATCTGTGCTCAAGTACAGTAGAAGGAGCCTGAGAAACAATAGTGTCATTGAGAAAAAAAATGTGAACCTACTGCCTACTAACTACTCAGGAATCCTGTATTACTCATGTGAATTGTGTTTAGTGATTTCTTTGCCTGTACCTCTGAGTATTCTTTTTCTTTATTTCCTCTTTTGCCACAAAAATATATGAATATACTAATCCCAAAAATGTGTTGGCATCCATATTTCTTTGCCAGTCTTTGATGGCAGGCTGAGGAGTTTGCCATTGGGGGTGACCCTGTGCATAAATCCAGACTTTAAGGTAGCTGAAATACTGTTTTCCTATACTTTCAGTGCGAAGTCTAAATATTTGAACTAGAAAATTGAACACAGTTTCAGGTGTGGTAGCCTGACCCAGTAGCTCAGAAGTGTGGTGTGGTGGGTTGACCCTGGCTGGGTGCCAGATGCCCACCAAAGCCACTCTGTCACTCCCCTCCTCAGCTGGATAGGGGAGAGAGAATACAGAGAAAGGCTTGTGAGTTGAGATAAGGGCAGGGAGAGATCATTCACCAATTACCTTCAGGGGAAAAGCAGACTCAGGGAAATTTGTATATTTTATTACCAGTCAAATCAGATAGGGGTAATCAGAAATAAAACTAAATCTTAGCAACATCTTCCCTGCATCTCCCCCTCCTTCTTGGGCTGAACTTCACTCCCAATTTCTCTACCTTGTCCCCAGCGGCAGTGAAGGGAAACATGGAATGGGGACTGCTGTCAGTCCCTCATGTCTGTGCTGCTCTTTCCTCCTCAGGGGGAGTACTCTGCCCACTCTGCCCTTTCTCCAGCCTGAAGTTCTTCCCACAGGAAACAGCCCTCCGTGAATTTGTCCACTGTGAGTCCTTCCCACAGGTGCAGTCATTCAGGGCCAGCCTGCTCCAGTGTGGGTCCCTGCAGGGTCACAGGTCCTGCCAGCAAACCTACTACGGCACAGCCTCCTCTTCCACAGGTCCACAGGTCCTGCCAGGAGCATACTTCCCACAGGGTCACAGCCTCCTTCAGGCATCCACCTGCTGTGGTGTGGAGTTCTCCACAGGCTGCAGGTGGGTCTCTGGTCCCCTGTAGCCCTCCATGGGCTGCAGGGGCTCAACCGCCTCACCACGGGCTGCAGGGGAATCTCAGCTCTGGTGCCTGGAGCACCTCCTCTCCCTCCTTCTTCTCCGACCTTGGTGTCTGCAGAGCTCACCTGCAGACATATTTCTCTCACACATTCTCCCTCCTCTCTCTGTCTGCAGTTGCCATTATGCAGTAATTTCTTTCCACTTTTAAAGTCTGTATCCCTGAGGTGCGACCACCATCGCTGATAGGCTTGGCCTTGGCTAGTAGTGGGTCCAGCTTAGAACCCGCTGGCATTGGCTCTCTTGGACACAGTGGAAGTTTCTAGAAGCTTCTCACAGGAGCCACCCCTGTAGCTCCCTGGCTGCCAAACTGCACGTAAGCCCAGTGCGTGTGGATAAGGCAGTGCAGTCAGACCTTGGATCATTGGCCATGGCTCATGTGCTCAGATTTGCTGCCGGAAAAGTCCTTTGATAGTTCAGAGCAGTAGTACCAACACAGCACTACTCATTTTTCAAGACATAGTAAAACTCTGTAGTAAATAGAAAGTAATTCAGGAAGCTAATTTGTAAACTGGTATAGTGCTGATTTTGTGCAGCCCCAACAACAGCTCCTTTATTTAAGTGTGATTGCGTGGGAAAAATGGAGGAATTTCTCAATAGTGATGCACTAAGGAACAGACAGTGTCTGCTGTTTTCCCAATGGCTAATTGAAAGACAACTGTCTTTTTGTAATTTTGCTCAGTGTATTCCTCATGGTGTATCATGCAGCAGCAGACAACCACCAATGCTGGCGACACAGTGACGCCAGGATGTGGGATCTGTCCATCCTTTTTCTGTTTATCTGGGTGTTCACCCCAGGCCAGGGAAGGCACTCCTAAAATGCTGATGCGTTACTGAGGACCAGAGGCTAGTGCTACATCTATACTAGGACTGCATGCTGTAGTGTGCTCCCAGTTTTGTAAAATTATGTAGTTGTGATGGAGGGAAGTAATAATAATAAAAACTACATGTGTGCCACTCTTCTATGCACAGTTTTCTTCACTCTGCACACTAAATTTCCATGTTATCCTCTGTCTGCTCTTCCTTTTCTCCATGCTCTAACTTCTCTGAAAACGGCAGATTTATCCATCCTCATGGACTATATTAGAAGCACATTTTCTTGCCTTACTTTGTCTTGTCTGCCTCAGTACCTCACCTTTCTCTCTGCTTACTCTTTCTGTCTCATATAAGGTCTCAAATAGCAGTAGGAACCTTCCTGTCTGTGTCTGAACTGAGCCAGCTTTGATTTTAATGTCTGCTTGGACATGTATTTTGCATATAGACTCGTCAGTTCAAGAGTTTGTTTGGTTGGCTGAAATGAATCCTATCCGTATGTTTTGATTTCATTTCAGTGATGCTGATAAGTGAGTGTTCACTTTAGTTGCTTTCAGATAGTATGTTGGTAACTTTGGTACAGGACATTGTCTAACACAGATTCAAAGACTGATCCTTCACACACCAGAGAGATGTATTTGGGTGTTGAGTAGTTTGGGGAGGGGGGTTGTTTAGAGGGTTTTTGAGTCCTTTGTAACTACTGAGCTTCTTCAATGTACATTTTCAGCAACTATTCACACTTTCTGTCTCTTTCACATATTGTGTCAAGAGCAGCAGACAAAAGCCAGTTCCAGGCAAATTGAATCCAAAGTGAGATGAGTTGAAACCCAGTTTAGAATACATGGTATTGCTAATTTGCTTTGTGCCTCCATAAATGAACTAGAATCGTATTTCAGTTTGTCTGTCAAAAAACAAGTTTTTGATAGAAAGACCTGAGAACCTGAAAATGCTGATGATGGTGTCCACAGTGTGGATGATCTCTTTAGCTGCATGATGGCAATAACTTGCTGCACAGACCATAGATTTCTTGTGCCACAATGGTGTGGTTGAACATCCAAGGAAGTATTGAATAGCACAGACACAGCCATGGCTGTTTTCATTATACATGCTTATAAAAATGGCTAAACAACAGAGGTGTAGAGGGGGAAGGTAGTGAAAGCTTTCAGTGAAGCAGGGGGAAGTTGTCAGTTTTAATTTAGTATAGTGGACCTGAACTAATAACTATTGCTTCACACTCACAGAATCACTTATCACTACTTTGTTTGTGTTTATTGATTTTATTGCTCTAGCCCACAGGAGTTGCAACTGAGGGCAAGAACTACTGCATACTAGGAGCTTTTTTAAGTTGTTTTTGTCGGTGTCCCGAACAGAACCACTTACATGCATGTCTGGTGTGTGTATTGATCTCATAGACTGTCTCCTGCCAGGTGGGTAACAAATGCTCAGCTGTGGCAGTTCTGAAAGTTGGAACAGCCAGACCAGCTCCATAACAGCCTCTGGTGTAATGATGGGGAAAGGATTAGAGAGCAAATAAGGACCATTCTCTCTAAAAATAATTAAATAATTTATTTTGCATGGAAAAAGGCTATTAGGAAGGGAACCCTTCTCTGCTTGCCACTCAGATGTTTTCAGCACAATCTCTGAAGTTTGACAGTTGGCAGGTGGAGTCTCCATCCCAAAGGTATACTACCACATTTATTAAATTTTGTTAATGATGCACCTATATCCTCTGCGCTTGCAATTAGTTTTCCACTGCTACTGCTTTAATGAAAATTATTATCTTGCAGGGAATTAACTAAAAGAGAAGAGACTTCCTCTTTTATTTGTCATCTGTTTACAGGGTTTTGATTAAAAGAATAAATGTGTTTCTCCAGCCACCTCAGCTAAAACAAGACCATCAATTTCTCAAAGCTCATAAAAGACTTGGAGAAATAAATCTGAGGCATTCACTCTCCTGACAAGCTGCCAGAGCCTGCAGAACTTGCTTTCACACTGGCATCTTTTCTGCCCTTGATGTCATGTGCAAAACACGAGGATTTATGCCGTGCTAATCCCTCTAATGAGGGCTTCTCCCAACCCCTATATAAACCCTGCTCAAAGCAGTGGCTGCTGGGCAGGCACCACAGAGTCAAAACACCCGTCTTTTGAACTGCATTCAAGGCAATTAGAGGTTGGGATTAAACAAACACCCAACACCAGCATCCTCAGCAGCAAGAGTGATTATCCCAGTTGGCTGGGGCATGGACCTGTGGTGAGGCCAGGTTGTCCCACAGTAGAGATCTACCTGTTCTTCTCACTCAGGTCCAGCAGAGAGGCAGAGCCTGCACCCAGCTGTGATGGGAGCCCTCAGGTGGCTCCTCTGGGCTGGGTTGGGCTACCTGAGCTGCTGCTGTCCCCCACAGGCACAGGCACAGTTTCCCCGTGTCTGCATGACGGTGGAAGCCCTTCGCATGAAACGCTGCTGCCCAGCCTTGGGGACAGAGCCAGACAATATCTGTGGGTCCCTGCAGGGCAGGGGACGGTGCGAGGAGGTGCAGGCAGACACTCAGCCCTGGAGTGGTCCCTACACTCTTCAAAATGTGGATGACCGGGAACGGTGGCCCCTCAAGTTCTACAACCACAGCTGTCGGTGCACAGGTGAGATGGGTGCTGAGGGGAGGGGATGGGGATGGATGGGTCTGCTAACCTTGCTCCAAAGGCCAGAAATTATCCTGGTGGCATAAGATATCAAGAAGGCTTCAAATATTACCAATTTCCTAAAAATTCTTCCATATTCATGATACTATCAATACTTTTTCAGAGCAGCAGGGTTGAATAAGTGTTTTTTCTCTCAGGTAAACTTTTGTCTTTTCCTCTTTGCCCCTGGAGTTGTCCCTGTAGCCACGAATAACCTTTCTCCACAGGGTTTGGACCTTTTAGTGCTGCATTCAAGCCTCTATCACAGCTAATCATGGTGCAGCAAACCTGGATCAATGTGCATTGTTTCCTCAAATACTAGTACTTTGCAGCATGATATAACCCTGTGCACTGGAAATGTCCAGGTGTCTGGCTAGGGTGTTTCCCAGGTTTGCTAACTAAATCTACAACTTACACTGATCCAAAATGTGTCTGTACAACCACCAAAGAGGCCATCCCATCCTTTTCCTCCCCATCTCCAGCCACTGCTTCTCACCCATGACTTTACATGGGCTTGTGTGTTTGCATGCTGGAGGTGAAGTGAATCTGGGAGGACATGTGCTTGAAGGCTAACCTGGCCAAAGGGATAAGGTTGTAAGTGAGGCACTTCACTGGTGCTGGCAGGAGGGAGTGAGTAGGAAGGTGAGATCCGGGCAGGACAAGGTGACAGGACCCTTTCTCAGCAACAGCCCTGGCTGAAATGGGGTTAAAATAAGCAGGAACCTCAGCCTCAGCCCAGACTGCTGTGCTGGGCTGGCAGGAGATGTCACCACTAGTCCAGCAAAAGGCACGTCTCAGGCACAAAATTATCTTGCTAGGCACATTTCAAATGAAACCTGGGATTTCTTGTTGAAAACATAAAGTTTGAATTTTCTAACATGGGAAGAATAAACTGCTTTCCTTCAGCCTGATTCTTAGAACAAGCTGAACTGTTTTGTCTAAAATATACCTTGGCTCTCACTATCAAAAAAGCCCAGATCAATCTGAGAAGGCAGCACTGCATAAAATTTCAGCCAAAGAGGTTAAGTTTTCCAGCACAGTTATCAACTGGAAACAGAGAGGTAGGGGCAGATGACTTAAATGGATACATGGTGTTACTGAAACTCCTCAAAATAATAACAATAGACTTCAGAGTATGAATCAATTTTTATCTCTTCCTTTGACTGGATTTGAAATGCTTGTGTGAAAGGACTTTTCCAGACACTTTGCAAGAAAAACTGGATGCAGTTTTTTCATCTTAAAGGTTCTTATATATCTGCAAAACTTAAGTCAGGTATCACATCCAGGCACAGATTCTGGGTCAGAAGAATGCTGAAGCACATGGGCATACACCAATATTTATGCAGTTAAAGTAATTAGAGCATCAAAACTTGGGAATAAATTGGAAAGCAGTGGAGACAGACACGGTCTGCATACACAGACGTTAATTTGCTTGTTCAAGTAGAGATAAGCACTGGTATTTGGTATTTTCAGGACTGGATCCCAAGTTATGTGATCAGAATGTAGTGTCCTCTCTTTCAGCCTTACTTCTGCTGAGCTGTCTGCTCTCATTTTCTCTTTAAATCTGGTTTCTCCTGCTGCATTTTTATTTCACTTGGATTCCTCTTTCTCCTTCCATTTTTAAAATCTAAATATGCCAGTGATAAAACATTAAGTGAAAGGTGTCCTTAAGGATGATTTTCAGAAAGTTTTCCTGGGCTATACTCTGCTTGATGCTGTATGCAAAGCTATTTCTAGGAGAATGCTAAGAAGTTCAGATCTGCATGGGATTTGAATAGGATCTGATGCTTTTACAATGCTGGTGAACGTCTCTGTGTCTATTAGGGGCTTTTTTGGTACTTATTTTTCCACTCAGTTCAATGCAGTGGTGGGCTGTCTGCACACCAGCTTTAGGTGGCGTGATGTGGTATTTATTAGGGATCCAGTGCTGTGCTACCTATGTAACATAATGGTAGGTGACATATGGAGCCTATGTGACATAAATTAAATATGCTTATTCACAGGGACATGGAACAGTGCACATCTCTGCTATTAAGGTATTTTATTTTCCAAATGAATGTTATGTGCAAATTGCCTATTTGGAATAGTTTCTGGATTATGCAAACTCTGACCCCACCTAGACTCTTTCCAGCATTTTAACCATATAAATAGTTGTGTTCCATCTTGGCACTGTTTAATTTGAAGTTTAGACAGGGTGTAAATAATAAGCAATGGGAACTCCAACTACCATGTAGCTGATTATTTAGTTAGACAGTGCCATTTGAACATGTCACATAGCTGATTGCTATATGGTAGGAAACCAGAGGAGCAGTGAGAAAAAGGGGCCCAGATTTTCCAAGGGTGGGATTCTGGAGTTTTCACAATAAGTTAATTCTTTTGAACTTTCTCCTAAAAACTTAGTGTCTAAAGAGATAAGGAACTGTGTAAATTTGTCCATTTGCTGAATTTGCTCACTGAGGAAAAATACCTTAAAATCATAACCACTGAGTTCTAGGTGCTGAATATTTATGGAAGGAAAAAAAAAAAAGAAAAAATATTGAAAAGGAAAAAGAAAATCCCTAACACAGATATGAATGAATTGCTATTATGGGATCTGATTAATTTCTTTTCCATTTCTAGGCTTCAGCAAATAATATGCATTAGCCTTTCTTTAACTGAAGACAAAGAGAATAAAATTAGAACAAAAGAAAGATCCAGCTCTGCTTCCCACTTTTTGTGCTGAAGGCCATGGTCAAATGGACAACTGTGAGTCTGTTGTCAGGATGCTGCATGTTTCATTCAATGTGTTGGTTGCAGCAAAAATATCTCTATAAAAAATATGGGGTTATGGCATGAATGCAGTTAGGAGGTAGCAAAGAGTTTTTACTTCTTGTCTAATTTCAATTTTGAATCCACTGAATGTGTTCTGCTATTGGTTTGGGTGCACCTAATATTAATTCAATTTATATAAATTCTTAAACTTAAGTGACCTGATGACAGATCCTGGCAGTGTGCAGTACTGTGTGAAGGGGAATACGGTAATTTGTTTTTCAATAAGGTGTACATGTTGAATTAGACCAAGTGTTGGAGACACTAGTCCAGCCTTGAATATTGAGACTTGTAGCTGTTGACACAACAAAGTGGTATTTCAGTGAGACAGTTACATTTAATTTAGAAGAAAACTATTTTAGAAGACTTGTGAACTAAATGCTATTTTGAGTTCTAAATGGTAATGTTGTACTAAAGGGATACAGATCTGGTATAGCATTAAAAAAACTCAGTACAGAAGACTATTGTGAAAAACCACTGCAGTCAGTCATGTGGTTGCTAGTACAGATTGTAACAGTGATTAAACAATGACGTAGTTTGAGTTCTCTGAGGAGTTAAACATAATTATCATTCTTTTTTTCTGCTACCACTTCCTAAAGTTTACGTGTGGGCATGTGCTGAACATTATTTTTCAATAGAGTTTTTTGAGAAAAAAAAATTTAAATCCTTTCAAATTCCTGTGCAATATATGCAAGCTGGGGACAGATGATTTAACATCTATTCTTTAGCTGTAAGCAAACTGTCAGTTAAGCCATGTAGCTGATATGATCACTATCACATCAGGTAAAATTAAGCTTTTGAAGTGGTTATAAAATACACTTCATTTACTTATTGTAGGATAATGTGTCTGTAGGATAATACTAAATTACAGCCATGCCTTGATGACCCTATAAAATCCTGTGGTAGGTACAGATCTTCCACATCCTGCAGCCTATCAGCATGTCCAAATGAAGAGCTAGAAGAGAGAGAAGAGCTAACAATTTGTCTTGCATGGTAGCAGTCCTGATCCTACCCTTGGGATACTGCAGCGTGCAGGTGTTTCAGATCTAATGTAACTTGTGTTTTAATGCAATAGCTAAAGAAGTCTGAAAAGGACTCCTTTCTCCCCATCTGGTAAATGATGGGCATGAGGCTGGTCTCTATAGAAGGAAGAGGCATGGCAGCTGCTCAGGTTTCATCTTGGTACACTAAAACAAGGCAGAGGATTCTGAGGGCTGAGCGGGTTCATTTTTACTGAAGAAAAGACACTGAGTTGATGGAGTTGTTACTTTTTGTTACGTTTGGTGTCTGAAGGCCAACCACACCTTACGACCACTAAGAGATAGAAGAATCCATGAGCTCAGGCAACCTCTGGGTTTGAGAAGCAGCTACAGTGGTATGTGATGACTGGTGTTAGCATGCACCAGTGATGTGTATGAACTCATACCAAGTGTCAGGTCATAAGAAATATATTTTTGTCCATGTGATGGGCTGACCCACTGGGAGAAGTAGCATGGCCATCGTGCCTACAGAAACAGCCAGGATCACCCAAATTGACTGAGAAAGAGAACCTTAAATATTGGTGAGATTAGGCACAGCTGCCAAGGCATCCCTTTTTCAGACAAAAGGGTTAGTGGAGGACACCCAGATTATTTTTTTGACCAGTGGTAGTGCAGTGGTCATTCCTGGAAACAGTGGAACAAGCTGGGAACATCCAACAGCGATATGACCTCCTTCCTGTGTACCAGAATGACCTTCCACACTATATTATCTGGAAACCACAAGAGATGATAATAATCTCTGTTATCCCTGGCATAGCCTCAGGGAGGTAGTATACCAAGTTCCTGTTTGTTAGTCACAGAAGGTGAAAAAATGCTAAGGCATGAATCCTTGCATGTTCCTATGGTTCCTGTGTGCAAAAGGATCTTGAAAGGGTCTAACTGCCTTACTGAAAATATCTACTATGTGCTATAGCCTTCTATCATTAGATTACTTTTCCTGCTCCCTCGAGCTGTACCATGAAGTCCACTATCACCAGCATAGCAGGGAAGTTAAGCTGCAAGAGACCAGGACATACATTTCACAGTGCTGTCATGTGGGAAGTGCACACGGCAGTAAATGAACCTTCTGGAATCAGCAGTGCATCATTTCCAGGCCAGTGGCCTGGTAGAGTGCTTTAGAAACAAATGCTGAAAAGGTGGTTTGGGTGGGACTTAAAAGACATGGGTCTGATTATTGCAGTCATTCCTGTTTGCAATATGGAAAATCCCACAGACCTCCATCAGCTTCTTGCCATTTCAGCTGCTGAATAATGGCAGTCCTGTGACGCAGGAGTCTGTTGAAAGAAAACAACAAAAAGCAAGTTTTGATGTCATGAAATGTTATTATGTGTGTTTCTGGCTATAGAACACTGCCAAATAGACCTGAGGATGTGACAAAAATGTTCAACACAACCAGCAGAAATATTGCAGTGTGAAGTACCACTTTGCCTGGAAATAGTCTCCTCCTGTTTGCAAGTCTCCGTTGCAGTCCTCCTACTCACTTAGTAAAAGCTCATGCCCCATTGAAAAGTGACTGGGGAAGTGGCAGAAAGAATGAACCCCTTGGACTCCTTCATGGATTGGGTGGTTAAGGGAGAAAATCTTGCAGAGCATCAATTGGATATAATTTGCATCTTCCCAAGGGAAACAGGTGAGAAGTCATTAGTCCGCCTGGCTCTGGATGCCGTAAAGTTGAAGAAAAGCTTTCTTACCATGAAGATAACATTTCAGGCTTTTGCAAATTTTTTCTCAGAGCCTGAGGAGACACACAGAGTATACCTAAAATACAGATATTGTCTGTGTCTTGGGTTGAGTGTATTACACCATTTTTATCTCATATCATCTGCTTTGTACTAAACATGAATTCTGTACCTCTGATTTGAATCCAGGAATTTTCAAGGACAAGCACAGACACTCCTGCCCTGGGACACAGGCAGGTTTTTTTTTTTCTCCTCTTTTAAGCTCTCAGCTCTGCCACAATCAGCAGGGAAGAGAGAGTTTTTTTCCTTTATTTTTTTTGGTTTTGGCCAGTTTTTTGGCTCTGTTTCTCAAGGGAGAGAGACGGAAAGCAAAATTTGTTTTTTCCATTTTAGCTAGATGAGACAAGGAATATTTCCTTGGGAATGTTTTTTTTTCCTTTTCCCTGAAACTGCTTTTCAACTGAGCTGCAGTCCAGGACACCAAGGTATTGCCGGGGGAGGGCCCTGCCTCGGCCCGCCAACGGGGGACCATGCCCAGGACTCTGTACTTTACACAGGTTTTTCCATCTCAAGTGGTTTATAACTTAATATTGCTCATTTCTTTTTCTGTGCCTCTAGGCACTGTATGTGTGTCCCTTGTAGGGACCCTTTCCCTCCGAGGAATTGCTTTTGTCTGGACCTGGTGGGGGAGGGGTGGCTAATAGTCTACCCTACCCCTGGGAGGGCATTTTCCTCCTTATATTGTCTCAAACCAGGACAGTCTGATACAATTATTTCAGGCATCAAGACCTGCATAGATTCAAAGGGCCCTGACTGAGAGAGGAATAGACATGATTGGAGCCTCAACAAGTGACTGGCAGTGTCTTGTTCTGGTACCAAGACCAGGCAAACCTGGTCCTGCACGGACTTTGGTTCTGTTAGTGCTGTATTTCAATGTGATGCTTATCCAGCACTGTGAGTAGAGGGATCTTTTAAATGACTGGAAGCGTGGCTGTCAATCTCAAAAGAGATTGACAAATCTTTTCATGGTTAATTCCTGCTTTTTTCTCCTTCTCTTAAGGATTGAATTGTACCTGAGTGTGAGGGTCAACAGATGCTTTCCAGAAGTTCATGGTCCATGATTGAAACCTGAGCAGTGTCCTTGGCCTAACTGGGCAATGTTGTAAGATATTCCTGATATGTGTCATCTGGCCAGTCCAGGCTGGAATATGTGATAGGCTTTAATAGCTAGGCTGAGTTGTGAAGAATGAACAAGTACACAGATAGTGGTGTACACCAAACTGGTAACAGTAATTGTGCTCTTCTGATGGGACCCTCGGGATATTGTGATCAAATCAACCTTCCACGTTGCTTATGTCCCCATATCCATACCATCCATGCAATCTGTTTTCTTTCATAAAACCATAATCTACTTGCTTTTTCTGGTGTATGTCTTCACCTCCCTTAACCAATGCAGACCGCTGATTTTGGGTGCCTTTTGTCCTAGCTGGAACATGGCAGCTGAACCCAGCTGTTCCTGCTTGCATCAGGACAAAACATAAGCCATATACCTGGAAACTGTCCTCATGGTATGCCATTTGGATGTGCACGATCCAAAACCTCTTTGAAGTCTTCACTCTTATGGTCCCTAACCTTAGCACCGACTTTAAGCTTCGTGATAGCATGGAAACATAGAGATCTCAGGGCCTCCGAAGTAACCATAAGCTATCCAAACCAAAGTTAAAGGTTCTCAAATTGTCTTGGTGGGTCTCACAGGAGTCTGTCACAAATGTTTGCAGTTCAGCAGCCCTTAACCTAAGAGCTAGACATAAGCTACAGAGCCTTCTTGGTAACTTGTAACTTTGGGGATCTTTGAATTTGGTAATGAGTGCTGTAGCTCCCAACAATCTGAAATCTTAATTTAGTGTTTACTGTTGTTCCGGTCATCGGCTCAAGCCTACAGCCTAGGGATGTCTGTCCATCTGGGAACATTTCATAAGACACTTCCTCATCCCCATGTTAGCCCGAAGCTTGTCCTGGATCTAGCAGCACCAATAGGTGGGGTGAGCAGTGAGATTTTGTGGCATTTTGGAAAATGGTTGGCATGGTTATTGTGAAGTGAGTGTGTGGGGATTTGAAGGTGAGAGGGAGTTAAGGTGTCTCAGTGCAGATTTTTAAGAACTGTGTGGAGATCCCAGAGGAAGCCTGGTTGCCACTCTGTTCCCTGCTTCCCCTGGCAGCATTGCCTACTGTCCTACCCCACTGCTGCGCCAGCAGCCTGCTGGTGTCACTGCAGGAATGGTTGGTTGTTCCCTGTCTCCCCCAGAAATGGGAGAAAGCTGCAGCAGGGCCTTTCTGCTGCTGCCAGCTGTCTGCCATGGTGTGCAAGAGGCCACACTTAAAGCAAGCTCTGCTTTCCTGGGCTCTTCCATCACAACGGAGAGTCTGAGCTTATAGCCTAGAGCGGACCTGATTATTTGCCTTAGGAATGATGCCAGTGGGGAATGACGGTACTGCAGGGTTTCTCAGGCTGTTATTGCAGCACTATTTAATAATGCTGAAAGCGTGACCAGCACCAGCCCTGGTGCTTGTCCTGGTTTGTGCTGGGTCCCAGATACAGTGCTAAGAAGCACTAGTTTCTCCTAAGTTTTGTCCTTAAGAGAACTGTTTTGTTTAGGGATTTTTTTTCTGGGCTTAAGGATCCACGTGAACTGACCCTGTTTTGGGTTTGATCCTGGAAGTACCAGAGTACTTGAGAGCCAGTTGAGCAAAGCACTTCATCACTGGCTTAACCTCAATTGCTCAGCTCTCTGTTCAGTGAGACTCCTCACGTGCCCGAGGGTTTTGTAGAGCTCTGAGCACCTCAGGGCATCAAGCCCATTACCCAGCACTTCCCCAACTGGCTGAATGTGATTCTTGGCTCTGCCGTGGCTCTGGGAATTGAGCCAGCCATCCTTTTGGTTAGTCAGTTGGCAAAGCTGACAGTCTGCTCAGCTGCTGTCTTTTCCAGGAACTGGCATCTCCGGGGAAGAAGAGCACTATTTCTTAATTCTTCTTCATTTTACTGTTAGTTTCCCCTGATTCATAATGTCATGCCTGCTTGTTCCCTCTTGATCCAGGAAACTATGGTGGCTACAATTGTGGTGACTGCAAGTTTGGCTGGACCGGCCCCGAATGCAACAGGAGGAAGCCAGCAGTTGTTAGGAAGGATATCCACTCCCTGACGGCAGAGGAGAGGGAGCAGTTCTTTGATGCTCTAGACCGTGCAAAGACAACCACTCACCCGGACTATGTCATTGCAACTCAGCACTGGAGAAGTCTGCTTGGTCCAAGTGGAGAGGAACCGCAAATTGCCAACTGTAGTATTTATAACTACTTTGTTTGGCTTCATTATTACTCAGTCAGAGACACGCTATTGGGTTAGTGCTTTTATTATCCAGTGACCTCTGCAGGTAAAACAAAGGATGAAAAGTGCCACTGCTGAACAAAAGTGTGTGCTTAACACAGCTGCTTCTTTGAGCAGTGAGTCCCGGTAGTAGGCACAGAGCTGTGGAGTGAAACAGTTGGTGGTGAGAAGCTGGTGGCCATCAGTAACCAAGGAAGGTGTCCTTCGGACCTGCTGTGGTCTCGTCCCCCCACCCCGTGGCAGCTGGAGCACATGAGTTGCACTCCTGGTGCATCTTCCATCTGACAGGGAGGCAGTGCACAGTCTTCACTGTTGAGTGAACTGAAGTGTGGTCAGGCCGTGACTGACTTCAAAAGATTTTCCTAGTCCACAGGACAAGGTTAATGCAGTGGCATATGGACTCTGCAACAGTGAAAGCACAGACCACGCAGTGATATTTGGGACCAGAGTGCTACTGCTTTCTGTGGTCTTCAGCAAGTCACTAAGGATGGGATTTGCCTGACTAACCACAGTCAGCTTTTAAAACCAACATTTGTTAGCGGTTTGGGTATTTAACCCCATGCTTTCTCCCAAATCCAGAATCCTAGTCCTCATTGCTTTTCGAGAGAGAAGTGCCTATACCAGCCGCTTTCACAAAGCCTACTTCTTTCAGGAGGAGGCACCAGCCAGTATGGCTTTTCTACCTGTCAGTCCCCTGTGCAAGCTGAACAGCCCATATCTATCTCCTTGCTGGAGGGTGTCTGCTACTCTGCAGTGGGTTTCGTTCAGTTTGCCCTTCTCACACAGTTCTGTTTTGCAGGGTTGAAGGAAGCAGTCTCTGACCTAGCGAGAACAAAGGTTTTTCAGGGGACAGGACAGTCATGTGGAAAGGGAAAGAGGCAACTTCTAGTGCTGCTGCAATGATAAATAACTGCATATGTGGGTTGAAGCTTGCTGCAGTGATAAACAAATCCATATGTGGTTTGAAGCCTTTCACCTTTGAGTATCTTAGTTCTTGTGTAATAGCAAAAGCACAATACAAGAAATAACAAGCACGATTTGAAGAAAATTGGCAGAGGATGCTGAGTTACTGTTGGCATTTTATGGAAAATGCCAAGGTTCTCTTGATAGATACATGGCGTAAGTTCTGCAGCTGAGCAAGAGAATGAGATAATGAGAAAAGAGAGAGGGTTTTAGAAAGTAAAACTGCTTCTTAAAATCAAAATCTGCTACAATGAGAAGAAATCTTCACAATATCTAACTTTTTAGGGAATGTGAAGTTTTGAGAAACACTGAAGCAAATATCCACAGAGGAGTTTGTTTCACTTGTCCCAAGTAAGTGACGTAGCTTCTGATGTGTGTACTCTTTTCAAAGATGGAGAGCTGAAGGTTCTTGTTCAACTCCACTCCAGGCAATAAAAGAAGATGCTGATTTTTTCTCCAGCCTCATTTGGTGCCTAAATGCTTATCTTATATTTCCTTTGTAGGTCCTGGCCGCCCCTTCACAGGTATTGATTTCTCCCATCAAGGACCTGCCTTTGTGACTTGGCATAGGTACCATTTGCTGTTGCTGGAGAGAGACCTGCAGGTTGGCTGAACAGCCTTTTTTCCTTTCCTTGCACAGCTTCTCCCTTTTGCTATGTGTCTTTGTTGAGCCAGCCAAGGGTAAGATATATGCTAGGATAGTTGCTCACCCAAACTCCCAGGAGTATTTTCTTACTGATACAAAGTGAAATTAGTGCTTTCTGAGCACTGAGGACTGAACAATTTCTCACAGTCAACAGTCTTATGAAGGTTATCATGGAGATCATTTCCCTTCATCTCCACAACAGGAGATAGATATGAAGTAACAGTATTCATTAATAAAATTGAAACAACACCTTCATGTAAAACTTAGTAACAGATATTGTTTGCTGATGTTGGAGATACCATCCCAATGAAACTAGCTCTAAATATTACTCCTTTTAAACATGCCATATTATACATTTAATACATACATATATTTAGCAATACCCTGTTAAAGAAATATCTGCTAACACGCCTGATAATCAGTTGCAGGAGCATAGACTCATTTCCATTTGCAAGGCTTCTACATTGGCAGTGTTACTGTATTTCAGCCTTATAGATCTCTAATGAAAATGTTGCTTATCAAAATTGCTGCAGGATCTTGCTTGTATGAAATCGTATCTGGCAAGGAAGCACAATCAAATGCACTGTACTCCCCTATTAACACGAGTTCAGATTCCTCCCCAGGGCTTGCCTTTCTGGAATGAAAGCCAACTACATGCACAATTTTACCCATTACCCACTTACATCACTCAGAAAGCCTCTTACTTGCTTAAGGCTCAATTCATCTCTGCTCCTGCTCTCCTGCCTGGCCTCTGAGTTGGCAGAAAACCTAACACGGCCAAAAGAAGTGCAGTCCCACAGTAGAGAAACTAGTGACAATGTCTTTGCTTAGACTGATTTAGCGCCCCAATCTTTTGGAAGGAGTTGGAGCAGCACTGTGAACTGTGTGTAGTTGAAATGCAGAATGAGAAGCAGACTATTCAGTGAACTATCCACTGAATACCCAGTGAAACAGCTTGGAGGAATCCCTTTCTTTCTCTTTCCTTTGGAGGTGCTTCCCTGCTAATGCGTTTCTGTCCATTGCAGCGGCTGATGGGCAACGACTCCTTTGCACTGCCGTACTGGAACTTCGCCACGGGTAGGAATGAGTGTGACATCTGCACGGACCAGCTCTTTGGAGCACCACGGCCGGATGACCCGGGGTTGATCAACCTGAGCTCCAGGTTCTCCCAGTGGCAAGTGGTTTGTAACAGGTATGAGAATATCTAGGGCAAGCTTGCATACTGACCAAACCTTGCTTCATCCAGCACTGACAGTATGGGCTGGTCTCTCAGTGTGAGTGAGTGGCAGGAAAAGAGCCAAGACATCCTTAAAACTGGAAATTGTTATCAGTTTATGTGTAGATGGTTCTGTGCAAACTTCCTCCCTGATATTAGGTAAGTATATTTTTTAAAGATTATTCTTCCGGTACAGGTTTTTAGTTGATTCAGCCAATTTGGGGGTGCCAAAAGTCTGAAGAGTTTACACACCGACAAGTATTTTTCTAAAAAAGAAATGCCTGTGTGTTTGTTCTCTGTAACATACGCCCAACTGATCTTGGAAGCAGAAAAAGAAAACAGTTTTGGCATATAGGCAGCTAGAGATAGGCTGAAAAGTCTGTTCCCATGTTCTGGATGAGATCTTAACCCTGGTATATTTAACGTAGCTTGGGGATTGACTTCGAAGGGTCTGAGATTTCACATGAAAAACAACAGAGAGCCAGCCAGGAGCTGCCTGCCAGCTCTCTGTGGGCATGTACTGATTCATGTGAGAGCAGGGCTTTGACGGGCGATTCAGATGCAAGATTGAGGTGCTGTGACATAAAATGCTGTTGGTTACAGTACCCATACATCATTCTTCTCTAAGCTCAGGCAGCCAGACAGCCGTACCAAAAGCTCAAGGTTTTTCAAAAGAGCCTCTTTCTCTGGATACCTAAAGAGATATTTGAAATTCCAGCTTTAGGCACCAGTTGGCTTTAAGTCCTACCCCTACTTTTTCTCAAAGATAAATAGGGCTTTGGCTTTTTTTCCTTGAAAACTGAAGTGACTAAACTTTTGCCTTGCCGAGGTTAGACAGAGAAGAGCTTTTGTTTACTTCAGAAGATTCTGAAAATGCTGTTTTATTTCATACTGAATAGCACAGATTCCTTTCGTTTCACAAGTGCTACACTGTTTTTCTCCTTCTTCCCCCTTTCTGTCCCTGTTATAAAGGACTTGCTCCCCTTTAGCTACTGGGCAAGCCCTGAAACAGCAAACTGTTCTCCAGGCCCTGAAAAAAAGAGGATGTAATGCATTGTTATTGCTTTTCTTCTAAAGGTGATGAGGGATGAAAAGTGAAAACTTTTTCTGTTATTTCTTGCATTTTCTCACCTCACATCACAGCTCACACTTTCTTGTTTTATTTTTTTTTCTCCTTTTTGTTAAAAGTTAAAAAAATAGTCCTTACTCAGGAGTGAAAGTTTGTCAATTCAAAATTGAAAAGACGGTTTTAGATTGCCTGACAAAACCTGTTCTTCCAAAGCCCTTGGAAGGGGAGATGGCATGACAGGAGTTGTGTTTGCCTTTTCTAAAGCATCCTCTCTCTGTGGACAATGAACCTGGTAACTCTTGGTCTAAATGACTGATGGTCCACAGAGGATGCAGAGCCACAGAAAGCCATGGCACAGTGACAGTACTGCAACAAACTCTTCTCCCAGGCCTTGGGAGATGAACGGAGATGCCTCAGGAGATGCCCATCCCAAACCCGTGCTATCTCACGCATATAGCCGAGGCCTCTTTATACTGCATGCAAAAAAGCCAACAAACTAGTAATCACCTTCACGTGACTTGTGCCTCTCTCTGTTCCGTGCTCAGTCTGGATGACTACAACCGCCTGGTCACGCTGTGCAATGGCAGTGATGAAGGGCCGCTGCGGCGGAGGCCGCCCCGGGGCTCCAGCGAGCAGCTGCCCACTGTGGAAGACGTCAGGAAGTGCCTTTCCCTGCAGGAGTTCGACAGGCCCCCCTTTTTCCGCAATTCCAGTTTCAGTTTCAGGTTTGTCCTTCGGCTCCTCTAGAGCTGGCTGGGTCACTGGTTTTCTTTATGAGCACATTTGTCAGCAAAATGTGGTTACTTGATGGTGCTTTTACCCATCCACAGGAATGCGCTGGAGGGCTTTGATAAACCAGATGGAGCCCTTGACTCACCGATGCTGAGCCTTCATAACTTGGTTCACTCTTTCCTGAACGGGACCAGTGCTCTCCCTCACGCAGCTGCCAATGATCCCATCTTTGTGGTATGTCTTTTACCCCCAGCATGGTTGGCAGTGGCTGTGGCTCAAAGGCACCTTTCTCACCAGAGATTTGCAGAACAAGTGAAGTGAATTCCCTAAAAATTAGCCCATTATATAGAAAAGGAGGAATCTTTTATCTTTTCTTGAATACTGCTACACCTGCATAATAGTTGAATAAAAAGGAAAGAAATCTCTGGGTAATTTGTAAAATATAAATTAAGATTCTAGGAAGAAGAGCTGCTATCCTAAGTCATGTTGCCCTGAACCCTTTCATTAGGTGATATATAGATTTAATGGCTTATACCAGATAATTTCACAGCAAAAAGATAAACTGAAAGTAGGCTTAGTTATTTTAAAGCAGTAGACTGTGTAGTTTGTTTCTTTGTTTCAAAATTTACAGGCTAAAAGGAAGCCCATCCAATGTCAGGGTCTCTTGGGAAATAGAAATAATGTGATTTCACTGATGCATCGGAATAGTGCTGCACTGCAATGAGCAGCACAAACAGCAATATGCAAATAAAAAGCTAGCAGTTGACTTTGCTTATACATCTTTCTACCCTAATAAATTCCTGCCAATTTATTTTCCTCTTTGTTAGATTAAACCACAGTGATTACATAATTTCTTTATCTATTATATCTGTATATTATATAGGTACATTTCTTTCTTAGCTTTAAGTTAGCAATCTTTTATTGGAGAAACTAGTCCAAATGCTTATGTAGTGGTTCTCCACATTGTTTCCTTAATAATTCTGTGATTCCTACATTAGTTTCTTTCTTACACTGTGAAATTCATTTGACTATGCTATAATTTGATACACAAGATTATTTCCTATAGGATATTTTCCACGTTTTTTCCAGGGCTGTAATTAAGCAACATGAGTACATCAGAAATGAGTTTGAATTGTTCCAGACATTTGTAATAGCTGTCTGAAACAACTTTCCTGTATTAGTTAATTATAGACCTATAAACTCACCTGATCAAATTCATGGGTGCCTGGAGCTGTGCAGCTGGTGGTACACGCTCTAAAATGAGCATGATGGGGTCAAATTTCCTGTGACTTTCCATACTTTTTCAGAGATGAGAAAGATTAAAATAATTTTGGAAGGTACATTCATCTGAATGAGCTCAGTGGTTTCTCACCTGAGAAGATTCACCTGCCCATTCGATGCCAGTTGATATTAAACTGTTTGGAGAAAGATCTTATTATGAACAAGCAGCAGCAAGGGTGTATTAAGCAAAATGTCCCACGCAGAAGATCAGTTTAATTGTCTCATGGGCTTTCCTGGTTTCCCATTCTGTAAATGCCATCTAACTTAGATTACCCTCTTCTCTCACTTTCAAAAGCTCCAGCCACCTTAGATGAGAGTGTTTTAAAGGTTGTTGAGTTCTGAAAGAGCTTCATAAATGTGCTTGCCCATACCTGGATTTGCAGGTTCTTCACTCCTTTACTGATGCCATCTTTGATGAGTGGATGAAGCGTTTCAAGCCCCCTGGCAGTGCTTGGCCTGAGGAGCTGGCCCCCATCGGCCACAACCGGCTGTATAACATGGTCCCTTTCTTCCCTCCTGTGACCAACAATGAGCTCTTCCAAACTGCGGAGCAACTCGGCTACACCTATGCCATTGACCTGCCAGGTATGTCTCAGATGCTGGTGGGGACGCTGTTCCCGGCCAGGGGATGAGACAGCTCACATTTTCCATGACACAGGCACATATAAAATAAGGAACCTTTCGCAAAACACACAGGGCTGCTCAGTAGTGAATGTTAATATCTGGATACCTGGAGACATGTACCTGGGTGTTTTGTGTTGTAAACCCCCAATTTTAAAGATTTTCACGTCCATAGGTGGGATGTGCCTTAGGATCTGTCTATTCATTTGAATTTACCTTTGACACAAATCAGATAAAGAGAAAATAAGAAGAAAGCAAAGTATTTATGTACAAAATCCGTATTTTGCAACAAGATTTACAAATACTTGTAAAAGGCAGAAGTGTAAGAACTGCATGAAAATCATGCTTCAGCTGCTTTACTAAAGATTAAATCTGAGCAGTTTCTTTCTCCACCTCAGTATTACTCTGAGAGGCAGTAGGTGTTTATCTAACCTGTGTGGGCAGGAATTCCTTCTAAATGCCTACCATATATCTGTGATTTTAATCACAGTGGAGACTGTTTAAAGGTCTATAGACTGCAAAAGATTGAAACCCTTGTCCTCAGGCTGCGTTCATGCAGGGGAGCCCTGATTTGTGGAGGCATGCTAGCTGCTTCTACAGTGCTTTCCTCAGGGGCATCCCCAGAATTTTCCCTGAAAATTTAAACTTTGCCTTCTATGGAGTTTAAGTTTTCCTCCCTTTGGACTACTGTCCCCCTCTCCTGCTTTGAAAATGTGGCTGCCCCTGGGGCATGAGGCACCCAGTGAGGAACAAGGGCAGCTTGTGACTCTGCTGCTTCTCAGCTCCCACAAATGGTTAGCTCTCTGTGAAGGAGTGTATCTATGCCTGTCTGCATGGCCTGTTTTCAGACAATAAAACTTATCTGTTATCTACATATATAACTTGCTAATTGTACTTCACGCAATCACATTAGAAAGAAATATAAATTAATACATTGATGGTTCTTGCTTGAAAGGTGGTAAAGCGGTAAACAATTCATTTTGGGACCTTTCTAATTTTTGGAATGATTGCCCTTAACTCTTTTGGAGACTGCAGATTGGAGCATAAGACTTTTATTTGCTTGTACAGTCAGTGTGACCTCTCCCTGAGCCATCTGTCTCCTTTAACCCATATGTCTGGATAACTTTTAGATACCTGTGGTCCTCTTGTGAGGTTTTTTTTTGGTGAATGTTTAGTCAAACGTGATTATTGCCATCTCAGTATATGTAACATTTTTCAGAACAGGAAAGCAGTCAATTTTTGTTTCTGGAAGCGTAAATGAAAACACAAAAATTCAATCAAGTGGAGCAGTGTTATTATAGGAATGGGCAATATTATCTTAGAAGACAGTGGTTCCTCAGAAGTGGTTCAAAATCAATGGATGAGATCTAGAGCTGGTCAGCAGAACCACACTAAGTAGTGTTTTCAGTTAAAAGTTTGAGAATAGGCTGCTTTGTGGTTTTTAGGAAAATTTGAGGGTTTTCTGTTGACCAAAATAGCTTGGAAGCAGCTGTCTTGGAATGTCACCATAGAAAGAATTGCTTAAATCATTCATAATCTTGGCCAAATTAGTTGAAAGAATGGTCTTTTTGTCTTGTCGATGTTAATCTTTCCCACTCCCAACACTTAAATTTGTATGAAGTGTTGAAGTTTAAATTCAGCTCTAGGCTTCTCTGGCAGGAAATGTCTCCAGCTCTGGTATGTGTCTCAGTTACGTGGTGCATTACCAGCTTTCCCTGTGGCCCTGTAGGTCACTGAGCTGCACAAGTAATGTAATTATCAGGCTGTGGAAGATGTTATTTCTTGTGTGTAATTTGCAAAATTAAATTATGGGCTGTCCTCGCTCCAATCATTTCATGTTTCCAGGTTCCCTTGAAGAAACCCAAGCGTGGGCTGTCATGGTTGGATCCACAATTGGAGGAGCACTTGTAGCTCTGACCGTGCTTGTTCTGCTGCTTGTACTTTTCCAGCACCGAAGGCAGAGAAGAGGTTTTGAACCACTGATGAATGTGAGCTTCAGCCCGAAAAAGTACATGGAAGGGGCCTAGTGCCCTCACTTTGTTTCTTTGCTTACTCTTGTAGGAAGTGACCTTGATTGCCTTACTGAGATCTTAGCTAAGACTTTGTCACACTCCCTTGGCAGCTGACAAAATTGTTCTCGTTCAGGTTATCCCCATTATCTTGTGAATTGTAGTGTGTGAAGTCTCTGGGTACATATAACCAAGGCCCAAGACAGGCTGGACTTTTCTCATTACTAAATGTTATCTGTAGTGTGTGACACTTGTAAATCATCCTCTATAGATTTAGATCAAGACAGCTAAGAGTCCAAATAGGAGAAAACCAACTTGAATAGCCAAGATACTTTTTCACCTCAATGTGTTCTTGATTTCATTTAGCAGCATTAAGATGTGCTGAAAGTTATTAATTCTACATATATATTTGAATAACATATTATTTTACATTTATCAATAAATATTCTGAATAACATAGTCTTAAGGTTCAAAAGGTTTCATGCTGTTTGACAAAACACTATAAGAATACCCTCGTTACAGTTTATTTCAGAAGCATGATAAATTCTGTATGTTATTCCCAATAAAGCTGATGTTAGCATTAGGTAAATTCCAAAACTCAAATTCTCCTAAAATTTAAAGAGTAGGAGTTCCCTGACACCTAGATATACACATGTGTTTTACCGCTCTGTTAGGGACCTGGGACAGAAGTTGAAAATGAGGCTTATTTTTTTGTCTTTAATGCACTGTTCCATGAATCTAGACTTAAATTTCCAAAGTCTGGGGTGCAGGAGCCAAGGTAACAAGACTAAGATTGCTTGCATTGCTCAGGTGTGCAGGTGGGGAATCAGGTTTAGATGTGGCACTGACTAGACCCCATGTTAAACATGACTTTATACATTCCCTACCTATTTCTTTATTTAGACATAGTTTTGAACCACACTTGGGTGGTTCTCCTATTTTATCTTGAAACAGGTTTTTTACATAGCAAATGAAGTCCTGAACAGATCTTGTCAGCTTTGGTGCTTGATATATTGAGTGTTCAGATTTTGTGTATTGTGAAGTTCTGAGTTCTATAAAAACTTTGCTTTTGTAGTCTTGAATAAAAAAATTCAGTTAGTAACAGTTTCTGGTATTTCTTCTAGGCCTGCTCAATTCTACCTATGTGTACTAGAAAGAAAATGTTGCGGCAGGGGGCGAGGTGTCAAGGTGCCGCAACCTTCCGAAAGCGTCTCCGACTGTGAGAGAGGGAGCCGCTCGGCAAGGCCACTTCCCTGAAGCACACACACGCACACACACACGCCGATAGCTGTTCTTCTCAGGGCAGGTCGATGGGAAAGGAGGAGAGAAGGGTCTCTGTTTGGGGTTCTGCAGGGAGGGTTTATTGCTGCCACACACGAGACGGTCCAGGGACGAAGACAAGGAGAGGGCTGAGTGTCTGAGGTTAAATGCGGGGGCGGAGAGAGCATCAGGGCCAATGGTCTGAGGGCACAGGGGTGGTACATAGGCAGGGTCAGGGTCCGGGAGCCAATAAGGGAACTCAGAGGGAGGGACAATAAGGCAGGGGCCAATGGGGGAGCCGGGAAGGGAGAAGGTTCTGGAAGGGATACATATAAGGGAGAAAGGGGCAGGGAGGCCAATGGGCCAATCAAATGGCATACATTAACATAACTTTGCAGAGTACTCGGGGAGAGGCTTTTTGGGTCTCCCTAACCAAGGAGGAAAGTGAGGAGGATTTTCATCAGGGGCTGAGTGCGGTTTCCCTGAGAGGCTTCATGGTCTTCACAAGAAAATATCAGTAGTTTTCACATCTACTTAGCTTTGAATATGTGTAACTGACAAAATGTATGTCTAAAATGTGGACTTCCCAGGGCAAAAAAAGTTGTGATTTGCTCACCACACACTGAGATAGCTCTTGCTCCATCAGGTGGACAACAATCTTCTGCCATTTGTGCTGTTTTATGGTGCCTTTTGGGGATTCCAGTGCCATTGTTCCTGGGTTATGCCCAAGATGTCAAAGGCTGGACAACTTTTTGTACAGCAGCTGAGCCAAGTACCTTAGCTCCCAACTCAGGCATCCTTTTGGTTTTTACTATTTAGGGACCAGCGTTATCTGGTGCTGAGGACATCAGGTGAGGTCTCCAGAGACCTGGCCTAGATGTGTCACATCAGTTAACCCTGATCAGTGTCAGAAGGTAGCTAGGTCTGAGATCTCCACACTCCTTTCTCAAGGAGATGTCAGGTGTTTTCCAGCACTACAAGACTATGGGTCTTCATATAGAATCCCAGAAGAGTTTGGGTCCCGATCATCTAGTCCATCCCCCTGCAATGAGCAAGGACATCTTCAGCTAGATCAGGTTGCTCAGAGCCCCATTCAACCTGACCACCTCTCTGGGCAACCTCTGACAGTGTTTCACCATCCTCATTGTAATAAATTTATTCCTTGTCAATCTAAATCTACCCTCTTTTAGTTTGAAACCATTAATTACTCCTTGTCCTGTTACAACAAGCCCCACTAAAAATTTTGTCCCCATCTTAAAGCCCCCTTTAAATATTAAAACACTGCAACAAGGTCTCCCTGGAGCCTTCTCTTCTTCAGGCTGAACAACCCAGAACGTGCACCAGTTCACACTAAACACTAATTTAGAGAGCTGCTCTTGGGGTGGAGATTGACACAGCTTTGTCCTTCATGAGATGTGGATGCCAAAGTTCAGGAGGTACCCTAGACTGCTATTTCCAAGGGTGAATGAGACTATTCTGTGTGGTCACAGAGTGCCCAACTGCTTCATCAACTTGGAGGTTTGGAAACTTCTTTCCCAAGGTTTTGCTGTGCAAGCTGTCCTGGTTATGGGCATGTAACAGTGGCAGTGGGGTAGAGGAAGGAAAGAAAGAGGGGAGAAATGTAAAAAATGTAGCACAGCAGCTAACTTGTTAGAACAGATTTTGCCCAGGAGCACATGCGTAAAGCAAAGGAGAGTTCTATTCTCACATGTAAATTGAGAGAAAAGGTATTTTCATTTCCAGAAAAAAAGCAATTGAGGGCATTAGATTGATACTATGCACACAGAAAGCACGGGGGTCAAAGACCCGTGCATTCCTCTTCGCACTGCCTGCCACTCAGTTTGGTAATTATTGCTTTTTAACTGTGAGTGTTCTTAACAGCTGCTTGTAAAAAACCGCAGTTGTATCCAGAGCACAACCTGCCCTCTCGTGGCTTACTGGAAAATTACCTGGTGACACCAGAAAGCTCTTTTTCTTCCTCTTGAGAAAGTACAATCTTAGTCTGGCAACTAAGGAAAGTTGTGTCTTTGCTGAAAGGAAAAAGCACGGGTAGACTTTATATGAAATGCTTAAAAAGAAAGGAAGTTGAGCATAGACACATTAAAGAACGGATGGAGGAAATCCTTGCAACGAGTCTGATTGTAAAGGTTGGCTTTACAGGTTTTAATATTCCATTATCCCAAACTGCAGAAGAGGCATTTTTTTGTTGCTGGTTTATGCAGGTGTCAGTAAATATCTACCACCTCTTGTTGCATAAGTTGTTCTGAGGCTGCTGGAGTGGGATGAAGAGGGATGCTCAAAGGCTCCCATAGACTCCTAAACTGAGGAAAAGAATGCTGAAAACACATTATCCCCAATGCCCATGTAGGTCAGTAAACCCTGGGATTTTCATCCGGCTGATCAGTGCAAAGAATAACCTCAGCTGGTGCCCACGGACCACCTCTGCCCTTCACTTTTCCCCCTCCCATTCATAACTAAACAGTCACAGAGCCCAGCCCAGGGAGGAAGGATGAGAGAGCAGCACATCTGTCTTTGTGGTTGCTTTTTACTCAAGACACTTTGCTGACAGATGGGAGGTGCACTGCTGAAAGACTTCAAGCTGAGATGGGTGTAATCATCACACCCCTGCCCCCCTTTAAAATAATTCCTACTGAATTGCTGCTTTCTTCTGAGAAAATGCTCTGAATCACACAGGAGTGCGTAACAGCTACAAATGAGATGTTTGAGCTCTGGAGAAGAAGTGCTCAAAACCATCCCTTTCTTAGCCTTTCGTTAGCTGGACACATGCAGCTTTCAGCTTTGCATGTAGGGCTTTTGAGTAGATTATCTTTCTGAGGAGTTTAATGCTCTCTGACCGCTAGTTAATTGCTGTCTCACCTGGCTGTGCTGGATCTGTGGGCAGCTAATGCCTGAGTAACCCAGTAGGTGAGGTGCCTAAATTTTGACACCGGAGTAAGCTGATGAAAGCCACATCATCTCTGTCAGTCATGGCCTGTGCCTTTGTGAAAATGATTATCATGAAAATATTCTTAAGGAATTATTGAGAACCTGTTTTCTGAATTAAATTAAATCTCATTGCTGGCTGTTTAGCTGAATACTTGAAATGGAATTTTTTCCAATTCTGCCCCTGATTTAGGAAAGAAGTTATTTTAAGCAACTACATCTCATGGCTATTATTGTAAAATAGAGAGTTGCAATACCATTACTGACTTTTTTTTGAGATAGACACGTGCCCATGCTTATGATGGGAGAAAAAAGAAAGGAAAGAAGCAGATTGAAAGACTATCAGCTAAATTTAGTAGTGAAGGTATGCACTTACAGAACCAGACATATAGTCTGATAGCTACCAGGAAGGAAACTTGTTTTCCTGAAATGCTGGCTGTGGCCTGCTGTGCAGTGCATGCAGCTGGTGACATGCCCTGTACACAGCTGCCTGCACAGAGTCAGGTCACAAACAAAGCTGCATCTGTGATCCTGCTCTCCTGCAGCAGACACACAGCAGATATTCATCATCCAGAGCTGTTTGCTGAAAATAGACTTCCCAAGACTTGGGTGGCAGTGAAATGGTAGCAGTGCTGGCCATCTTTTTACACACCAGCTTCTTCTTGTGAGGGGACATTCACCTTCTCTCCTAAAGGCTGAAAGACAGCCATGGACATCAACACAACATCTACACTGGGCTTCAAATCAAGACAATGTATAAACCATTGCACTACATAGATCCAAACCCATTCTCCAATACCAGGAAGGCACTCTCCACAGATGAAATATGGAAAGAAAGCTCCAGGTATTTACCTAACTGTGGAATCTGCAGGTTTGGTTCATTTTTCCTGTCCCGATCTTCACAAATCCTGTCTGCACTCATGATGATGTTACCACTGCCACATTTTCCCACTTCAAAGGTCTCATTTGCCCTTGTGTCAGGACAGATGGGTTTTGCAGGATAGTAGCAAAGCTAGTAAATCTAACTATGAGTTAAAAGCTTCAACACACCAAGCTATTCAGTAGAGAGCAAATAAGCAGTCAGAGCTCTTCCACATCATATGATGCATTCCTGTTCATCTCTTGTCCCTTCAGTGCCTTGTTGTGTCTGGCCTGTTGACAAACTGATGAACCCTGAAACAAATTCAACAGGCAGAATGGAGCAAATATATGGGTGTGCTCCAGCCATTGCCCTTGGCAGCACTTCCAAGTGCCTGAATAAAGGAGGCAGTCACTAGTTTCCAGCCCTTATCTCTGTTCTCAGGCCTTCCAACAGGCTAGATTAAAAAGCTCCTTTCCAGCACCATGGTTCCACCTGCCATGGATCTCCTTCTGCGGTTCCTGACTTTCTGTGGTTGTGAAACAGAGAGCTCAGCTGTCTGTTCTGGATATGGTGAAGTGTGTTATGTGGATTGATGGCCGTGAGATAAATGCTTAAATGTTCAGTGGTGAGGCCACAAAGTCTCCCTTACAGCTTCCTTCACTGGATGATTTCATTGCTGTGTCCCAGGCTGCTTTCCAGGCCTGTTTCCCTGCCATCCATCTCTCAAGGTTTGGTCTATACTCTCTCTTACCAGATTTTTAAATTTCTGATTTAGAAGAAGGTCTCCTGAGGTTTGGGGGTTTTTCTTCCTATGCCCTCTACTTGAAAATATCTTTCAGCAGTTTCATATTTATGTGGAGGCATTGTTGTTCAAATATCTAGTTGACTATTTGATATCTAGATATCAGATATCACAGTTGACTCCTCTGCTTGAGTTAACTGAAAAGCTGCTAAACACATTAAATGCTCAGAAGCTGTTCTTGTCAGCAATAACACTGGTGACTGGCTTTTTTTGGGCCAGTTACCACCAGTTTCAGATCGAGCCTGAGGTGCTTATCAAACCTTCTTCATTGGGTTTCTTTTTCATTTTTACCAGAAACTTCCAAACTCCAGCCCAGTTTTTATAAGCAAATTCTTCCACTTTCTTTCATGTGACTGTGTCCTGCCATCCTGTGGTCAGTGGCTGCTCAGGGTGGGGAGACCTTGCCAAAGAGCTGCTTCTTCCTGTGTTGCTCCAGTTGGCTGTGCACGGTGAGGAGAACTGGTGTGCTCAGCCCTTGCAGATGCACCTCAGATTTACTTGCAGTCCTTAGGAGCCCCATCAGCCACTGGTTCATGGTTAGCAGGTGCACTCTTGCTTGGCATGCTGCGCTCTTGGCACGGCTGTCCAGCAGAAATGTGAACAAACAGCTTCACTGAGAGCAGCTCTGAGGCTGTTCAGATGCGTGTCACATCCCAAGGCGGCTGTATCTTCTCCCCAAGCCTGGAGACAGGAGCTTCGATGAGACGTAGAAAGCCTGTTCCTCGTGCAGATGTGTATACCCGCTCGGTGTGCCAAGCCCTACGGATTTAGAATTCAGCTCAGGGCTTCGAAAAATACCCCTTGTGAAGGCAAATCACAATCCTTCCCAAGGAATGAAAAAGCTGGATGTTTTTAACAGAAGGAAAAGCTGTCCTTTTCTTTTTCCTCCAACATTTTTCACACATAATCTTAGGATAAGTTGATTTTGCAAAAACAATGAAAGCATTTGTTTTTGATATAGAATTTGTTGTTTTTAAATGGAACCCCCCAACTAAAAATATTTAATCAGGGACATGGCATATGCAGAAAGATATTACAGAGCTCAGTGTTCATTTACACTATGTCTGTTTTCTGGTAAGAAAAAAGTATACCCTGGTGGCTGTACTAGAACAGACAAACATAAAGATAAAAGGTGTATTTCCACTTAAAATTGAAAAGGGAGGGGAAAAGTGGTACTTTTCGCTTCAGTCTTGCCTGTATCTAAATTTTTTGACTTCATCTGGGGATTGCTAGTCATGTTTTTGTGATGTATTTTTAATTGTGTTATTCAGACAGATGAATTTTTGTCAGCTCATCACGACAGCCTGTCTCATGCTCATTTTTGCTTTAGTTGCTGCCTGTCACTCAATATTGGTATGGTTTTTATCTGGAAAACACATCTCTAGTAGCACTTCACAAAATTGCTCTCTCTGCTTTTCTCTAATATTCCATGATTTATTTCATTTGGAAGCAAGGTAGGGGCAGGTTTTACAGAGCAAAGTGAATGGGAATGGGAATTTATTGAGCAACAAAATGACTACTTGGAATATTGCCTTTGCCTGAAAAGTGTCAGTAAATTCATTTTGTAGCCAGGGAATGTCAGACTTTTTTCCTTCCACGTTTCATGGAATGTGTAGTGGAGCTGCTTGCTCTAGAATAGAATTCCGTAATTTTCATTTGTGCCTGTGGCATGGTAAGGGATCTTTGAAATTGCTTCAGGGAGGGGTCCCTCAAATATTTCAGTATTTCAAGGCACTGTAACGACACATGGGTGAGAATTACTGATTTAGGAAACAGAGTTTTCCAAGCTTCACAACAGTTGGGGAAAGAAAAAAAATCCAATCTGAATTTCTAGCATGTTTGCATTGCAGTGCAAGATTGTCCCAGTTCTGTTTTCTACTGGGAGGTGCCCAGAGATTTCACTTTAGTTGGTTCCTCTGGAGACTCCTCCAGTCTCCCTCCTCTCTTCCACATTACTTCCCTTGTCCTTTTGGCTCTTTCTTCCTTGCTTGTCAAATATATCTATTCCACCCTCCTCTAACTTGTCTATTAATATTCATACCATGGGGGAAGGTAGAATGACACTTAAACGTAGGCTGTATTTTAAAGAAGCATCACAAATTGAGTAGCACAATTAGTTGTCCCATGTACTAACCATTTGTATCATATATACTCTGCTGTTTTAAGTACGGTCACGGTTACAGTTGAAATATGGAAATTTTTATCATCTAATTAAGAGTGTGTGAAGAGCTTCTGTATTTCTAATTTTATTGATGGTTTTGAATTAATTTATATCTCTACCAAAACTGAATAAATGCATAATTGAAGAAAATCCTTAACCAGAAAAAAGAGCAACTTCATCACAAAGATTAAAATCATGAGCCAGACTAGGCATCTTTATCTATTTCACTTTAAGGATATTTTTACTGATACTCAGCTCAAATTTTTCCTCTTAATTCCATTATTCCATAGCTCCTGGACTTCTTTCATTTTACTCTCCTCTCTCTCCCAAGCTCACTATTTAATACAATAATTTATTTGAAGTAGCTATAAGTATAAAAGCTGTCTTGTTGCTGTAGGCTGGTCTCCTCTCCAAGCCCCTCTGTGCTCCATGCCCTCTCACTGCCCTGTCCCCAGGGCTCGTGGCTGCATGGGCTGCCCAGCCCTCTGCTCCCTCCCATGGGTTGGTCTTGGACAGATTAAGCTGATGGCAGAAGTGAGCATCATTCATCCGATGGAGCTGCTCAAAAATGGGTAGCTCTCTGTTTATAAGACAATATAATTTCTCATACAGATCCAAATTCCAGAGGAGTTTTTTTTGCTTTTACATCATATTGCAAGTACTTGACACCTGCACATTCTTTATATTAGCTCAGAATCTGTATTTGATGGCTCTCCAGTATGTCTGAGCTTAGCAATGCATCAGAAAACATTTTCTTAGGCCACAATTTTTCCTGGATTAATGTCAAGAGTCGATTGGATTTATTAATGTTTGCCATCCATACTAGCCGAACATTCAAGTGAATGGATGTGCATTTCACAGATGCAAATGTGATATTAGGCTCAATAGTTATTAAACCAAGAGTGTGCTAATAAATTCAGCAAAGCCTCAGAACTTAGTATATCAATATCATTTCAGTGCTAAGGCTGGTATTCAAATATTATCTCTAAGTTGTAAAGGAGCTGACTGGAACCTTTACTTGCCATTCAAATAAAAGCTTCTGTTGTTTTCTAACAGTTAGATAGTTATATTTTCACTTTTTAAAATACTTTCTCACATTTCATTCTCCTTGAATTTTATTTGCATTCTGATGAGACAAAAGAATCAAAATAGACTTGCAATGTTTCATACAGTCATGAAACAAATATCAGAAATCTGACAGAGAAAATGGTCATGATAGTATCTCTAGGCTAAATGATTCAGTGGTGTTTGAACAGGCAGGTAAATTTTTGACACTTAATGGAATCAAATCTCTAGCAATTCACATTTTCATTCTGTTCCAGCAGGATTTAAAGCAGGGCACTATTAATAAACAGAATATTCTGGTAGGCGCACAAGAGAAGAATAATAATTAAAAGAAGTTATTAGTTGTCAGATTTTCCATGATTCACAGAAGAAGACTCTGTGCACTGCTTCAGGTAATGTCTCTTCAGGCAAGTACCAGCATTTTAAATTGATGATTTCACTAAGCTTTTCTATGGCAAGTGATTGTTTTTACCTCCTCATGAAACACACAGAGCAAGGTTTGCCTTGTGTTAACAAGTAAAGAATACTACAAAATTATTAGAAGCTGGAAAACATTCTTCCGAGGCTGAAAATTGCAAAGTATTTTTTTTGAAAACTCAATGTTTTGATCTAGGACAGGGAACATAGCAGTCCATTCTAAAGATGGGAGTACACTTCCCAATCCTACTCAAACAATTTTTTCACACAAACAGTTTTAAAATGAGCTGGTTTCTCCCAGTTTGGTGACAGACACCTCCAGAAGGTGTCAGGCTTCATCTGTCTTAGGCAGCTGGTGAGGGTACCCAGAGGTAGGCACTGTAGTGCCACTGGAGGTGCTCAGCACGCATTGGCTCCAGCCCCTATCCCAGGAAGGCACGGATTTCCTGCTTCTCTGCATATTTGCCAGCTACACACAGATCTCTTAAATGCAATACAAGCTGTGACTTGATGAGCCTGACAAAAGCATCCAGTGCCCTTTGAGATATCCTAGAAAATTCAAGGTGTAAGCAATGGGACTAGAAGATGTAGACACAGGATATACAACACATCCAGTCGGCAGCTGAACCAAACCTTGCCATAGCCAGAATGGCAACAGTGCCTCCAGACAACTAAACTCCTCCTCAGGGTGGTATTTAGTTTGCAAAAATCTAGGTTTGTACCAGGTTAGGGTGGGATTCAGTGCACCTGAATTTAGGAAATCGATTCTCCTGCCTAGACTTCGGCCTTTAACTTCATTTAAGGTGAATTTGAGAACATCCCACCTGGACAACTGGTTGCCAGTCTGGAAGGACCTCTGCAGGTCATGTGTCATGTCTGCTGTCTCTGGGCAGATGCCCTGGTTAACTTAAACTGTATCAACTGATACCAGGCAGCCATGTGTAGGCAGCTGAACAAACCCCTTAAACCTGAAACCTAATGAACAGAAGCATTTTAGAGAGGCTGTGTTGACAGTTTAAAAACCTAGTGTGAAATCTTAGACTTCACTGAAGGAATTAGAATAAGCCAAACCAAAAAGGAGAAAGAGACTCCTCTAATTTGCCAGATCCCACATTTCTTAAAGAACAAGACCGATTAAATTTTAAGATGCCTGTATCATGGGCAGTCTTATGCAAAAAAAAAAAAAAAGATATTCAACAACTGCTATAAAATGCTACCATTAAATTAGCTCCCAATAGGATTGACTTAGAACTAAAAAGTAAGTCAAATAACAATTAAGTATAATTTAAAGAAGTGTTTTATATATAGACACAGAAAGCTTTCACCTTTTGCAAATGAATAAAAAAATGACTCCTGCCTGAAATTCATCCTTAGATGTCATGACTTTGGATACTTCCACAATGTTTTTCACTTCTCTGATAGATTTTAGGGGAATATGGCTGACACATAAATATAGCTGAAAAAAGAATGCTGTAGAATGAACTCCTCATAAGTTATTTGAAAGTTTCGTTTTACCTCGTGATTCTCCAGTAGCTGACAATCATGGCATTAACATTGCTGGTCTGCAGAGAGCACTTTTCATTTTGCAGACAAGAAACCACAAGACATGAGGCAGGTACTTACTTCAGATATTTATTGTAGTCCATCAGAGAATATCAAATACCTGTTTTCAAACCACCAATATACATTGCCTTCCTGGTGTGAGTGAAGGGTGATAGGGACGAGAAGAACCGATGAACATGATTTAGATTTAACAGATCTTGCATAAAAATGAATTGGACAACTTTAATTCAGAACAATTATAGTTTTATTCTTTATATGGGAAAGCAATCTAACAAAACCAATACCATAAAAATAACTAGAATGAATAAGGCATGTCAAAGTCTTCACTGAGGTGTCAAGTAGATATATACATACAGTACTGAATATTAAGCAACAGTGTAAAAGAGAGTCCCACACTTTATTTCTGTTGTAATTATGAACAAATAAGTGTCACCAGTGTTATTTGACAGGTAGACACCAAGGATATAAACACAGATTTAAATGGTTAGTGTCAAACTTGTTAGATGTGCTTCCCCTGGTGCTGGAGCCAATGGCAAACTCTCACTAGCTTCACTGGGAGGAGGACCAGAGAGGCTGGGGAATGTGTTTCTGATCCTCCGTTGCATAGTCCTCACACAGCATAAATTACCGTGTCCAGGTTGCTGTAACACTTTTAAACTTTGAATTGAAATGGGTTACATTGGGAAGTCCTAATCCATACGCCTTGAGAATAGTTGCCTCACCAAAAATGACTACTTCTGATCGCCTGTCTCTAATACTTGGATTAATGGGCTGCGTGCAAACCACCTGCAGTGGCATTGTGCATATCTGTAAAGGTTCCTAAGCTGAAGAAGGTAATGAATCGTTCACACAACTTGTCATACTATGATGCCAGACCAAGAATCCTCTTTACTGTCAACAGAGAGAAGCCAGAGCAACATACAGGATACGCACCTAGAGCAGGTGGTAAGAATGTGTTTGCCTAGGCCTGTCTGTTGATTGTATAGACAGTCTGGGAGGCAGAAAGTTTGACCCTCTGGTTGCTTTCTTGATGTTGCATTCCACAGTAGTTGCTGCAACTGGATACCTGTAGTGGACGGTCTGCAAATGATTTTTTGTGTTGCATCAATAAGACTTTCCTGACAAGCAATCTGATATTCTTTAGCTGATCTGTTGCTCTCTCTGCACAGAGAGTTAGTGAATTGTGGGTTCTATATTCTTGCCAGTCCAATTATGGCAAGATTAATATAAAGGTCAATATATCTTCTTGTTTAACTGGGAAAAGTCTATTTATTTCTTATTATAAAGACAATTGGAAAAACTGTGTTTTCTGACATTTTTAACACAATGTTTTTGTGGAGATTCATTGATAAAGAGTTTGCTGTGACTTTGAAAATAATATAATTTAGATCTAATAATCAGACGTAAACTTTCATGTAATGATCAGAATTTTATGTAATGGTGTCTTAACAAAAGAAAACTCTGGCTAGTAGTCATTGGCAATCAATTAGATTTTCCAACAAGCCACTGCAAATTTAAAATATGCACATGAATAAACAGTAGAATATCACTGTGAGAGAAATAACTTGCCTTACACTGTCGGCAATGGAAATACATATTCATTAATATATGTATCCTATGAAGCAGGGAAACTAACAAGGTACAATCTGTCTGAAAAGCATTATGTGGATAACATTTGCAGGCAAAAGGCAGGGCAAATAAAATTAATCTTTAAGAATGCTAGTTATTGTCTCAGTCTGTTACTGAATATTACAATCCTATTCTAGCTCTCAGATGTGTTGTAAGCACTAGAAAAGGATTTTTCAGTAGGCAGCAAAAGAAAGTATTGATTTAGGAAATAAAATGTATGGCTTTTTCAAATGCCTTTGTCTAGTAACATAATATTGCACCAGGCAAAATTGCCTTGGCTGAGCAGCAAGGTCTTCTAATGCCTATATTTCAGGAGATGCAATACAAAAAAGGAGTTTAATAGGAGGACATTCATTATCTGGTAGTAATTTTAAGGTATATGAAAGAAGCAGGTGCAGCTCTACAAATATATATATGTATATATATATATGTATGTAAATGACTGTTAATACAACCCTGCCAACAAAATATCCCTGCAGTCAAACTTTTATTACTAATGAATAGAAATACAATGGTTTATGGTTTAACTGTTCTGTGGTTTCCAAATATCATCTCTAACATCCTTGACATGACAAATTGTGAAAGAAACAAGCTTAAGAAACAGAATTCATTATAAATCTTGAGGGAAGAAATGGCATTTACATTACTGATCATTGCTTTGTGAAAACCACATTAACTGTTGTGCATTGGACTTAGTAAAGACTCTGGGGGAAATGGAAAAGCAATGGGCTGAGCAGTACCGTCGGTGATTGTCTGGAAAATGTCAAACACTTCCCTTCTCTTTATCCACAGGGAAATCTGAATGCATTTCTACTAATCAAAACTTCCTGGAGGAAAGTCTGTGGAGAAGAAAGAAATTAAAAAGACCCAATTGCTGCAGGGGTTATCCATTTGGTATTGTGTCATGTCATTATTGGGAGATGGACAGTGTCAGTAGGATTATAAATCTGTAATTCAGTTAAGGGGTGTCAGATGATACCATTAGAAGTAAAAGCCACTTTCTGTGCATTGTGAATTTAATTAAAAAAAAAAACCCAACGATGATGACGGTTTTCATCACCGGTATTTTACCTAATTCATTTTTAAAGAACATATGCCCATAAATGTAGAAATGTCATCATTTGACAATTACTGCAGCCTGAAAGGAAGGAGGTAGGGGGTTCTGAAAAGCTTGGTGAGATTGTACAGGGTTTTTTTGTGTTCAAATAAAAACAAAGAAATAATGAAATTCATATCAGTAAACCCCAAAAATAATGTGAATGAGATACTATCTAGGTTGCTGTTTTTATCTGGATAGTTGTGGGTTTTTATGTGTTCCTTGCTAGTACCAGCAGATGTTGCCAAATTAAGTTCTGCAGACTCACCCTTTTCTAGTTATTTCAGAAAATTTCAACAGCACTTATAGAGACACAAGGTGTAATCATATTTAAAGCACAAGTTCCTCCCTGGGACTCTTCTCATTAGGTCTGTGTCAAGTATTGTGGTAAATGGAGGCTTTCCAGTACTTTCTTACAGCATATGCACTTGAAATTTATTGGTCTGTGACTGTATTTATAGAGATACATATATGTGTGTATATGCATAAATAAATGTGCACACAGGGAGAGAGGTGCATCCTCAGATACACTATGTGCATATGCCACTCTCAGAAATGCAAAAAGGAGAACAAAGTGGAGGAGCAGAAGACCTAGAGAATTGGACTGAATGGGTGCTTTACAGCTAGGGCTTTTAGTTTCTGCCACAGTTCCAGTACCAAGCCCCCAAAAGTATTTTGGGGAACGAAAAAGGATTTTCTCATAACGGAGTTTCAAGAGATGGAGGGGGTTACAGATGAAGCTGCACTAATTATTTTTCAGCTTTTAACAAGTTACTTAATGCCAATCAGCTATTTTTCAAGAGGCATGTTAGTGGTTTGTCAGCATTAACCTGTAGATATTAACCTTGCTTTCTCTACCGACCTCCTAGGTGTGTATGTTCCTTTCATTGATGCAGTAAGGGCTGGGACTGGCAAACAACCAAGCGTGTTAATGATTACACCCAAAGGGTATCTTTATCGCAGTTCCTCACTCTTTGAGGCACGGTACTAATTTGCTTTCTGTCCTTTGGCCATGTGCATCGTAATCCTTGCTAACTGTCTGAGCTGGCTTTAGCCCTGTGCACTGCTTTCACCAGCCTTGGAAAGACATCTGGGATTTCAGGAAAGACCTGTTTGAGCTCCATCCCTTGTGCATATGCTCACTGATGGTAGTCGCTTTTCCTATTTGAAACCAGGATATTTGACCGGTTCAAAAGTCTTTTAAGGGAGAATACAAACATAACAGTATCAGAACAACTAGTGAATGCTGGTTTTATGTCTGGTTACATCAGTTGGTTTGCCCCAGAAACAAAGTCACTGTACTGTGACTTCCCCAGATGGGATCCTTCTCCAGGCTCCTCACTCCAGCTCTGGCATGAAGGTGAGGCACCATTGGGCCAATCAAGAGAAGCACAGGAGAGAGTCTTGGTGAAGTCTGGACCCCTTGCCTCACTAGTGGCATCCACCTCCAGGCACTTAAGTGAGATTTCTATGTGACAAGCCTTGGTGTCCCAGGCAGCCTGTGCTGGGAAGAGAGATAAGCCCCTTCCCAGACATGGAGGTGTCCCTCTCTTCTAACTGTAGAGGTGTACAAACACAATGTGCTCCATGAAGTGCCCAGTGCTTGGTGGGGTGACCCAAGGCCCTAAGTCACAGTGGATTTTCATGAAGACAGATGGCATGAGAGAAAAAAGAGTCAGTGGTAAAGGACTTCAGGCCTGAGAGGATGTAGGTATTGCCCATCAGGAAGGTCTTGGTGCTCTTGGCACTGTCACCGCTTCTAGTTTCCAGGCTCTCAGTCTACAAGTGGACCCAAAGTGCATTCACAGCTAATAAAGCAGAGCTCTCATTGTCTGTCTGCTGTAGTTAGTAATCATAAGGCTGTATATGATTGCAGGGGAAAGAAGAGTCTAGCGTTGCATCCAAAGTATTTACTATAAAAGGCTATGTACAGAAATAAATTCAATTGTATTAGCCCTACATAAAGTGATTTAAGGCATTTTGCACCAAAAATATTGGACTCTGTGAAACCTATTTCACAAACGTATCAAAACGATTGTATATATTTTTCTATTTCTGTCTATTTCTCTGGTACAATACTTCTCTGAAATTACAAAGCCATAAAGAATCTTCCCCTTAAAAGTTCAAACTCTGCCTTGATATACTGCTGTATATACACACACACACACTGCCATATGCTGCTAAATACTCTATCTTTCTAAAGAGTGCTTGGAGATGGGAGAACTTGGGATTTTTCTCTAACTTTCATTTTGATTGAAATTCCCCAAATTTGAAACTGCCATTTAGTTTCAGGTATGATCTATAAGCAGGTGGGTTTTTTCTTCATGCCAGATTAGGCCGAAATGTTAGAATCAGATCAGTAGAAAAGCAGGTTTAATGTTTAATGAGATTTTTTTCAACCCAACCCCATTTCTGTCTTAAAGTAATTTTATTCTAAATTTGATTTGCATTCAGATATCATCCCTATAAATTCACATTTAACTATGTTAAATACTGATGTGGAAATATAGCATAAAAACAGGAGCTAACAATTTGCATGCTTTCAAGCAATCTTCATATGTCTGGAGTCATAAAAGTTTAACAAACATGTATAAATGTCAATTGATACCCAAATCAAGAAATCTGACCTACTTAAACAGCACCCTTTCTTTGAGTTTTAAAATGTAACAGAATTGCTAGTGGAAATTAAATGATGTTGCTCATCAACAAAAAATAGTAACCTGGGAGGAGTCTGTGTATAAATGCCCATCAATTGATTTAATTTGACATCCCTGAACATCTGAATGCAAATTCCTCATTTGTAGATTTGTGTTCAGATCAGACAGAAGTTGAAGAGAAGCTTCAGAATATTTCAGAGAAGCAAATGCTCCTTTCTGCCCCCTCAAGTACACACACATATTCACAAATTACTTACAAAATATTCTTGAAGCTCAAAGTCAACTAATAGCATGAAGCTGAAATCTGAAGTCCTCTGACTACTCTTTGGGCAGATTTTTAAGATTGATCATCACTCTGTGGCTCATAAAAACAGACCAAGATTGACCAACTGCTTAAAAATCTGTGTGATCTAGAGACTGAAACAGCTAATCGGTGGTTACATTACATGTGTACAACGTAATATACACACATCCAATGTGTAAAGTAAATGAAACGAAGCCCACAGTGTTAAAATAAAATTAAATGAAATAAAAAATACCCAACACTAGACCTCAAATTAATCAATTACAGAAGCAATACGAATGGTTTCCAGAAGTTGTTGCCCATTCAGTTAATCTTGCTATAGAAAATCCGCAAGTTCTTTGCCATTGACCTTGCTGGCTCATCAGCATGGCAGGCAAAACCAAAACAGAAATTGCATGCTATAGTTTTAAGAAGCAAACAGAATTTTACCACAACTGAAAGAATGACCCAAAACCTAGTCTATAAGCACTAATTATACATTAGATTGAAAAATGAGTCATCAGGATTTATGTCAGATAATCAAGAACATACACCCGGATGAGCATGTTTAGAATAGAGAATAAAAGCTAAAGGTGGGGTTTGATAGAGCCTGAAGGAAACCTCCCAAATAACTGAACCAAATCTCCTTGTTGCTACATCCTCTGTCTGAAAAGAGAAGCTTTAATTTCTACCAAAGGCACAGAAATCTGGTGAGCTAAAAATGACTGAAAAGATGGCCTGGAGAAGAAAATTGTCATGGCGACACTGGTGACTCAAAGACAGACAGAACATGTGGCACACAGGAAGCTTTAGTCAGAATTACTTATCATCAGGAAACACAGATATAGCAAAAAAAGATTTTTTCTTTTTTAATGTACTAGCTTTGATGAAATATTTATTTGGAAAGATTTTTCAAGCCCAGGATGATACTTTGAGGTGAGGAGTGAGGACATGAGGGATGAGAAGGAATGTTGTCCACCTGTAACCTGGTGTTTGGGGTATTTAGTGAAACATGGGAACCTCTAAGAAACTTGGAGGATTAACGGAGTTTGGGCTTTCTCCAAATCCTCCTGTGAGTGTCACCTTCAGGCTTGACAAGAAAACTCACTAGATGCATAGTGAAATGGAGTAATTTTTATGAGACGTGAACAACTTTTGTGCCAAAACCCACTTTTTTTTTAGAGTAAAAGGACTACTGAAATCTGTTTTAGGTAGCAAGCTCTTCCTCAAACTCTGAAAGATACAGAATTAGACAGTCTACCAGGAAGATGAGAAGAGGGCGTGAAGCTTTGCAGCAGACTACTGAAGCACTGCTGACTGTGAAGCAATATTTGTGCCTTTGCTATATCCATAAGAAGTTGGTTATAATTAAGCTACGCTGAAAACTCACAGGCAGTAGGTTGAAAAGAAGAGCTGGACAGATGTGAGGAGCACCAGCTGTCCCTCACCTGATTTTATTGTTAATCCCCCACAGTCATATATATCTGCTGGGTCTTGCTGTGAAGTCACTGCTGCCCTGGCTCGTTCCTCAGTTGCCTTTCCTATCCATCTTGGAAAAACAAGCTCCATCGTAGGCAGGGAAAACTTGCCTGCCCAGGAGGCTCCTTGCTTCAGGCAATCTGTGTGTGGGCTCAGGAGAGCCCTGGAGAGGTACAAAAGAGCTCCAGAAGACGAGAGCTGCAGAGCTGTCTAAATGGGTAGCTTTCCACTTTGGAGAAGCCAAATTTCTTTCCAACTTCCCCGATGCTTGGAACTGAAAGCCACATACTCTGTATTTTTTTCAGGGAAGAAAATCATACTGATTTATGTTTTAGTGGGAGTAGATCTGTCTTCCCTGGAAATTTGACTTTAAAACATCTTCAGAAATGCTGACAGATGGACCTCCACTGTATCTAAGACAAATAGTCGACATTCTGTACATCTTTTTTTGCTAATGATAAATGGACACTCCCTTTCCCTATTCCCTCTCAAGAAAAAGACAACTCCTCTTAGTAATGCAGCTGTTCTGAGTTTAATAAACAAACTACACACCAGATGCTGCCAACTGCTTTAAGTATTAAGCCTCACAGATTTCCTGGTGCCAGAATAAAGGAAGACGGGTTTTTTTCATCACAGTGTGAAACAAAAGCCTTTCAAAAAAAGCCTTACACTGTTGATTATCAATGCTACATAATTAAAAGTAAAGATGAAATAAGAGCTGACTGAAACACTGACCCATTTTCTTGAAATTATTTGATTAACTGTATAGACTTTAAGCTATGGACAAACATATATGACTTTTTTGAACTTCTGGACACTCCAGGGTCCACTGCTGTGGGGCAGCAAGGCAGAAAGACTGCAACTGCTTTGAAGTAAAGGTTGAAAACTTACAGGTGATGATGCTAATGTCACTTCTTTTATGGATAATGTTGTTGTTTTACTAAGAGTCAGAAATAAACCCAATATGAACAGCTTCAAGAAAAGAAGGACTTACTTTTTTCTCCCTGATTATAGTAAAAATCCTTGTTAAGGACAATGCTCTCATTTGCCCTGTCAGGGTGCCAGGATTTCACACAGATGCAACACACAAATCTAGTATACGACCACATATGATGCACAATCAGAATCATAAACTATATACTCAGTTTAGTAGAAAAAGTAAGCAGGTACTGTGAGTGAACACTTCAGGTTACGCTGGCAAATTACCCTCAAGTGATTGATTGGTTGTGTTTGGTCAGCAGATTTGAATAGGACAGGCTGTTGGAAAATGCTCTGACTAAATTAATTTGAGACCATCACTCTTTTCTGATGCTAGAACTTCATTTTAAAAATCAGTTTCAAAGTTTTTTGTTGTCCATCATGTCTCCTGAACTGTTTAACAGATGAGAAAATGGTTACTATCATAACATTTTATCTTTCATGTACCCTGTTACCATGGTACTCTGGTCTTTATCATTATTTTATCAAAAAAGGGTCATAATTACACATGTTAAGATGATCCTCACTGTCCATCTGAGCAGCTGTAATGAAAACATTGTCATGTTCAGTGCATTACCTGCCCTATTTTGCTTGAAAGTAGGCATTGCTGAGTCTATTATGATTTGACAGCATAATCTTAGTCCTGACATTAAGACTTAGCCTTTGACTGCTGAATTTCCCTATAAAACTATGTTTTTAAAAATTTTATGTAACATTCCACTGTTGTTAAATCTATCCATTCTCCTCTAGCAGATTTGCACATTTGTGGATTAATATAGTTAATATAGTTTTGTGGTCTTTGAAATGTGGATTTCTTCTTAATGTCCATAACAAAATCTGTAGAAACCTGCGTAATCATTCTAAAATTTTATGTAGTGACTTTTAATGGGTTATCTTTGGAAGCAAATTAAAAACAAAAAACACAACTTGCATCAGTGTTGTAATTTATTTTTCATGTTGAAGTAATAAAAGTTTCAGTGAATAAGTATAGTTACATTTGATAATGATTCAGAGTCAGTTAGTAAACTGAAGGCAACTGCTGCCTGCTGAGACACTGCACGTTCAGTCCACCTCCCAAGAACAGCTCCAGCTCACAGAATCACAGAATCACAGAATCACAGAACGGGTGAGGTTGGAAGGCACCGCAGTGGGTCATCTGGTCCAACCTCCCTGCCAGGGTCATCNCTCCCTGCTCAAGCAGGGTCATCCTAGAGCACATTGCACAGGATTGTGTCCAGATGGTTCTTGAATATCTCCAGTGAGGGACACTCCACAACCTCTCTGAGCAATCTGTTCCAGTGCGTGATCACCTGCACAGTAAAGCCATTTTGCATGGAAGCAGCTCAAACTGGTTCACACATCTGCGGGGATCATCCTTCCTAAAAATCCCACAGAACTGGTATGATTTGTGCATCTGAGACTCAGATTTTGGGAGCTTTCCATGGACAAGGGTCTGTGATGCCTTTTAAGGAATTGCAATCGATCAACCCTTACCAGAACACCGAGGCACAGGTTCCTCTCCTCTTCCTCTTTTGCAGGAAATCTCTACTCTCCTTTTTTCAATTTTTTCTGATTGTCTTTTTTGAAATGCCTAAGTTTGGCCAGAGTCCAGGTAGTCTGCACTGCAGTTATAGTACTATGTACTGAGGCATCAGTAGAAAATTCTGCAGTACAATGAACATTAAAAATCTGGGGATGATGTAAAAGCTATTTAGTTAATATTGAAAAGGGGTCTACAGCAATAGTCATGTAATTAATTGCATCTAATTTTTTATTTGTCTCCACTTTAAAATAACATTAAATGTCAAGAACTTCTGGATTGCGCAGTATAGAAGGTTTACACAATCAATGGAGTTTTCTTTAGGACTTAGCCCCTCTTTCTTGAACAGGTAATTGTCTTCTTTATAATTTCTTACTTTATCGGCTGCTAACAGAAGAGAAATATTTAAATTGTGGCACACCAAAAAAATTACCGTAGAAGAAGAGTTATTGGAGGCAACAGATGTGCAAATAGAATCATTGGAAATTATGTAGATTCTCACATTTATGAACACGAATGCTTTTTCTTTTCTCTCCTTCTTTCCCAATTTCATTTGCTCTGTAGATCCAATAGCTCTCTTAATCTCAGATCTCAGAAAAATGCAATGTATGAAGAGAGTATTCAACCTTTAGGGACTATTAAAGAACTGCATGCACAATACTTTACGCAAAGGCATCTCCGTCTCCTGACGAGCTATCACCATGCATAGTAGGAAAATAAGAGGAGAAATAATAATATGGAAGACATAAATTTCCAGCAGAACTCCCTCAAGAATTACATTTTGGCAAGGATTAGGCTGGTGTGTTGTTTGAGTGGCAGTTGGCAAGATCCAGTTCAAAAAGAGCAGGGCAAGCTCCCCGAGTGAGAACAGCTTTCAGTGAACCCCATAGTTCTTAGGGATCCCTTTTACTCCTTTTCCAAAAGTCCATGGAGGTCTGCAAATAGATGAGAGCACCCTGGACACCCACCTTGGCTGCACCAGCTGAAAACAATCAGATGACCTACATATGGACCAAGGCAAACATAAAAACCTGATGAGTCCATCAGCTCCTTCACCAGCAGTGAGGAGCACAATGGAGGATTTGCATCAGAGGGCTGCCTGTCAACTGTTGCCTGTCAATGAGCTTTCAGACCCAGAATAATTGGATGGAAACAGTATCAGTTACCACTGGATAAACACACAACTTCTCCTGAAACAAAGGTGAGGATGTAGAAAGGATGTAGAAATGGGTAGAAAGAGATGGATCAGTGGAGATTTTTATAGGGTTCTCCTTGTAGAAAAATGCATGTGCAAATTCAGGAAAAAAATTAAAAGCAAAGACCTTCTGCATGGCACCTGTTTTACCAAGGCAAAAGAAAAAGCCTATGAGAATTGGCTTAAATTTCCTGGAGACAGTAAATGCTGAATCACAAGGCTTGCTCCAGGGGAAACCTTTGGAGAACTGGGAAGCATTGCTATGGCCAGTGTAAGACCCATGTGATCTGTACACTTAGACAGTGACTTGTGCACATTACTAGTCTGGGCCCGGAAGAATAGGTCACCTATCAGGGCCAGGCTGGATGGGGCCCTGAGCAACCCTATTTAGTGAAAGGTGTCTCTGCCAATGGCAGGGGGATTGGAACTTGGAGATCTTTAAGGTCCCTTCCAAACCAGACCATTCCATGATTCTATGATTCTATGATGCTATCATTGTACTTCGAAGTAAACAAATGGGGAAAAAAAAGAATGGAATACAAGTGGATCAAAACCTATACTTTTTGTTATTAGACATACTATATAAATAGTTTGTAAATACTTTTTGGTAAAAGTGCTTAAGTATACTTTATCCTAACGTGCTGTGTGTTTTCTATTTTAATTTCATGCCTAAATCAATAGCTAATTATAATTTGACAAGAAAAAGCGATTGCAATGGATACGATCTACCTGCTCTGCTGTTAAATTGTAATGTAATTGGCTGACTTTACAGTGCTGCCACAACTCATGTATACCATTTCCAGAGTCAACGTAACAATCAGGAAATAAATTTCTGGCAAATCATTTCAATACCACGCAGAATTGCCCCAGAAATCCTTTGTCTGTGGTTGAAGGAAGATTTTGATGTGTAATTGTTTACACTCATTTGTCCAGGATTTAAGCAGCTTCCATCTTGGGTTTTATGACCAGATGCAAATTAGGGAAACTCTATCCTAGACCATAATCATTTAGACAATGATTATTAAAGCAAAGTATCCTTGAAGAATCTGAGAGTAAAATTGCCATCACAATTAACATCCATGTCCTTCTCTAGGCCTATCATACAAACTCACATGCCCACCCACAAATACACACATATGAGAGACGTTTTCTCCATCAACCTGCAAACTTGTTAAGAAATGGACAACTGGATATGTAAAAAATTCTCTTCTTTGATTTTCATGCTCACCAGTCATTAAAGGGTTACTTTTCAGAGCAGCAAAAAAAAGAAGAGTTGGTTGACCAAATATTGTTTTTCTTACAAAGAAGTGTCAACCCTGAGCTTGTAATTAAGAAGTTAAAATCTGTGATTTATATATATTTATATATATAAAAATAGATGATCATACTAAGACTAAAAAAGTGAAAGAAATCTCCATGTCAGTACTATATATTTGTTTGTTCTGAAATTTTGTAGAAGCAATCCTTGTGACACTGAAAGTAACTTATATGAAAGATGTAGTTAGGTGTGCATCACACTATTGATCCGGTTGCTGTTAGTCTATTAGAGAACTGCCTTCTTGGTAGGGTAATGAACACAGTAGCAGAAAGTTCTAATCGATGTCAGAACAATATCAAAAGGAAAAAGATTACATCACGAGAGATTACTTTCTGTCTGAACCCACGAGGGGCCAAGAGTGTTGTTTAACATGACCATCATGGCTGATGAGCTCACGGTGGTGAGCTAAGTGGAAAACTGTGCCGATTATATAACATGGATAAATCCTAAAAGAAACTAGGTGAAACTGTGCTACTACTCATATTTTTACTGGGCATTAAGATTTAAATCCTAACCAACTGTAACATGATATTCTGAAGCTAGTGGAGCTACTACCATACTAAAAGATAAATTTACTTTTCAGCTTCTCTACCTTCATACCAATCTGATGTGGTTGGCAGATGGAGTGCAAGACATTCACTGTTGAGACATACTTTTTTGTGTTGTAGAAAAAAAATTCAGCCTTCCTCCCTTATAACAATGATCATTCTGATGACCTGAATCATCCTACAGAAGTTCCTAAAGGAAACCTGTCTGTCAGCGAAGAACGGTTGTATTTTTTTTTGTTCCTTTCTTGTCTTTTTTTTGTTTGTTTGTTTTGTTTTGTTGATATTCTGTTGAAATGCAGCAGCCTCAAGTCAGGCCTGATTCAGAAAGAAAACTTTCTTGGTTTCTTCCCCCCTCTTTTTTCTCAATGGGGAAAAATACACACTGTAAGATCCTTTTTCCCTTTTGCAGCATAAAAGGAAATGAAGCTCAGAAAGTCTCCTGTAATAAAGGATTGAGAAAGAATTCTCTCAAGAGTGGATATCATCTTCAGAGATATCTGCAAAAAAGCAGGAAGCAGTTCAGTCTGGCACCTGGTACTCTTTGGGAAAACTAAAATGGGAAGCAGGTTGCAGTACTGCTCTCTTGTAGAAAACTGCAAGTGTTTGTGGCATGGTCCATTGTCCAAGGGTATAAGAAGAGAGTTGGCTGTTTCTGTAGCTAAAACACAGTTTTTCTGACCAGATCCAGGATTATCTCCACTGTCTCTGCAGTACGAGACTGAGGAAGATGGCGAGCAATGTCTGCAGTGAGCAGCCAGGCTGTGTGGCTGAAGCCTCCACCTCCCTCCTGTCCGAGTCGACAGGCGGTGCTTCGGTGGTGGCGAAATCAAACTCGGTGGGACAGATGTCGTCTGTACAGCCGCTTCCGCTGCCTGAGCCGCTGGTTTCGTCACCTGGCACAAAGGAGTGAGGGAAACAACATGAGTGCCATAGGTTACAGCTTTCATCCCTTTTCTCCCTTCTCCTTCCAGTTGGCACCCCAGTGGGGATGAACACATTGGGAAGAGTAAGTGTTGGTGGTGCTAAATTTCCTTCAGTAAAGCATCCAAATGAAACCCACTGTGACTTAATTAGGTGATTAAATGCTCTTCTGAAAAAGGATCAGACTGTTGGCATTTTAGAAAGCACTCATGTCTTGATGCATTAAACATGAAGATAAGGAAGAGAAGCAAAAGAAACAATTATATAACTGGAATTTCATGGGACAGAAAAAGACTTTTTACGTTGTCAGCAGCGCAGAGCACAAAGACTGCAGGAAGTCATTGTAACAGAGCCGATTTATAAAGTGTTCCAAAAAGAAAGTTATGTAATGACAGTTAATGGTTTCTTACTTGTATCCTGGAAGTTGACATCATTCCCGTTATACGCGTTCTTCAGTTTGTTAGTCATGACACGTAAGGCCATGATTTGTTGTCGAATGAACGTGTCTGGCCTTGTGATGTCCACGTCTACTTCTGGATTGTTGATCTGGTTGGTCAAGCCATCGTTCATAATTTCAGGTAAGTATCTATATAGCAGAATGAATGATTAGTTTGAGAGCCAGTAATTTCAGAAATAAAACACTGTACATGTTGTGCTAAGAAATTCAGTGCACAGTTCAAAAACAGATTCAGTAAAACTGTTTTAAAAATATAGTTTTTAATTTTACTGACTCCAAAGGATCTTTTTAGTAGCTCAGCTGCATGGGGAGCAGAAAGAATGTAAGTGTTTCAACCTCCTAACTCTCCATATACTCCCCAGCAAGAGCAATGACTATGTGAACTATGGAAGAGGTTCACAAGCCAGCAGTAAGTCACTGCATGTTCATATCCTCTACTGACATGAATGGTTGCACACTAAATTAAGCATCTAACTGCATTCTTCTGTTTTTATTTCCTTCTGCTTAAAAATATGAAGTCCTTTTCTGTATATAGCGTATTTGTCGTTCTGAGACAGTTTAGAAGCCTATCTTGAGACATTATGGCTTTTGTTGTTTAAAAGAGCACTTAGTTTTCTTCTCCAGTTCTTCCTTGCCTCTCTTTTTTAGACCACCATGAACAACATTTCCAGTCTATATGACATCCAGACCCATAAAAGGTGTTGTCATTTTACCAAACTCCAGTATTGTCTTTGATTTGGTCCTTATTCCTTAAAACCAGGCCATGCTTGCATCTCTCATATACTTCGTGCATAACATTTAAGGTAAGGTATTTCTGTACATCCTCACATCTGAATCATTTATTCAGGCTCTTAGCTTATAATTTCTTGATTACTGCAGCATTCCTTTCTCTGACATTGAGAAATGCAGTCTTAGGCTGCTCAGAGGCAGCAAGTGTGCTTTTGCAGGTAACTCTCTCTCACAAAAAGCATTCCATGCCTCCAATCACCCTACAGTAAAAATCTCCATCACCCTGTGTTAACGACGCACACTTTGTCCCCTGATACTCTTTGTCTTCAGGAAGCTCTCCTTATAGGCATCTGCAAAGCTACCTTTTTTCCTGCTTTAAATTTCTGTTAAAGATTTTCTGTGCATTTTACACCTGCCAGGTTGATAAAGGGTTGACATTATTTCTTTATGCTGGCACGGTACTCTAAAAAATTAGTGTATCACAGCTTCCCTGTTCTCTCTTGTCTGTCTTTACCTACTATCTTTGTCTCATAAATTTAGGCTGCAAGGGATTTGGGGCAGATCTACCCTTTGTTTATATTCTTTATAAGGATATAATCTATTTTGTAGTTAGTTTGCAAACCAGGCTCTCCTACTGATGTTTGTGGGACTCTTTGTCTGTGTATGTGCTCAAACAGTAAGTAATGATAGCACAGTCTGGCCTACTAATGGCACACTTTCATGATGTCTGGTACCAAAAATAGTTTGAGAGTATTTCACATCACTCTCACTTGTGCATGCCCATCGCTCTATCAGTATTCAAGTTTGGCACTGATGACAGCATTGTTCATATTGGTCTGGAAAAAGAAATATATCTTAAAAGTAAATGTGAAAGTAAGGGAGAAGAAAGGACTTTAAGGACTTTCTCTGTTGAAGTCATGGCTAAGGGAAAATAAGTTTTGCATTGCTTCTGGAGGTTCACAAAATGACAGATGCTTTGCTTCACCAAGAAAGGGTTTGGTGTCATCATTAAGAAGCCCTCGCTTTGCAAGATGAGACTCCTTTGCCAGCAGTGGCCTTTGAAGGCTTACATGAGAATAATCCCAGGGGAGTGTGAACATGTAAGAACAAAACACGACTGCCCAAAATACCGAGCCTCAAACTGCATGTCATGTTGTTTCTCTAGTACCATGATGAGAAATAACCTTGCTGTGAGGATCCCATCCAGACTCCTGTGGTCAGGCTTACTGTGGTGAGAACGCAGAGCCACCTCCCCTAGCATGGAAGATTGCAGACCATGGTGTTATGAATCACTAAAGATAGAACAGGAAATAATTCTGCAGAGCTGCCTGGAGGCAGCAGGATGGAGACCTTGGCAGGCAGGGATGCTCTGGGCTGCAAAGGAACAGCATCTCCATCTGTCACACGTCTCTACAAATGAAATGGCTGCTGTAGATAAATTACTCAGTCTAGGAGTAAATCAGAGATTTCAAGGTGCAGTTGATTAAAAAAAGCAAGAATGTAGGAACTGAACTATTGGCTCAGAGAGGAGGACTGTCTTGCCCAGTATCCTGTCCATGACAATGGCCGTAGCTGTTAGCAGCTAGAAGTGATCTGAAATTGCTAAACATTCATGTGGATTGCTTTCCTTGTTTATGAAGGGTCAGCTGCTCTTTATCACAAGTCCTTCATGAGAAGTTATGGATAGCTGTGAGGGGCAGCTCACAGGATTTCTTTGACTGATTTCTGTTTGATTTCTTTTTGTCTTATCATCAATAATAAAAGAAGAATGTACTGACTTACAGCTGTTAGAGAGTGCTTTAGTGTGCACATTTCATGAAGGTTCATATTTTGCACTGTGACTAGTGTGGATCTCATGTCCTTCTGATGACCACCTGACTTTAAATGGGCCAGTCCATTCAGCTGTAGAAAGTGATTTTGTCAAACTGTCACACACCCTGCTGTATCTGCCCCGGATCTGGTGATCCCCAAAGCATTCCGGGCAAGTGTACCTCACCTAGGTGTGTAAGGGAGTCATAGTGGATGTCGGTCACAAGAAATCCATGGCCTTATGATTGCCTAATGGTTAGTTGGATACTTAAATTCCCTTGGCATTTAGGGCATAAGAGCAAGGAATTAAAGAGGCTGAAAATTCATCTTTAGGTTTACACAGATAACAAATCTTGTATGTTCACATGCAAGTGTCTGCTTATAAGCAGAGTCCCACTCTCACCAGATCTAGTCAACAGCAGATCTAGTCACAGCTAGTCAGGAGTTTACTCGTCAGTGGAGTGGGGACAGCTGTTAGAGTCCCATGTGCCTCTGGCCAAATGACTGGTTCATTATATTTCATCTGCTGGGATTTACTTGCATAAACATAGACAGCTGGTGCCATTTGAATGCTCTTAGTTATTCCTCCTCTCCTTGTCACTAGCTCTGAAAGGTGAGGCTTTCTGCAGGCTTGAGAGGGAGGTCCCAGACATCCGGGATCTAAAGTTATAGTGTGTGTCTTTCTTAGGCAGCTGAATTGAGTCTTGGACACCACTTTAGCCACCAGGATGTAGGCTGCTTGATGTCGTGCTGCCACTCCAGTAGAGTCTGAATATCCTTTAGGTCCAGGGTCTAATTTGCCAGCTCCATGAAGGTGTCTTCACTATTTAGATCATCTCACATAGAAGTAGGTAAGCGTGCTCAGGCAGTGGAAAACTGCCTCTCAGAGTACACTGACAGGATATTGGGGCTATCTTCAGGCACTTTAACATTGGTACTTTTAAAAATGCTCAAGCAGTTTTAGTCCAGCCTCTGGTCCAGAGGTGAGGTGGTGTCCTGTGTTATACTCATTCCAGATGCCCCAGAGAGTATCCAGTGAAACTACTACGGCATGGGCAACACAGTCCTTATTGTCTCACCCATATTAAAGTACATGAATTTTCATGTCTGAATGTATAGCTGGATTTTGCCTTTGTTACTGAACAAGTTCACCTGCTTCTTTGGGCGGGGGGAAAGAGTCGGAGAAATCTATATTGAATAAAAAATCTTTGAATAGTTTTCCTTTCTTTAAAGGACTGATGCAGATATGGGAACACGCAGCCCAAGGTGTTTCCTGAGTGACAGCCTTGGAGAGGCAGCCCAACACATGTTCTGACAAAAGCATTTTGATGTGTGTGGGGTAGGGTTAAGTCACACCGAATAGGAAGCCATATCTTGGGACCACATTTTGACAGAAGATTTGTTGCTGGCTGGGCAAAGTTGTTGAACACAGCTGCTTTTGCTGCAGTTCTGTAAGTGGAGACACCCTTGTGAATTTTAAGCTTTGCTGCTGCTTCTGCTCTCGTTAATGATCACTTTGTAGGCCCGGCCATTACAAGAACTGTATGCCCATTATAAATGAAGAGAGGAGAAGTGCCAACCTGAATCAGTGTCTGTTCTTTGCATCCTCCTAGCAAAAAAAAAAAAAAAAGCAAGCAAGCTTTCTTAGCCCTCTGAGTATAGCGAAGCTGAATAATACTGTTTGTTTTCTGCAGTTTGCTCCTTGAACAGCTACTGCCAGGATTTTAGTGTAATTTACATTGTTTTCTAAAATATTAATGCTTTCTGTTCCTCTTAGCCTTTCCACGGTTCTTGCTTGTCTCAGCAGACACAGCAAAGATGTTTTTTGGCACATCATAACCAAGTACCACAAAGACTGTTTAAACCCACTTTTCTCTCTCTCTCTTTTTTTTTTTTTTTTTTTTTAAATAACCAGTTAATGTTCTAGGGTGTCTGCTTCCTTTTCAAGTCTAACAATGATTGATGAATCTTTCTGGTTACTTAAATAAAGCCTATAGATATGATCTCCCCCTCCCCCCCAACAAAAAAAGGAGGAATCTTCGGATTTTTAAAAGATATCTGTCTTCAAGGCCAACATTCTCCATATTTGCTGCCACGGCAGCTGCTTACAGTACAACTGGAGCATGCCACCTAGGCAGCACTGGAGTTTTTCCAGGTGCACAGAATTGTAGGCAATAGACTACAAAGAGTACAAAATACAGCACAGGCTTACAGAGGCCGGGCTGAGTTTAGGGAGTCACATCTGGTCCAGAAAGATAAGTGCAGTGGAAAATTGGCTTGTTTGGCTAACTAGTTCACCTCATCTGATTCAGTTTGCTCAGGAGGTAATCCCCACAGGATATTTTCAGTTTGGTTTTCTTTTCTCCATCTTGGAGAAAAGCTTGAGGCGACATAAGGAGAGGAAGAAAATGGCTCATCCGCCAATTTGTTGGAAGATGTAAAAATAAACTAGAGCCATCAATTAAGAATAGTCAGTTGTCACACTTACTAGAAGTGATTTATTCACGCTTTCACTAGTGCTGCTAAACAGTTATCTGTGCCTACCTGCAGCTAAAGGACATTCAGCGCATTGTCACTGCAAGCCTCACTGGTCAGCAGTGAGCCACTTTCTCAGGGCAAGCACTGATGTGGTGAGTCTTTCTTCCCTCCGGAATTTCACCAGGAATTAAAAGGTCCCTGCCAGAGAAGTAGGCACTCCTATACATGTGGCAGGAGAGGAAGAGAATTTCAGGACAGCTGAAAATCTATCCTGGGTTCATTTTGGTAACATATCTTGTCGTTTTGAGCTAGATGTTGAAAGTTAGAGTATTCATTTTTCCTTTTATTCCCTAACTTTCTCTATTTTTTTTCCATTTATTTTTCTTCTGTCTCGTATATAATTCTATTTCTTCTTCTGTTTGGAGGAGTGATAGGTTCCTTGTGGAAAGGAATGCAACTCTCATCTATTCCACGGATTACAGCTTTTCAGAGCTAAAACATATTAATAAATCTATAGTCCTGATGAACTTGAGCACCAGGATGATGAGCATGAGCACAATCTCTCAGATAATTTCGTTGAAATGAGCTGGCTGAGTTGGTTGGAGCAATTTAAGAGTCTCCTTCTGAACACCAGTGTGGTTCCAGATTTGGTTACTGTTCTTACTTCAGTACAAGCCACGTATTCAAGGACTAATACCTTGGATGTGATTTAAGTCCTAAAGCCTGAGTTCCATAATTCTTGGGGAAAGCTCTTAATTTCTGGAGAACTCCTATTAGTGAAGAGGTTATCAGCTGTTGTTAAGAATTTAATTGAATGCAGGAATGGAGGTAAATTTTTGAAGTTTGATCTAAATGTTGTTTTTTAGAACTTACATAGCTTTCAGAAATTTCTCTCTGTACATCTGGCAGAAGACATTAATTTTTTAAACATAAAATTTTGTTCAAGTTCTTTTGTGAATACAAATATGATGGGGAAAACCTGCTGGGCATTTCTCTAAGAGGCACTTTTTCTGAAGTAGCTATTATTATTATTTTTAATATGGATTTTTTAAAAAAGAGAGATTCATCCATCTAATAAATATTTTCCCATTTCCACAGCACTTGGTTTGTACATGATGTGACCTGATTAAAACCGTTCTTCGTACAGGACCAGCCACGAGCCAAGTGCACCCTTCCAGAACGCCAAATGGATGACTCTGTTACCCCATGATTACTTGTGAATTGGCGACCTTCAATTGGCGACCTGGTGTCACTGTAAATTAATCATGGCAGCAAAGTGATATTTAGGGAGTGTAATAACCACAAATGACCTTGGTGTAATGCCTCTCTCAGGTGAAAGTAGAGCTTTCATTTTCTGTGATCTCAGGTTTGTAACTGTTTTCCCCTGTAAAAGCAGCATCGAAAGGTGATGTGTAAAATGAAACATAAGGCATAATGTCTATCTGGCAATTCAGAGTTCCTAGTTCTTCATTCCAAAACAGAATCTGATAAAAACCCCAGCAATAATTTCCTTTCCCAACAGTAGCCAATACCATGTTGTCTTCTTACTTTCAATATTAATGTCTAGGAAAACAGGAGGTGGCTAAATTTCCTTTTTTTTTTAATCACCGGCTTTTTTCATATTCTCTGGAATTCAACATGCAGCTCCTCATACAGCACAGGGTTGCTTATGACAGCTGACACAGTGAACATAGATATATATATATATATATGTATATGATTACTGGCCAGATTTTGCTATGCTCATTCTTGTGAACTAGTATTTGATATCAGATACTACTCAGTCTGATTAAGGAAACCTGCATTTTTTCTTTTTTTTTAATGCTGCAGTAAATGTCCTTGTTCACCAGCCAAGAGCTGATTTTGCATCTAAAGCTAGTTATTTTCAATATTGTTTTTAATATTATTTCATATACAAGCCATGACATTCTGTGATATTTCTCTGATTTATTACTATTGCCTCCACCTGAAGCATTTATTGAGTTATGTCACTAAGACTATGACTATACATTTCCTTTCTGAATGAATATGAAACAGAATGGGCAGAAGAGCAGTGGCTGGACCTGCTGAAATTGTATCTTCAGGTGATGTTTTGAAGCTGTGACTACATCCAAAAAAAGTCTATGATGTTCAATTATCAAGGAGTTTATTAACAGAGGAGAGCTCTTCTTAATAGCTCCAGAATACTAACCTCAGAGGGCATCATGAAAATAACCAGGCTTCTCATAAGAGAAATACTGCAAAAGAAGGGTGAAAAATTGCATGTTTAAAATGTACTTCCATAACTCCCACCAAATGTGGGAGCTTTGCCAAACCCTTCAGTGCAGGAGCAGAATAGAGCTGAAAAATATTGGCCAGATGTGGTCCACACACTAGTGTTGGTCATGGAAACCAGGAGGGATAGATGGCTTTAAGGGATTTGACTGCTCTTTTGTAGAAAGAGTAGCATATCTCTCTTACTGATGCACACATCCTGATGTGACTCATGGCATTTAGCTGGGACGCCTGGAAACTGCTTAACTACTGCAGTGCACCCGCCTGGGCTCATGTCTTCCAAAGCTCAATAACAAGAAGAGATAAAATAGAGAAAGATAAACCCCACATTTTATTTTTTCTCCTCATATTCTTCCTTTGTGGTGAGTCTTGTAATAGCCAGATGCTTCTCCTCGTTGTCTCACTCTGAATCCCCAGGGGCTTTCTCTGGATCTGTGACTTAGCAACTAAGCAGTGGCTCGTGCTTTTGGACAGATTTGTTCACATGCATCCAAAAGTGGATTCAAGGGGCTAGCAGCATCCCAAACAGCCCTCTGCTCTTGTCTGTAAAATGAATTCCTTTGAAGGTTGTGTAGAAAGGCTAGGAAAGACTGGAGTGCATTCATTGTGAAACATACCCGTATAAACTGTACTCCTTATCAAAATGACCAGATGATGAGACGATGGGGTGGGTGCAACCTGTCTATGTACCTATCCACCCATATATCCATGTAAAATGGTACTGAGCAGGTTTCTAAGTTTTTTTCCTATGTTGCCTTATTTTCACTGAGTTTTTATATTTTATGTGTTTGTCTCATTTTTTTTCACTGTTTGTTTGTTTTATCTTATTAGTTCATTTTTATATTCGGTCTTCAAATGTATCATCAGGTAAAAGGAAAATAAAGATTTCAGTCCCTGAGTGCCAGAAAATGTCACTGCTCTCCAGATTCAGTGATCACCAGACACTCAAACTTCTCCACTCCTCATGTCTACTTAAAAGCACAGTATACTGCTGCAGACCTGAAACCAGACTGCCCCTGGCATGGTCCCTGAGCCAATTTCTCCCTCTCTCAGCAGGGATAATCAGATCCTCTCCTCTGTCAGCTGATGAATCCACAGCGGGACCTTTGGAGACACCTGCTCATCTGCTGGCTCGTGCTCTGCCACAGCCAGGGCCAAGCAAACTTCAAAATCAAAACTCACAGAAAACTCATCACAAACAAGGGCAGATGACCACAGTTATCTCTGAAGAAGTAACATAAGGTCAAATCTTCTACACGAGATAAGTAGGAGAGCTACATTTATTCTCTGGTGGTTATTTTTCATTTTTTCTTCCCTCCAGTAAATAGCCCCAAGCTTTGCCAGCCAATAGCAGGTAGAGTCGAAATTCCAATTTCTGTTTCATCCCAGTATGATATCCCAAGAGTGCAATTGCTTCACAAGCTGTCAGTCCCAACACAGGGATGCTAAATGGACCTAAAGAGCTCTTTGAAATCTCAGTATAAATTATCCTTCTGGAGCCGAACCAATGCACATTTTCTGCCTTCACATGCTGACACGCTGTGCACATTTACCCTGACTCACACTCTGGCTTTAATGGCACTTTGACAATAAGTAATCTTGGCTACGAGCTGCGTGTGGACAATTACTTGTTCTCCCCATTTCTGTTTCACCCTCATAAACAGTTTTGTGAAATACCCTCAGCTTCATGATTGCTTCAGGCCAGATGGGGCTTTGGACCCGGTGGGGTGGAGAGGGGTCCACCTCACCTCGCCTTGGTGTGGCCATTCCAGCAGTCCTCCTCGACTGACGGACCGGCTGTCACTCGCTCATCCTTGCAGATTGTGTAGGGTAATGTTGACCAGAACTTTTTAGAGAGCTTTAGCTTTTCTTTAATGTCTGTTACCTGATTAAGAGACAATGAGAGGGAAAACAGATTAAAAACACCAGCCACGCTAACTGTAACATTAAACAATGTTGTTTAAGTTTGTAATGGTGATGATGGTGACGGTTATAAAGGCTAAAGGTGCTAAAACTTACTTTTCTGTGTTTAAAAGCAAGACACTCAGCATTCGAGTTCAGAACATACAATCAAAGTCACCCTTTTCCACAGGCAAGACATTAATAAAAGCATGTCGAATCTTGCTCTTCCTAATCTCCATTTGTCTAATGTTTTCTAAATACACACCTTTTAAAGAATTAATATGCCTCACAGTCTGCTGTGAATGTGAATTCAGGTAAACAGTGTACATCAGATAAATCCCACCAACTTTGTCACGTTTTAGAAAAATATTATATAGACAGCTACATGTGTAGGTTCTAAAAAATGGTGCAATGCTGAGCTGATGTTGAACTGATTTAAGATACACAGACTGAATACATTACAGTACATTTGGATCTCAGTTACAGTGAGAAGTCATGCAGAGACTATATTCATCTTAGCTATTATGTGTAGATAAATATCTGTAGCTGAATACAGAATCCACATGAAAGAAATGTTGGGACAGTATCAAAACAGTTTCTTTTCCTTATAAATCCCTTGAACAATAATTTAATTTGGCATGATTCAGGCAGCAAGCAGGAACAAACTGAATTTCCACCATAAGCTTAATAAATAAATGCTCTGACTAAAATTTTATCAGTTCTTGTTTTGTGTTCAGTATACTAGAGTGGAAAAATCTACAAAAATAGGTAGAAAAAACAACAAAGGACAGACTACAAAGGATGAATGCTGCCACTGTTGTTCTTATGGAAACAGATGCATTTCACATTAAGTTGTAATAGGATTTAGGGGAGCTTGTTGAATAGCTTTTAAAGGAAATCGCTAAGCTTTGTTCTTTAAAAAACCAAGAAATAAAAGCTCTCCATTCTTCCATTCAGTTTTGAGATTGTCTTTTAGGTTGTTGAGGTACAATATTGTACTCGGCTATTTATCTCTTTTATCTTTTGTTCTCAGGACATGATAGCTCTCCTCACAAATGGCCCATGCTGCTTCGCCATGCTTAAACTCTGTGGAATGTCACTTTATAAGCCAGGAGATAGAAACAGCTGAGGATGTTATTTCAGAAGCACTGTTTGAATTTTCATCCACAAGAAATAAGTAGGACAGTATTTTTCTGTATAGGTTGTTGACAGGGATTCTTGCCATGATAGACACCTTATAAATCTCCTTCACACCCCTTGCCAAGCCCTAGTTGTTTTGTTTTCTTATGAGATACTAGCAGCGTTTGCAAGCCTTTAAAGTCTCAGTAGGGGAGCCCTGTCAACCCCAAAATTAAATTCCAGCCTACAGGCTGCAGGCAAGGCTTTGGCAGAAGTGGAGATGGTCTCAGGATGCCAGTCCTTTCTGATGTCTTTGGTCCATGGAATCAGGGTTTTTGGGCAGACTGCAGTCCCTCTTCTCCCCCTTCTGCACCATGCTGAGGGTAGAAACCCCAAGGTTCTTACTGGGAGAGCTAACCAGCACAAGGAACTCAGTTAAACTGCCCAAATGGTGTGCAAATTGCTGCTAGGACACAGTAAGGATAGAGAAATCCTGTAGAAAGTGTAAGGAACAGAGTTTATAGGGTAGGGGATCCATTCATATAAGCTCGGTAAACATGGAAGTCAAAGGGATAGATTTCCTTATTACTGGTTGTGCCTGGATAACTATTTACCCCAGCAGTCTGATACTGGTGGTGAGTAATTAGCTTTCAGAGCAGTAACCACATTGCTTGCTGGAAGTTATGCTAAGCTATTCAAAACCCAGATGTTTAGAGTTACATCCAGATTTTGCCCATAATCAAATTAGAGCTGGTGTTCTAGAATTTGCAGACTTCTGTTTTGAACCACAAGTGATTCAACACCTATTGGAAAGTGATTCTGTCCCCTGACCCTTCTAAGGGCTGTAATTTGGAGTGCAAACTTTTAATTTTCACAGAAGCCATCAAAAGAATGGAGAGAGGTTCCACAGCTCACACGCTGCACATGCTCTCCACATACTCCTCGAAAATCAAAATGAGGACTCTCATTCCCCAGTCACTTCGGAAGATATTAAACAATATTTGCATACTCTATATTAGATAACAGATCATTAAATTTCCTAACAGTATTTTTTTATTTGTGTTATGGAAGTACACCTGATAAATTAAGATGGTCTTACTTTACTCAGGATTGTTGGTAAATGACAACTAATTAAATCTCAGAGGCATCCTCCTGAGGTGTCATTCCCATTTTAGAGCCTGGGAGGAAGAAGATATTTGCATGACTCACAAAGACAGCAATAGCAAAAATGACTACAGCTTAGGGAAGGGTTACCATTTGCAGCCTCTCTAGATGCCTTTGATTAGGGTGCATTTTAACATTTTTTTTATCACCTTCAGATATTTCCCTTCACAGCTATCTCCCTCCCCACACCTCCCTACAGCATTATTTCACGATGGAGCTTTAAACAACTTGTGTGGACTCAGCCTTCGAAGTCTTGCTCTTTCCTGCTGTCTGAGCAGACCCCCTGCTGACCCTCAGCTTTTGGCAGTGGAGTTTACACATCTATCTAATGGTTCCTTGAACCTCAATCTGAATCTTTCCGAAAGTGCAGTGGGATGTAGTCTGATGTCTTTGAAAAAGGAATTCTGAACACCAATTTACTCATCTCCTCTTTCAGGGAGTAGCCTGATGGCCACTTCTGCATGATGAATGTTTGGGCAGGCAATGACTTTGGATGTAACTTTAAATGCAGAATAGAATTAGGTGATGTAATGCCTGCCATGACATGTAAAACTTTTCCTGTGAGTTTCAGAGGCTTCAGTTCTGAGATCTTATCAAGCATAACCACCGAAATTGTCTTATTAGTCCCCATGGTTATGCATGTTCCTCTGTACATTGTTTTGATCACCACCAGCATTTAAAAAATATGTAACAGATCTACAGACCCTTGAAAAAGAGATAAAAACCACTAAGAACTCAGTTAACATAGCTTGCTTGTGATTTGCAAAGTCAGACTACCATATCCCCCAGTGACCTGTGGCCTTGTAAATTATTCCTTGGTATTTCCTATTCTTTGAATTAAAGATTAACTTTCAAGCTTGGCTAGGCTTCTGTGGAAACATTTAAACATGAGACATATGCAATTTTGATATTTTACATATTTCCTTTCCATTTTCTCTAGCAGAGATTTATAGGGATTAAGGCAGCTGGATATCTTTGGCTGTAGTTAGACTGATTTTCACAAGTTATCTTCCTGACATAGTCCTGATATTATACTGAAATACCTTTTTTTCAGATGTTTCAAAGGTATGAAACTTGTTCTGAATCATAATACTTTCTCTTAAGAAAAAAGATATAGCAAGAACCATGCAAAGAGTTAAATTTTTAATTTATTGTGGGCTATATAGAAACGGATATTACAACAGCCTTGCCTTGATCTATAATTGCTAACAGAAGAAAGGCATTACCCTGTAAGTGAGAAAAGTTAAATATTTGCATCCTTTGCAAAGAGAAATTCATGTCCAGTTACAGTAATGGCATAGTTACATACCCTATATTGAGAAATACAGTGCATTTCTTATTTCTGCCACTGTCTTCTTATGTGACCAAGTCAGCCACATATGTCATGCAATTCCCCAGCAGAACTTGGAAGGGCACCCATGAGCTCAGTTCCAGTCTTACCAGCAAGGGTTCAGTTATAAGGTAAATAAAGCTGACCCATGTTTCTGTCTTCTTTACTCACCTTGCACTCCAAAGTAATGAAGTAAACTAAAAGAAAGCCTGTCACTTTAGTAGGATTCAGATCTTGGCATTCCTTGCTTTATTTCAGGACATCTGAATAAATTGAGAATTCAAAAAAGCATTGAAATACCATGCAAAACTAAAAGTGAGGTGACTACATTTTATAAGGCATGAAAGATTCAGGAAGACCCTTGTTTGTGAAGCGGACAGACAATTGCCAATGGAATAACTTTGGCTTAATTTCTGATGGAAATATGCTTCTTTGGCAGTGGGATAAAACTTAGAAGAAATGGGGGCCCAAAAGCAAATTTTAAACATGGGGGCCCTAAAATTACTTTAAAAAAGTAAATTTCATGTCTTCCTTCTCCTGCTCCTCTGCCAAGTCCTTCTCTGTCAAGACCACCTCATATTCCTTCCAGACTTTTCATCACCACTAATGTAATCCCTACTTCCACAGATAAAGGAATATCAGAAGAAACAAAAATAGTGTTCAAAGATGGTGGAATGCATCCAAACCTGATGCAGGTTCAATGCAATAAATGAAATCAAATAATATGGAATCTTTATGTAAAGAAATATTGGTTCTCATTAACCTTCTTTTCTTTTTCCTGATGTTTTTGCACTGCAGTTTTTTTCTTGTTTATTCTGCAACTTGTGAAGATTTTCCTGTTTTGTGTCTGTGTAGTTTCCTTAGTCACATACGCCTTTGCCCTTTAATTCACAAGTAACATTTAACTAATGCTACTTCTTCATGCTACATTATTTCCCAGTGAAAAACCAGACAGGTTTTTTTTTTTGCCTGCTGCTTGCTTTCCGTTAGAAGTGTCTAAGGCACCCATCCACGCACGCAACACCCTTGCAGTCTTTACTAAAAATAATGCAGACCTTGCATAATAGTGGGCAGCTGGATAATGGATTTATGGAATGGTGCTTGACCACCTGAGCCACGTGTGGGATTGTGAGAAGCATGCCCCTCGAGGTGGGCATGGCCAGGTAGGAAGAACAAACAGATCATCACCATCTGATTTTTGTTCTGCCATACCAGCAGAACATTGGACTTTCAGACATCTATTTATGTCCATTAGGGATTTAATCTGAAAGCATTCTAAGACTAATGGCCAACAATTTGTTAGGTAGGTGAGCAAGCACTTATAATATACTCTTTCTAACTAAGTTGTTATGTTTATGTCTCTGATGTGTGTGACACAGTCAGGGCAAGAATCATGTCACAAGCACCTTAGTATAGGATGGCTGGGTATTTTAATTACACAGAATTTTCCTTGTAAAATGGGCTTAGTGAAAAGCAGTTTACTTGGACCTCTAAATTTTAGGAGCTGCCCCTCAAGAAAGATATGTGTCCTATATGTCCTTTATGAGATCTGCCAGCTTCATATAGATGTCTCAGAGGCACTGGGCACTTATGTATAAGCAACTGAACTGGGCTTCCTCTATCTTACTCTCTTAGCTATTTAGCTAAAGAGGATCTCTCTCAGAGGATTTTTTAAAGGCACCTTCATTTCTCCACTGATTAGATGTAGGCACACATTTTTGTTTAGAATGGCTCATTAGGTGCCCAAAATTTCAATGCACAATAGGTACCTCGGCAAGGGTGACCTGCTTCGATTAGGAAACAAGCGAAGCAGAACTTTATTTGCTCTATATGGAAATTATTTCTTTTTTCATACATTATACATTTCCATACTTTCTCACAAAATAAATTTAAATGCCAAGCAGTTGCCAAACCACCACGCACTTGACGGTGGATTATTTTCAGCCTTTTAAAAAGTGAAGCGCATGCCACACGGATTCAGCAGGATTTGAGCATCGCATTGCCCCAGCTGCCAGAGAGCACCCTGGATTTCGGGGACCCTCGAGATGGCAGTGTTGCTCAGTCTTTACACTGCTGCTAGCCCCCCTCCCCGCCACCCGCTGTGTTTCCCAGAGAATAAGACCGTAGATTGTTCCGCTGAATATAAAACTGACAACCCTGTTATTTTAAACTCAAAAGTGACAGGCTGTTATTTTAATGAGGTCTGCCAGTGCCAAGGTTAACCAAAGCTTTATTTTCCCTACAAAACATTAAGGCTGCGGTTCTAAAAAGGGGGCTGTGAAATTTTATGGTTATTGATACTTTCTCAGGGCAGAGAAGTTCTGAGAATTCACCCAGGTCTTCTTGTGCAACAAATGCTTTTTCCACCTCTTTTTTCTTTTTTTAAAATTTGACTTTGTGACTTTTAACGGTTCGGAGCTTTACCAATAACTGCCTGCTCATGATTCATGTTTCTGCACAGAAAAGCAGATGACAGCTCTTCTAATCAAGAACTAATGCAGAATCCCAGTTATAAAGCACAAACAGGCACTTGGGTAATTTGTGAAATAAAACAAATGAGCTAGGTGACTTTCCAAAGCAAGACTTTTTTCACCAGAGTATTTTAAAGTCAAATGAAAGGATTTTTTGCTGTCATTGTCTCTGAGGACTATCATGTCTTTGACAAGAAAAAAGTTAAGGCCTTTAATAACAGTAAGGAATGGCTATTAGCCCTACTGAATTCTTAGAATAACACATATATAAGTTCAGAAAGTTAGGGTGGACTCAGTTACCACACTAATACTCCTACACTTATGTAGTTACATTCACATCCAGTTCCCAGAAACCCAACACTGACTCACGTAAGTATCCAGTGCCATTTGAGACACCTGCAGTGACCTGGGCAAGTCTCCTACAGTTTGTGATTTTATATGTGACCACCCAGTGCACAGTCTTGGATGACCTAGTTGAATTGTGTTTCATTGAGCTTTGACCTGAAACAGGCATTTTAAAACAATCCAGGTTGCCTACAGCATGTTTTTAAAGAAAAATAAGTAAGTTACAGGTCTGCATGAAGTCTGACCTGCACTTGCAGAAGTCTCCTTGCCATCTGTGGCCTGAAGATGCTTGTGTCATGCTGTGTGTTGGCTGGCTCCAGGGGCAGGTGCCATTGCCTGGGCTAGACAATCACTGTTCAGAGCTCACAGCCTTCGGCTCCAAAATAATATGAGTAAAGCAAGCATGTGCCTTTGGCATTGCCAGCTTTCTGTGTCTTAACCCTCCCCTGGAGATCCTACCTTCAGCAGTCTCCACAGCCCTGCAGTGAACGCAACGTGGTCTCACATCATCAGATGGAGATTCTTTTTTAATAAACACGCTGACATTTTTGCTTACAAGCAGGTAGAGTCTGACACCAAACTCTCCTCACATTCAACATTCATTTTGGCTGGGGAGAGAAGAAGGGCAGGAGACAGTCAAATCGTGGAGCAACCTGGGCTAAATATCTACTACTTTCCATAAATGTATTCATTTAAACTCTACACTTTGATCCCTAGTAAATAAAAACATTGCTTTTGGAAAGTTGAAGGTACTGGAAACATCAGTGCCCTAAAATGGAAATCTGTAGGACCTGAAGCAGCTTTCCCGTTCCCTGCAATACCTAGGAGCAGTGCTAAAAAGCTGGTCTATAAATCTGATTCAAGCAAATCCAAAGCACTCGGAGGAATCAGCTTTTTATTGCAGATAAGTATAAAAGTAGCAACAGAAATATGCTGGAATCTTAAAGATAAAATGCCAGAGGCTTTTCTGTGGCATGGCTAAGCTGTTAAGCACTGATTCTTTCTGAACAGTCCTGCATCTCTCCAAGCAAAAATGTTAATAGCTAATGTAAACAATTACTGATAGAGTATTTCAAGCTTACACAGACTTTCATTTGTCCTCAAAATGCTACTCTGGTAGCAGTAGTGACGTGGCTGTTCCTTCTTTTAAAACTCAAGGGTGTACAAGGCACTGCATGTGTTGTAGCAGACACGCAGTTCAAGCCTCCCAACAGCCGTGAGAAGCGTATGATTTCAGAGGACACCGAGAGCTGGGATATGTCCTTTCATAACAGAGCAGGGATAATGGTACTTCATACTTGAAGTAGCCTTACATTTAACTTCATTTCTTCTAGTAGTTGCTTCTTGACATAGCTCCTTTGCCTTCAAGTCTGAAGAAGTTCTCAGTGGACTCTCAATTACTCAAAATAACTCAAGATTCGGTAATAAGATGATGGCTACCTCGCCAGCAACTTCTGGGCTTCTGACCTTCCTCTCTCTCAACCATGAGTGGCATATCCAGCTGTTTACCCACAGTAGATGGAGCCATGGAGAAAAGGCTGTGTTAAGGTGGCCGAAAATACAGGAAAGAAATATGTAAAGTCAGAGTATGCAAGTGAGACTTTTGATGAAGGACCTACCTTAAGATTTTGAAATTACTGTACACTGTCATAAAATATTTGAGGTGTCTTACATACAATGTGGAAAAAGCGTAATTTTCTCTGGATTTCAGGGATCTTTTACATTGTTCATTTTTCAGAGACAAACTTTTCAGAACCTCTTATCCCAGGGGATTGCCAGGCCCCTCAGGCTCAGCCCGAGCAAGGCATTAGAGCTGGTAGAGTGCTCTTCTCCACATCATAACCTGGATTAATAATGTTGGTATTGCTAAAGTTTTATGGGAACACCCCAAGCTTGCAGCCATACCATGCAAATTCCTGCTTCTTCTAACATCACAATTTATTCCATCCAAAATTAATACCTGTTAGATTTCCCTCCACCTCTGTTTGCCAGTCATTCTGCTTCTGGAACTGGAGCTAAGTTTCAATGGCCTGAATATTTGTCTTCTGGATTATTTTAATCCAAATATATACAAACCTGCATTATTACAAGTGGTGAATATATACAGTTGGGAAAAAATTGAAAGGCAGCGTAGAGGCTTTGTGACACTGCATGTGCTCATTGTAGTGATGTGGAATTTTGTACTTTTTTTTTGCCAATTTTTCTTTCCAGACTCTTTGAGGAAGATGCACAATTTCATTTTCAGAGTTATTTCAGAGATGAGAGAGTTATCAACAAATTGGTGTTAAATCACATGCAAATATAATTTGTTAAAACATCTAAGTTCTAAATGAAAATCACAAAATATTTAAAATGACAAAACAATGTTTTCAGGCACAGAAATCTTTATAAAAAGGTATTTCTGGCAAGGCAAATAGGCTCAGCAGCGAAAGCACTTATCAGGAAAACAATCGGAGTCAGAGAGAGCCTTGTTGTGTCAGTCTGCTATGTCAATATACTAATGGCTTTCATTGCCTTCCTTCTGAGCAGGGGGAGCTGAGGTGGAATTGCACTCTCTTGTCCTTTCATGATAGGGTTAAGTACCCCAATTACTGGATCCTCACAGAACAACTGCACACAGCTTCCTCAGGGCTGCCAGGGACTCAAGCAGATGCAGACAGGAGATGTAGAGGTTGGGTATGGGTCCAGCTACTGCTGGTGTTCAAGGATCACTCTAAAAGAGGAAGGAAATTTAAGTCCAGATTGATGTACAGCAAAGTAATGGGATGTTCTCAGAAGATTTTATCCTAAAGAATCAAAAATCTAATGAGACTAATCGATGCCCTGTTTTCTGCAATGGCTGTGTGGAAAGCCATGAATTTAGATATTCTTGCAAGATTGGTGCTCAGTCTAATCCCAAATCAGGAAATGGACACCTTCTAGCTTTTGGTTTGCTTTGAAGCTAAAAGTGCTAGCAGATATGTATATCTGGAGTCCTGAGTCTGTCTCGTGACTGGGCGAGCAGTATGAATTCGAGGTGCACAGCTCACCTCTGCCAGAAATTCAATACACTCTGCAAAACCCTTTGTGAAACCTAATCTGGACAATTTAAAGAACAAACACCAATGGATAAGAATGAGCACAGTTTCTGGCACTTGAGGCACACTGTGTGAATTTGAATGAGAAGGTGACCGTCCCAAAGAATTTTTATTCCAAATAGAAAAAGGAAGAAAAAAAAGGAATACCCCAAATAGATGAAAGATAAACGTATGCAAAGCAAGTTTCTTGAAATCAGAGTCACTAGATAAGCAAAGCATTATGCCTACATCTCTAGCACCTTCCTAACAATGAAAACTCTGTTTTCCCTTCTTGAATCCTGCTTTAGGTAATAAGCATCCCCCACTTCTCCACTACCTTGCAGTAGTGATAACATAGCATAGTTCAAGCTATATTTAAATCAAGCAGGTGAACACAGCATGCAACTAGACTTGGTGTTACTGCTCGAGTATTTGTTGTGGCTCTTGGGCAGGCTTTGTAGCTTGCCATCCATCTCCCTGCCACCACAAGCATGCTGCTGGCATCTGGGAACTCTATGTCACCACACTGCTGAGGGGGACACACCACTTTCTGGATGGTGCCAAGGGAAGAGGCCTGAGTCAGGAAGTTGCATATGTAAACTTGATTTTGTCTTTTTCTTAATTTTATTTTTTTCTCTCTTTTTTTTTTTTTCAACAGGTACTGACCATCTTTCTGTGCTTGCATCTTCCCCTTCCCTTTAATGCTAAAGCAAGATGCCCCTGCATCACAGAGGCTGGAGGGCACATCGCAGAGGGAGGACAGGCTGCGTGGCTCTGTGTGGACAAGGATGTTGTCACTGGGATATTTCCAAGTAAAATGGAAAATGGGAATGCAGGAAGAAAGCGTTCTGCATCTTCTGCTGTGGGCTGTGAGAGTAGGGTGGGTGGTGAAAGGAAAGCTACAGGACTTGAAGCAATCAATTTGCAATGGATAGCTAGTGAGTCACTTCACAAAGAACAGTAAAATATTCTTGTCTCATTCTTCCCTCAAAGCCCAGGCAGTCCCGCCTGCTCTTCACAGCTGTCTCTGAGAACAAACAGGTACAACTGAGCTGCAGAGCTGCCTGTAGCTGGCAGGCAGCCTCCTGCCGGTTACCCCTCTCGATGGAAGCAAGCAGCTGGACAGAAGATCGATGCTCGCTCCTTGCATGCAGGCAGCTTAAAAGCAGCCCAGCCCCTGTGCCAGCCCTGTCACGACGGAGGCAGCTGTGCACTGGTTTCTCTCTTGGTTTTCTCGCAAAAAAACCACCTTACCTACCCCACCTTAGCCTGCTGGTGCATTTCAGCAAGGAATCATCCAAGGCCACGCCAGGCATTTGGTGATCACACATGGTCAGGAGTCTGTCATAAAAATAACGACAGTATGAAAGAAACAAGTGCTGCAGTTTATTTGCCTCCAAAATCTAGAAGCTCTAAAATTCAAGTTTTGGGGATTTCGTAACAGTCACAAAAGCTGGAAAATTTGATTTGTTTTATCACAAGAGTGAAGACCACAGATTTTAAGAAAAGCAGTTTCACAGGATACGGAATGAAAAATCGAGAAAATTTGCAATTTTGTCTATAAAAAGTAAATCCAGAGTTCTTTACAGTGTAGAAAAAACTCAAAACGGGAAAAAATCCCGACCTCACGAAGAGTAGTGTTATAAAGGAGCTAAAGATAATAATAGAAACATTCACATTTTCTATCTATTTTAGCTATTTTCCAGTCAGGAGCTCTTCAGCAGACAGAAGAGATTACCCTCACTGAGTCAAAGCTACCACTGATACTGAATGCATAAAATATAGGCCACTGCCTGAAGAATGTTTTCAAGAGCATCCCACAAGGATCCTGAGCTTCACAAACTCTTTCATTTCTTATCCTCTTAATTGGAGTATTTCAAGAATATCATTTGAAAAGCCTGGGATTTGGTGACTTAGAGTAGAAAAGGATCACAAAGGTAGTGGCACAAGGTGGAAGGGTCCAAGCTACCCTCTATAGGAGTTGGCACAAGTATGTGAGGAAAGACCAAACCCTGCCATCTCTGAATTACCTGTGAGAGTAGAGACACAAGGCTGACAGAAGAGAAATATGATTTTTGGCAAGGGAGAGGGAAAATACCCCTTCTAAAATATTTTCCTCCAAAGGGCTCAGAGCAGTTTGAGAACTATAAGGAAAAATTATGAGGACTCACCTAAAGCAAAACCTCACTTAATTGTTTTAACCATCAAATTGTTCAGCAGCGGGGATTATGCTATAATTTATAACACATTTTTGAGTCACTGCAAATTTATTTCAGTACTTCCCTGAAAATTTCCTGACAGTAATTTATGCAGGCCAAAGTCATATTCTGTCAACTGTGTCTCAGGCTATCATACATCATCTGTCCATCAAAGCCCATAACTGTAGACACAGGGAATTTGGAAAAAAAGAAAAGAAGAAATAAAGTAAAAAAAAAAAAAAAAAAATAGAGGAACATTATAATGAATAAGATAACACCTGGGATAAAAAAGAAAAAAACAGATGAAAATGGGTTTCAGACAGACTGTTCCACTGCTATTCCCTGCTCTTAACATCTTTGCTTACAAGGAGAGCAGTTCCTAGAGGGGACCTGGTGTTTGTGGAGGAAAGCGAGCAAATGTACAATTTCTCTCGAACGTACAAATGCTCAGAAAGGAGTGGCTTGAAAAAATTTAAAATCCCTGTGGAAAGAAACAGCCCAGCACCAGTTTTTCTTTATTTAATTTCTATGTACAATGGAACAAAGAAAATGAAGCGAATGCAGTGTGCAAGGAAAAAAAAAAAAGGAAAATTATATTTGTTAGCATGCCTTTTATTCTGCACTGTTAACATCTTGCTGTTGTGTAAAAAGATTGCCACAAGGAAGAACAAGAAGCAGGAGAAGTACAGAATTCTAATTGAGTTTTCCATCCTAAATGAAATGCTGTGATGATTGCTCATTCATTTGCTATTCCTGCTCTCCCTGAGTCAGCACTCTGAATGGCAACACCCTCCTGTGATATTTCTGAGCAATGGCCTGACCTACCGGTCATTTGCCAGCAGAGAAAACAGTTGTTGACTACCCTGCCCTAAATATCAAGCAAGAAGTTACTTTCTCTCTAGTTCACATCTTGAGCCACAAGTGGGCACATATGAGGAGGACCAGTTATGCAGCGCTGGTCAGATGAATTCAGTAGCTATGAGAAGGGGTGATGAGGTACAAATTTTTTTTTGTCACAGCAGTAATAACTTGCCATGGAATATAATGAAAAATTAATTACTTCTCATTTTACTGTGTTTTTTTTCTACTTTATTTCTCTCTCATTTCCATCTTTGTGCAGAGCAGAATCTCCTTGTTCAGCTGCCTCAGTTGACTCTGTCTGTCCTGCATGGCTGGAGGTTGTGATCTGGCTTGGCAACCATCTCCCAGGGTTATGATAACTTCAGCTTTGGTCCGTAAACAACCGAGGGAAAACATGAGTGAACTCATGCAGGCATGCAGAGATGGAGCTGGTTTAAGAGACTCTTCCTTGGCATTCCCAAGCTGTGAGCCTGACAGTGTAAGCACAGCTGAAAGGCAGGAGATTTGTTGGGTCAAAGCATGTATAGCTTGCAGTGTAGACATGGGCTTTTGCTGAGCTATTTTTTTAAGCATCTCCATTTTTCAGGACCAGCAAGTCATTCCATATGTGTACATAAACACACACTCTCCTACACTTGACTGCTACGGCATGCCATGGTCATCTGAATCAGATACAATGGGAAAAACTATGATTCCCATCCACTCTTTAAACCCCAATTTTCTTTCCCAGAAACCAGGAATTACAAAAATTTTGGGAGGTGTGTACTTGAGAGTCTGGAGCTGGGACTCAAGCCAGAGGTGTTAGCCCAGCCTGAGCATCCAGAGCAGCTGGATGCTGCCATTTAGCCCTTGCTGGTGAAGGCGGTGTGAGGCAACTCACTTTTACATATGTCAAGTCAGCATGCAAGAGGTTAAAGCATATTAAAAAAAGCTTCAAGAAACTTTCCCTAGAAACTGAAGTTGCCTGTAGTCATGGAGCAGATGTACTTCTTTGGAGCAGCTATAAATCCTTTGAGTACCCTCATAAATACACTGCACATTCATTGGAACAAGGTACCCCATGGATTTAAACTGCATCTTATCACTTTTTCTTGAAAATAATTATCACACCTATTAGAGGCTATATTTGGGATTTTTACCCTTATACATATATCTGCTTTCCTCTCTCTAGACAGATATTCTGCCATGAAGGATGTGTGCATTTGCAGGCTGATTTTCTCCCCAAAGTACAGAAATAACCCTATGACTATACACTGGGGCACTGCTTACAGTTAAATCAAGGTGCCCTTGAATATGGCTGGAAGATACAGGCACTGAAAATCCTACTTTTAAACACTTCCAGGAGCCACACAAACCGTAGTGCACAAAATACATTTTCTAAATGTCTCTTTTCATATCAGTCCATTGGATGATCATGCTCTAATCATGAAAAAGTAGTTTAACAAGAATTTCAGAGCAGTGTAATCTTGGTGATATGTCTATTAACTGCTTTTCAAAAAATGTTGCACTATGTCACAGTTGCCACTTTGGAATAACTTTCTGGAAAACATCTTCACTGCCAAACAAAGCCAAATGAAAGCTCTATACTTTAATGTTTTTTAAAGACTTGACAAGTTAGATTCAGTGATGCTGCCTAGACTGGATTCAGATTCTAGGGACAGTTTGTAGGTGATTTAATTTTTCCTTCAAAATCACACAACAGGCAGGTATCAGTGCTAGGATCTTTTTTCCTCTGAAATTCAAAAGGAATTCAGTAGGTAGAAAATATTTAAAAAAATTCCCCAAAAAATAGATTGAACAACCTCCCATAAGGATTAGCACAGATTTATGAAAAATCCACAGAGTACTCTTACCACAAAGAGAAAGAAGGTGTTATAATAATGGTTAGGGGGCAAACAATGCACAGGAACAGGTCAAGTGAGCCCAATAGGCAAACTGTAAATAAATTCAATTACAGGAAGAAAGACATGCCTGATAACTGTAGGAATGGAACTAAAAATTCCTTTTGATGAATGTACCATGGATACATGTAGTCCTGTACAATGAATAACAAAATTATTTTGTGCAGACTAAATTCACAGCAGGCTGAAATCATTCCTCCTTGCATTAACTTGACTCCAAACCAAGAGCTGGTCTTGCTTGAACATGATGAGTGGCAGCTTGCATTACAGCTCAGAACACTGTTGTTTTCAGCACAAACAGAATTTTCCCAACACAATACTGGGAGCAGAAAGCTCTGGTTGTCATCCTTAGGGACAAGCCAAGCTACTTTCTCTCAGCAGACAGATGATTTCTAGGTCTTTACTTCAGCAAAGAAAAAGTACTACTGAAAAAAGTAATAGTAATCCATACCTGGGGACTAAAGCATCCTAGAAAATCCAAGACATATATCCTCATAACGTGCAAAATACTCACAATGCATACTGTCATCCTGTAGACATTTGTGGATGAGATGCTTCACACAGAAAAGTAATGATACTGTGAAACCCACAAATATGCAGGTTTGCTGACGGAAGCTTGAGTACAGTAGTCACAAAATGATCTCTGTATTCATTTGTAAAAAAACCCCTTGTTTATGAACAGCCAAGCTATATAAGAGCATGGCTTCTCTACCAGCAGTAATATTAATGAAGTGTATTTTGACTTGATGTGGAAATATATAATATATAAATTACCTATGATTTTCAGTGTTTGAAATTTTAGAAATGACTGTAAATGTAAGGCATATTCCCCCCTCCTCCTGCCCTGAGAAGTCAAAACAAAAGTACTACTGTCTTTCTAATAAACCATTGTTTTGTTTATCTAGAATCCAAATAACAACACACACAGGCTGAGAGTCAGCATAAGCCGCTGTGTTGAAAGAAACTTAAATCAGAACTGATATTAAATCAATGTCCTGATGATTTGCTTCCCCAGAGCCTTCTCACTCCCACAACAGGAAGGTTGCTGAAATTTAAAGTAGTAGTGCTTTGTAATACTGATTTGGATTAGATTTATTTTAGCCAGGAACAGATTTTAGCCATTATTAAGTGCTTAATTCTCACTGACTCTTGTTTTTGGGGCATGCACATTCTCCACAGACCATCTACTCTCCGTGAGATGTAGGTTACCTCAATGAATATACCAATCTCACACAACTTAGGCAGGAATGCTGCTGAACGTGGTACTTTGTACAGTGTGCTAAGGGAGCTGGCATGCTAAGTCCTGGGAAGACTGAGCAGGATTGCTCATCTAAGTCCTTTTACCCAACCTGGACACAGTCCAGCACAAAATAATACCAAATTTTCAAGCACATTCTAATTTATAATTTTCCTATATTTGGAAACTTATAAATGTAAGAATGTTTGTATAAGCATACATTTTTGACCCTAGTATCGATAATACCAACCAGTAGCCGATGAAGGCAGATCTACATTACTTAATAAAAATGGGAAATGGCACAAGCATGGGACCTCAAATGGTTCATGGTGCTAAAGTGTTAACATGTTCCCTGGAACCATGTTGAATCACTCCAAATGCTTTCCCCATTGCAGTGTCGATGATGTCTCCACCTGCCATGGCTCGGTGGAGAGCGCATCCCAGAGACGGCTCCCAGCAGGCATCGCACACAAGACTGCATATTTATGATAGCCTATGCTTTGTGCAGCTCTCTAATGCTATCCTGGCAGGCTTTGCCTTCTCTTGCACAACCACGTATCTTTTGTGCCAAGTTCAAGGGCTCAATGACACATACGCTCAGTTCAGGGCTACCACACGGATGGATCACAGCATAGCTCTCTGTTTGAACTGGAAACACAGACACAGGCACACACAAATTTATTTTTTGGTAAGACTACAGCAAAACAATGTGATACCCACAGGAGGTCAAGGACCAAGAGGTGTGGTCTGTGGATGCAGGCAGTTGGCTCCTGTGGAAACGCGTCCTCATCGATGTGAACAAGGCACAGTTTGCATTGCATAGCCTCAAAATGACAGCATCATATCCCAGCCTTTTTCCTGTTTAGTGGTGTCAATATACCCTTATAGGTAGGCCAGGTTGATATTTGCAATACATGTGGAAACTCCTTTGCCTAACTTGGTGGATGTGATCCAGTTGCCCAAATGTTTTCATTAATGTTGGAGATGCCCCAGAGAATGCTACCTGGATTTCAGCTATTTTTTTCAGAAGGGTGCATGCCTGCTATCATGCTGAAGCACTGCTGTGACACTTCTCTTGTGTCACGTGTGATAGCCCCACACAGAAGTCTCACATGATCTACATGATTTCAGATGGCAGTAGGTGCCATGTGTAAAAAAATGCTTTGAGCTCTGAAAGCTAAAAAGTTAGGTGCATTCTAAATGCTAAAACACCCTTTGTAGTTCCAAGAAGAATGATACCCATGTGTCTCATGCATGTCTGACATTGATGAACAGTATCTGGGAGGTGCTTCTTTGCCAGTAACTCAGAAAAGAAGGTCTGCAGCTGGGTACAGACTACAGATGGACACACCTAGTAGAGCTGAATCTATGGAGTTCACAGAGAGTTGGAAATTGTAAATGGTACAAAAATCATGCTTACTAAAGGCAAACTGGGAAGAAAATTTAATTGCTGGTATATTTTAAATTGAACTGGCTAGTGGTAGGAAAAAATATCTGTGAACTGAATTAATGTATTATTTTTGTTTGTGCCTTGGGGTTCACACTTAGCCCACAACAAGTTCAAAACTATGACTTCATGCTCTGAACACCTACTGAATCTTCATTGTGACTCACGCAGAACCTAAGAAAATGGATTGGAGGATTGACCTCACTGAACTTTGTATTAGGCTCTAAGTTTTCTTTTCTATGTATAATTTGATTTGTGAACATTACGCCCAGGTTTCTTTTAAGAGGGTATGTGAGTTAATGCGCTATGTCCACATCTACACTCTTTGGATGAATGAGCAGAGGCTTCCTGCAAAATCAGTGTAACAGTCAGTGATCAGATCTGCTGAAAAACAAGGCCATTTGCTGCAAAGCTGAGTATAGTGTTATTAACTTTATTGTGGGCTCTAGTAAAGGAGCATGGTGTCTTGTATTAATATGTGTTCTGCCCCTCCTGTTTACCTGGGACAAGTTTGTTAGCTTGCTCACTGTGATTCCAAACTATTAACATTACTCCAGAAAAGATAGTCCAATCTAGCTAAAACGAATTCAAATATAGAGGTAAATAAAAAGATGCTTGCTATATCTCAACATGGGTATAGTTTCATTGTCTTCAATGAAACTGCTGCTCCAAGCAACATGAGAACCACAGAAGTTACGCGACATTACAGGTAGCCATGAAAGAGACAACACATCTGGTGTCACTGCCATAAAACTGCACCTTCTCCTTATTACAGAATGCCATTTATAGTTCAAAGCTCCTCATGGAGGGTTAAATGCTTTAAATACTTGTGACTGATGCCATAATGGCAGAGTCAATGACATCTAAATGACCTCATCTTAGTGTTCCTTAAAACTGAAGGCATTTCAAAATGACAGGTACCATAAAACCACAATTTGTCAAAAACGGACAATATAATTTTTATGCTACACTTCTGTATCTTGTCTGCCTGTCATTAGTTCTAATAGAATAGGCAACACTGATGATGCATTCACAATTTAGTAACATATTTCGTCTGCCTTCCAAGCCCAAACAAATAAGAAACTTTATAGGCAAGTTTTAATATCCTTTAATTACAACACTGAAACAATTGATGTTCCACTGAAAAATAATAAAAGAAACTTGGATTTGTCTCTCTTGTTGTACTTGTATTTGTCCATACTACATGTAAGGGGTGATAGCAAAGTATGTGTGATCTGCTCCTAAGGATTGTCCAAGTGCTCAAGCTCTCAGTACTTAGATCAAGCACAAACCAAGCTGTTGGCACAGAGACCAACAACTAAAGTACAGATGTAAACTGAAATGAGGGTAAGTCACCTCAGAGACATGCTAATAACTGCAAGGGCTGTGAGAATTCTCATGACTGAACTTTACAGCCAGGCTCACTCACACTCCCACAATTTATCCAAAGACATTTCACTGCATTTCATTCACACTAATGAGTTCATCAGGAGGGTGTTCTTGTACTAGAATGGACGACGGGTGATGGATAAGCCCCTTTCTAGGAAGATGGGAGGTTGCAGTCTCATCAGCCAGGGAAAGGAATTAAACCTAGACTTTCCATGTGCCTGTGAATGCTGTGATAATGAGCTCTGTCACATTTGACGTCCATTTTGGAAGATGACCTCTGCTTAGGGTTCAAGGTGATGCTATGGTGAACATACCTATATATGTGTATATATATATATATGAGTCAGGTTATATATGGAGGTGCTTCCTGGTACTGATGGGTAAAGCACCAAACATGTCAAGAAAGTCAAGACCTAAAATGTTAGCCTGCCCTAAGCAGGGACTGGCTATCTCTGGATAGCCACCCCCAGACCTTTTCAGCCAGCAAATCACTACTAAATTTTACTTTCCCATGGGTAATTTTTCTTCCTTAGAAACATATTACTGAAAAAATTATAAATAGCATTGTTTTATATGTTTCTGAGACCAAGTCTGCATACTGTTGGTGTAAGTTCTGGAACTTGTGTCGCATCTCACAATGAGGCACAAATCTGTCCCCAGATATGATACAAGTAGTGTTAATGCCTGACTAAAAGATTTGGATTCAGCTCTTGGCTCACTCAGTGTGTCCATTCTTTTTACATCTAGCCCTAAAAATCTGATTCGTAATTCACTGACAGCAGAGGGAAGATTGCTATTGGCACGGGGCCATGTCCTAATGAAGAGATAGATACACATAGCCCCAAAACTGTCATTCAAGTTTGTATCACTGGTGTTTCCATTGAACAGCACTGATGAGCTAAATTACTAAAAGGATAAACATTTACTTTTTGAAAATCAAGACTTTAATACTTCATTGTTTGAGAAGAAAAGAAAGAATATAAATTGAGAGAGAGAGGACACAACCTCAGTAAAAGAGGAGTTTCAGCCAAGAGTCAAATAAGGGGAGTGATTTGTTTTCAAAATCTCTAAAAGGCACTGGAGCAAAGCTTAATCCTTGGACACTATGCATATATTAACCTCTACAAAGACTTTGATCAAATCCTTAAATGTCACCAGCCCCCTTTCTGTTTCTTCCGGGCCATATAACATCACACACATCACAAGAATTGACCTTTATTGTTTGCAGGCATGCCTGAGGATATTTACATCATCCACACACAGCCCAGAGATACCAGTCTCTGTTCCTTAAAAGATCTAAATAACTCACAGAGCATGGAAAGCAGAATTGCATACCCATACCAAATTTAGATTAGAAGGAACTCTTGAAGGTTATCTGGTTCACCCCCCCACCTCCTCTTCACACCCTCATTTGGTTTGAAGCAGGGACACCTTCAAAGACAGGTCTATCTTCAAGTTAGGTCAGGTTGCTCAGGGCCTTGCCTACATCAGGTTTTGAATGTCTCCAAAGAGAGAGGTACAACAAACTCTCTCAGCAGTCTGTTCAGATACTCAGCCACCTTCATTGCGCAAAAAAATTTCCCTCAAATATAACTGGATTTTCCTGTACTGCTGCTTGTGTCCACCGCCTGTCCACAGACAATGAGTCTGACTCCATCTTCTTAGCAACCTTGAACGAGGTAGCTGAAGGCAGCTATAAGATTCCATCTTTAATCTCACCGCTTCAGCCTGAACAATGCTGCTCTCCTTTCCTTGTGCCATGTGCTCCAGTCCCCTGACTATCTTGCAGTTAGAAGTAGTTAGACATTTGTATGGGAACTCCCCTGTTCTTTCCTATGGCACTGAAAACAGCAGTCATTGAATAGATTGCTAGTAGGACTGAGAACCCATTTGGTTGGACAGGTCAGACTAATTTTTTATATTTGCTCTCTTTTTAGTTTTAAGGAAAGGCATTACTGTGAGGATTTTTGTGTGTGTGTGTGTAAGGTAGATAACAAGATATACTGAGGAATGGCTTAATTTCAAACAAAGCCAGCCTCAAATTGCCTTCCCTAACTTTTCATAAAACCAGGCTTCAAACTGCACTGATTATCATTGGTTTGAGACGCAACACTTTTTTGAATAACAGCAAAGGAAGAAAAACAGTGATGTTCACAGTCTTGTTGGCAACGGTACAGAAAACTAAACATTGAAAATCTGCCTCATATATACTTAAGTACCCGGGTCTAAGTCTTTTTGTTATATCAGCAAAATATATATGGGGCCCAAGCATTAAAGATCATTGTAATCATCCATATGTAGAGACATATTTTTTCGTATACAGACTATTCTTTGAAAGCCTTAAAAATAGTATTCGGCTGTTCAGACATGCAACTTCCCCACCCCCAAATACTAACATTAGAATTAGGTGAAGATGAGATGGTAACATAGACAGCTAACATTTTTTTCTGACTATTTTGTGCCTGATGTTTGTCTCCTTTTGTGAAGAAGCAAGAGGCTGAGAAAATAGCCCCTCTGCCACCTTTCATGTCAGTAGGAAAAGTGAGATAATCGAAGTGATAGCTAATGGTCAGAATCCTTTAAATAGCTCTGTCAGGCGTGCTTGAGCTATCTGACTGATTTTTATTTTGGCTTTTTGACTCATTTGTCCATAATGGTTTGCTTTTTCATCCAGGAGGAATGTGATGCTCAATTAGGACTCAATCATGTGGTGCACTAAGAGGAAAGCTACTTACGTGTTCGGTAATTGGAGGTCTTTGACGTGTGTTACCTCTGTGTGCATTTTGCTCTGCAAGTGGAGGTACAAATGCATTTGCTCATGGGAGATGTGTCCCAGCAATGCCTGCTTGACAGGGGAGAGTGACAGCCGTGTCATCTATAAACAGCAGTGAGTGAAGTGCATTTCTTGTTCCTTTTTGTTTTAAGAGGAAGCAATTTGAATGGGAATGGGCTCCCTTGCATTTCCATTTGGAAGCAGAGAAGGCATATTTTTGGGCCCCATAGGACCCACTGAAGAGTCAGGTACTCTGTTTTCAGTTACACAATGGAGGAACTAGCTGTTGTCTCCCATTTAGTTTTCCTCAGAGCCCTCGGCAGTGCGGAAACCACTGGGGATGCAGATCTTAATTGACCTGGCCATTCATTACAAAGGCATTCTGTCTCTGCCCCCATAGCTGAATTTGTCACGTCTTGTTTGTGGTGTCTACTGATGGGTTCATGGCTAGACATCCCCACTTCTGAAAAAATGAATAGAATAATCAAACTTCAGAGCTTCCATTCATGCCCTCTGGATAAAATGCTTTTGGAGATTTCCAAGTGCTATTCTCTGCAGGCAGAATGGGCATCATTGACTGAGTGCTCTTACAGTGCATGTACTGCTATCATAGCACTGGCTCTGGCATGAAAATAAGGGGACAGTTTTTTGGTTTTGCTTTTGTCAGAGACTGTGCTGTTTCCCTGCTTTCTGGTGTTAGGGTAAGGGCTAATTTTGATGGACGAGCTGGGGAAGCTGCTTATGCTAGATACTGAAAAGCTGCTGTGGGGAATTCCTACTCTTTCACATGCCCAACCAATAGGGTTCTCTATGCTGGTACCAACAGATTCATTGACCTGATGTAGGCAAGGCCCTGAGCAACCTGACCTAACTTAAAGATAGACCCGTCTTTGAAGGTGTCCCTGATTTGAACCAAATGATGAACCAGATGATGTTCAGGAGTTCCTTCTAATCTAAATTTTTGTATGGGTATGCAATTCTGCTTTCCATGCTCTGTGAGTTATTTAGATCTTTTAAGGAACAGAGACTGGTATCTCTGGGCTGTGTGTGGATGATGTAAATATCCTCAGGCATGCCTGCAAACAATAAAGGTCAATTCTTGTGATGTGTGTGATGTTATATGGCCCGGAAGAAACAGAAAGGGGGCTGGTGACATTTAAGGATTTGATCAAAGTCTTTGTAGAGGTTAATATATGCATAGTGTCCAAGGATTAAGCTTTGCTCCAGTGCCTTTTAGAGATTTACACACTTTTCACTTACCATGAGGAATAGATTGAAAGAATCTGTTTATTGATTTTTAATGGTCCTTACATTGACCCTTTTAAACACTAAACCAGTTCCCACTTTTAGGAAATACAGGTGGGCCACAAGCTCCAGCTGATACAAGTGCAGATATTTATACAAATAATGCCAAAAGCATTTATCTGATAATGTGTACCTTTGAGAACAAGAGCTCCAAATGAAACTTCCTGAGCTAACAGAAGACTTAGGGACCAACTGGAATCTCAAACAGTGAATCAAAGTACTTAGTGTCTGAAATGTAAAACAGCCTCCTCTCTTTGTTTCTGTGGAGAAGGAAATTGGATAGGATGGGTACTGAGATCAGATGAGAAGGATATAGTTCCATTATATCCTTTCAGAGAAAAGACCACACTGTCCATGTGAGAAACCTAAAACAGGCATAGGAAAATTAAAGGAACAGATATTACTTGATATTGCTTTCTAAAATTGGCTGCCAGCATACTTACTATGGTGTGAAAATGCAGGGAATGAAAAGTGAATCTCAGAATTTTTGGGACAATTTTTTCTGGCAAAATTCTGAAGTAATTCTGAGAAAAAGGAGGTCCAGTACACAAGTTTGCAGTGCCAAAAAGCCTAATAACCAGTAAAGACAATCTAACTCTTGTATTTCCTGATATTTTCATGTTAATGCATGAGAGTTATAGGAAATCATGGAGTAAAGAGTTTTCTGTTACCAGCATGATCATAAGCTCCCTGACTTAACTTTTCTCATAGAATCCTCCAAAATACAAAGTGTAGTTTTTATCATACTGTAAGACCTGTCTGACTTCTTTTTGAAAAGATTTGCTGTTGTCCAGTGTTCCACTTTGTTGTCAATTACACTTTTGATGATGTCTGAATACTGTAGCCTGGAAGATATTGTCACTGTTTTGTAGTCTACATGTGACAAATTGGAGTTGAAGACATTCAAAGCTGTTTGACATGGAGACCTCACCTACAGTTTTCTGTGTGATTGTGATGATTTTGTTCACTGATCTCCTAAGACTCAAACTGAACTCTGTTTATTTGTCATACTTAATAAATTTACATTTGGCCATAAGCAGTGGCTTATTTCTATTGAAATAGAAACTTGAAAATGCACTAACAAGTCATATTTGTTTCCATAACAATCCAATTACTCAATTTCCTTCTAGAAGATTATCATGTTTGAGTGGTACTTATACTTCCTATATCTCTATGTAGCCACAGTGATGATAAAAAATATGGTATGGAAGGATTGTGTACAGACTTTATGTGCACTCTTGAAGTTACACTATGCTTTAATCTTCTTTGACAGGGGAATAACAATACTATAATTATAATCATCTTGTCTTTTGTAATCCTTGAAATTAAATATGAAAAGGAAAAAATCTAATTTATACTCTGTGTTTTAACTAGACAGACAAATTAAATAAATTTCATATGTGTGGGTAATGCCTCCTGAAATACTCTCGACCCAGATGCTTTACAGACATGAAAGCTGACAATTTTCTATTCTCTGTGTAAGCTACTTTTTGGAGGCCTTGGAAGAATGAAGAGGATGAGTGGCAACGTTTCTTGCAGGGATGAGAGAGAGTTCTCTGAGAAGGGTTAGAATGTTTGTGGGCTTCTAACAAGGTGTGTTATGCTTCAGTGACAATTGAGGTATTTAGGGGAAGAAAGAGAGCCACAGCAACAGAAACATATTGTCAGTCAGACCAAACCAAATGCACCTTAATACCTGCCATATCCTGCATTAATCAGTAGGACGAGACTGTCATTGTTAGAAGGGTTCACATTTTGTTGCTATTTAACTTTTGTTAAGAAGGGCAAGGAAAATTCTCTTTTGTTACAAAGCTTATATGAAAATTCTACTGCAAATGATTCCATTCTAAGAGGACTGAAACCCTGTGGGGGAGTTGGTGGGTAGAGACGGCTCAGCAGGGCAGTGGTTGTGGCCAGCAGATTGTACAGCAAACACAGCTGGTGATGGTAGCAATAAAATATAAATCCAGCTCAAATCTGCAATATTTATTCTTCTGTGATGTATCCAAGATTGTCTGTCTGCGTAAGAATGTTAGGACAAGGAAAGGGTAAAGAACTGGGAAAAAAATATCTGGTAGAAGTCCATGTGTCCACACAGAGGTCTCTTCACATATTGCCCGGTGTTTTTCACAACATTAAGCATTGTGCTTGGTTCTGATGATAAATCCTCAAAATGAAGAGCACATAGTCCCTCTCAGGTTACAATTACAAAGAATTGCAATCCATTCCCTTTCTCTTAAGGCACTAATAATGGATCTTCTTTTGTCAGCTGGTGACAATTTTATTTTTAAAAATTCAAAAATTACAACTGGGACCACCCCAAATACCTGTCAGCAGCAAATGTGTGATAAGTGTCAGTGGTTGCCATCACTACCCCAAACTGTTCGAGTACAGAGCTTTCTACTTGCAGAAAAAATTCTTAATTACACTCCTTTAGCCCTCATTTTCTTTTCAGAGGATAGAGTTATGATGACCTTCTCTTCTTGCAAGGCTGCTATATAAACCTCGAGTCTTCATTCATATTTAGCTGAAAGGATTTTCATCTAGTACTGTGCAACAAATCAAAAACCTGCAGCAACCTGAGGATATTTTATAGTCAATCTAGCAAGACTCTGCAGTTTTCATAGGGAGTAGTAATATATGACCTAGACAAGACCCAGACAAGGGCTTGTGAGAAAGACTGTGCAGCTTTAAAATGATTGCTTTGGATGTAGGAAAGAAATATGGATAATCACTGCCATCCCCTGACCCAGGGTAGTCTTCTGAGAGATAAGTATACAGACAGAGACAAAAAACATCTGGGAGTTGGCAGGTTTTGCAGCTGGGTCATACCACTTGAAGCCAAGATTTAAGCTGATGTACATATAAATAAAACTTTTGAACATTGCCCTGACTGAAGATGAGGGGATGACTTGTTCTCCCTCCTGGGACAAGGGATTTTAAGTGTTGCCGGAAGAGAAGTGTCTGGAGACAGTGTCTACATTTTAGGCTCCAAGTAACGAAAATGGTTTCAACAGTAAAGGCCTTAAAAACCAGGAGAAGGTTTAGCGTGGTTCCGAGTATGTTGTACCTGTGAGAAATTGACCTCACTTCCCACAGGTTCTCTGTTCTCTGTTTTAGACCTTACACAGAGGAAAGCTGACTCCATGGGGTATGTGTGACATACGGGCTACTGATAGCCAAAATAAGCTGTAGAGCTAATGGTATAACCACCCTGCAGAGCTGTATGTCTTAGGTTTACATCCCTTCTGCTGCTAATGGCTGAATGGAAAGGGGGTCCTGGGCCTGGAGTTGGGATGTGGGGGACAATAATCTTCAGCAAGACACTAATCTCTCTTCTATCATTTAGTACCACTATCCAGAAACCATCACAGAATCACAGAGTGGTTCTAATTTCAACCTGCCTGCCATGGGCAAGGACACCTTCCACTACACCAAGTTGCTCAAAGCCCCATCCAACATGACCTTGAACTCTTCCAGCGATGGGGCATTCACAGCTTCTCTGGGCAACCTGTTCCCGTGTCTCACCACCCTCACAGTGAAGAATTTCTTGTTAATATCTAATCTAAATTTCTCCTCTTTTAATTTATAACTGTTCCCTCCTTGTCCTATCACAATCTGTCCTTGTAAAAAATTGCTCTCCCTCTTTTTTAAAAATAAGAAAAATTTCAAGATCTGCTTAAAATGTGGCATAGTCATCCCAGAACCTTTACAGGCATCTGGATGAGAACTGGTGTGGCTATTTCCAGTGTAGCATTACAAATTATCTCACCTCAGAAGATGAGGTGAGGCTGTACACAGCCCAGCAAAGTCAGGTGTGTCTTGAAGGCTACCCCAAAATCCATGCTGTGGAAGGTGGTGCCCCCTAAACGTAGCCAACTAGAAATTTGGGCACAGCGGGTATGTACCCCACTCTGCAAGGCAGTGCTTGAACCTTTGTTAATATATTTTGTCATTATAACCATTGTTAATATATGTTATATACTGAGGTGTGTGGTTGCTATGGCAAGGTGGCACTTGTTATTCCAGCAGAAACAGGGGACTGTATATTCCTCCCCTCAGAAGGCAATTTGGCTATGTCATGTTTTAATCCCAAATGGCAACTAAGTACCACTCAGCTGCTTGCTCACTCCCCCTCTGTCCTCCACCTGATGGGATGGGAGAGAAAATCAGAAAAAGGTAAAACCCATGTGTTGAGATAAGAACAGTTTGATTTGTGAATAAAAAACAAAAATCCCAAAGAACATAATAATAATAATAATAATAATAATAATAATAATGACGATGATGATGATGAAAAGGAAAAGAAAAAACAGGGATAGATATAAAACTCAAGGGAAACAAGTGATGTACATTACAATTGTGCAGCACCCACTGACCGATGCCCCGCTCATCCCCGAGCCGTGATCAGCCCGTTCCAGCCAACTCCCCAGTTTATATACGGAACATGACATTCTGTGGCACAGAATAGTCCTTTGGCCAGTTCAGGTCACCTCTCAATGCATTTTCACCACTTACTCAGTGCACATATTTGAAATCATACTTCCAAGCTTCTTTGGCTTCCTGTGCTAATCCATTTGCCTCATTTTTTTGGACCCATTACCGGGATCCAGCTGCTTGAAAGTTTGGTGTTTCTGTGACATAATTTACAAGTACCTGAATCCTCTGTTGGAATCAGCCCATGGGGATCACTAAGCAAATGACTTTTCAAATGGCCTCTGATTTCCCTGCACTTAGCTGGTATTCCTATATGCCCACAACACTGCAGGCGCTTTGTATAAAATTAGGTCATAAATAAAGCCTGAAAAACATATCTTTAAGAGTGACATCATAAAGTTCTGTGGTTATTGCTTCTCAGTGGTTTCAAAATCAAATTTGCTTTCTATATAAATAAAATGGTGTGAGATTTTTAGCTAATTAGCAGCCTTCCCTTGAAACATGAAAGTCAAGCACTTTATTTCTAACTTGGGGATTATTTCCTGCTCTGAATGAATTGCATTACAGGCGCAATAAAGAAACAACTGAGCTAGCTCAAAACGGAACTGGGGGAGTCAGAGCCTGCACACAGCATGTGGATGAAACTTCTCATATCTGTCCCATTGGCTCCAGCTGGTGCACTGAGCTGACTAACCGAGAGCCCCCAAGAGCAAGACTGCCGAAGATGATTAGCTGTCTGCAGATGTGTTACACACCACCCGAGACATCCTGGGTGAACTGCAAAGTTCAGGTGAGATGCTGATCCAATATTAGATCAGCATCAAAACCGAATGAGTGTGACTGTGTTCTGGCAAGTGGCAGGTGGCCATTCAGGTGTGAGATAAGACCTTAGGAATCTCCTGCATGCCTAGCTTGCAGTTATAGCCCCAAATAATACATCCATCTATGCCTGTAAAGGCAAACACAACCTCTCCACTCCAGAAGAACTTTGCCACATACCTTTGTCAACTCAAGACTGGATTATTGTAATGTATTCTATTCAGAGTGAAATATGGAATGCACTTGGAAAATAGAGGAAGCATGGAGTATAACCATGGCCTCACTGCTTACTAAGCTGAATGCTATGCCAAAAATGCATTACACCTTGCTTTGGGGTCTGCTGTACTGATATATAAGCAGTGAACCCTTTATCAATATCTAGTCTAAATTTTATCCATCTGCTGGAAGGAATATTCCCAGGTAGCTCTTTCTTTTCTGAATTAACAGCCCTAGATTTGTTGGTGTTACAGACAGACAGAATACAGTTTTAACCTCTTGCAAAAGGACTTTTCCCCATTGTCCCTGAATTTTTCTAGAGATGAAAAATGACCAGAAAATGACAGAGGGAGAACCCACTATCCCTTGATGGGTTCTGCTTATAAGGTTTTCTATCCTTACTAAATGCTTTATTTCACAGGTGCATCTTTCTAACTTCACCATCCAACCACAGACATTTATTATTTGTGGTTTAGATTAAGTTGGACCTTTTCCATTTGGTGGCACATACACATAACCATCAAGGAACTTCTTGATCTTTTCCGATAACCCAAAAGAAGTTTTAAATCTTTTGTTGAAATGCATTTTTCTAGCCTTTACATATGGTTCATACTGCTCTGGCTTTTTACCATCCTTGCTAAAATCTGCATTTGAACAATACATGCCTCTTTCTAGAAATGATTTCAAGAGTTTGGCCCTGATGCAAGTGGCAGAAACTCTCTGCATCCCTTTTACACAGCTCTTGGTGCAGGGTTTCTTCATGGCCTGTGTGTTACATACCCTGAGGTGTGCCAAAGTATTCTGGGGGTGATACTGGCACAGCAGATGATAAGTTGGTGTTGGTAAAGTATGCTGGATTGGGAGGACTTTGTGGCCCAACTGCTGGCTATGGGGAATGGCTTCTGATATCCTTCAAGCGATGTCCATGTCTTGGAGGATATTTACTGGTGTGGGCCAAAACTGTGATGGGGAATGAGTTAGCCACATGAGCAGTGTGAGTGATGGGTGGTCCAGCCCTTGGTCACGCCCCACATTTTTTTAAATTCAGTGATCTAAGTAGACCCCTCAGTCCTATATTCAGACAAAGACATAAATCCTTAGTTACTCCTCATGACTCCATGTGTGTTGGCTAACCTTTTTTGCAACAGTAGTTGGAAATTTCTACGTTGCCTTTTCCCACTGTCTCCTCCGTTCTCTTAAGCCTTTCCTTTGCAAGATAGTCTCACATTTTTTAGTTCTGGCAGGTAGTCATTGTTCCCAGATACATGACCTTGTATCTGGCTCTATCAAAACATGTTTTATCTAAACGTACTAAAATCATAACTGATTTAGATCTCTCTCTTGGGCTCTCCTATTCTAGAAAATATTTATTATAGGACCAGTCTGTGCTACCTGCAAAACTCGTACTGAATTTTACCAATATAAACACTGAATGCTGCAAGATCTATAACTGTTTTTCACGGAGTTCCACAGGAAGGCATAGCTATTTAGAGGGTCACAGTTGTGTGGGAACATGGTGATTCCCTCTATTTACTGAGATCAGTAAGTCAGTTAGTCAGTCCAGATACTTATATTGGAAATTAAAGGAAGTGCTTTTATATCTTTAAAAATCTACCTCCATTCTTAATGTTTTTAATATATGTTTTCTCTATGTTTTGTAAAGGAAGATTTTAAAGCAGGATGTCATGTGTTGTCACTTAAAATAAAAGGAATGTGTTACTAAGGTAGATTACAGAAGTGATTGATTATCTCTGTGAAAAAATAAGAGCAGGCAGAGATGTTCTGAATTGTCATCTGCAAACTGCTGCCTTCACAACATCATTCTCAGGTGGGTTTTTTTTTTGTTTTATTTTGTTTTGATTTGTTTTTTTTCATAGAGACCTGTACAGGTCTTTTCATTTTCTACAAGACTGTCCTTGAACCATAAGTTCTATATAGGGATTCTGACTATGTAAGCAGCTCTATGCTTAAATGAAATGGCATCAAACTGTTACTGCACTTCTTTTTCTGAAGTGATTTCTAGTGGCACAGTAATTTCTAGTATATATGTTAATGTTGAATCAGCTTCTGTCAATAACTGTTTTGAGTTGCTTAATTTTATATGCTTAATATCGTAATTTTAGTTTCTTTTCNTTTTTTTTCATAGAGACCTGTACAGGTCTTTTCATTTTCTACAAGACTGTCCTTGAACCATAAGTTCTATATAGGGATTCTGACTATGTAAGCAGCTCTATGCTTAAATGAAATGGCATCAAACTGTTACTGCACTTCTTTTTCTGAAGTGATTTCTAGTGGCACAGTAATTTCTAGTATATATGTTAATGTTGAATCAGCTTCTGTCAATAACTGTTTTGAGTTGCTTAATTTTATATGCTTAATATTGTAATTTTAGTTTCTTTTCCACGTCAATGCTATTTTGGACTAAGATCTCTGGATAATGCCTTCATCTACAGATGGTTGCTTTGTTGTGTTTTTTTACTTGCTTGTTTGAATTTTTTTTAGGGAGAAGAAACATGGGTCAGAAAAAGCATCACTGAATTTGAGGGATCCAACAAAACTCTACCACTACTACATTCTGTGGCTGAGCCTACTAGTTTTTTCTTCAATAATTTAAGAGTGCCAGGAACATTCCTGGACAATGGAGATTGACTATCCCTACAGATGAGCTGTGAGATCAGTCCCAGGAACAATTTTGGCATGGGCCAGCTTGCCGGATCAATTTTTTGGCAGGGTTCAGAAATTATTATAAGCCAGGCATCATGCTCAAAACCAGTTTTTCTTGAGGCCATAAGCGTGGAAAAAGAAGAGATTTAACACCATGATTGTTCCAAGTTCTCAGCTTATTACATTTCTACAGGGCTCTTCCTGAGTCAGGAACTCTGTGATCCCATCCCAGACAATGGAAAGAGCCAGCTTGTTGGTAATGCCCATACCATGGGCAAGTTATCTAAGTTCATTTGTAATTCACACATCAAACTGGGCACATCAAACCAGGCCCTGGACCATACAGATTTGAGTACAAAACTGCTGTCTAACAGACAACACCAACAGCATGAAGCATGTTCCTCTAGGAGAGACAAAATCTATAAATGAGAAAGAATTGACACAGAAATCCCTGTGCTATTTGGATATGGATTAATGGGGAAGAGGATGGACAAGGGGCACAGCCACATCGTGGCAGTGAGTGATGCTTGAGATCACCCCAACCAGACTCATTATAGAGCTGGTAGCTGGATGGCAGAGATAGGTCAATTGAACCAGTTAGTCCTGTGGAGAGGCAGGTCAAGAGCTGCAGAAATGGTGCTAAAATACCTGCATTGCCTCCAGGACCTGAGCTGGCAGCTTCCTGTGGTATGGATGGGTGCTGAGTGGCACAGGTACACTAGCTCACCCAGAGCTGGCTTCTGACTTTTTAGGCTGTGTTACTGCAGAGCACAGAGCTGACCTGTGAACATTTTTACTTGTAAAGTTCAGTACTGGAGGGAAAAGAGTGGCAGTATCTCCCTGAGGGATTAGAAGCCATTAAAGATTTTGCATAAGGAGAGGAGAAAAAAAAAAGACTTGAAAGAGATGGCAACTTGCCAATAGGTTACTCATGGACAGTAATAGTAAGTGGACCTGCAGGGATAAAACAGCAACCACAGGATGAAGTCTTGTCGCAGAAAGACTCTGCTTTCCTCAGATGAAACCTCAGGGTTCTGCCCCTCTTCTACACTGTTCAGGTGTATTTTCAATTCAATAAAGTATCATGGAAGCAAACTGTAAATTAGCCAGTCTCATTCTTCTGCGCTCTCCCTGTTTTACAGTACAAAGTGCTGTGCAAGCTCCTGAGGCAGACAACTCTCCTGCCGGTTGTGTTTTGCTCCCTGGCATTAGAAGCCTCTTGATTAGCTGGTGGCCACAGGCTCCCCCAGCCACCATTTGGGAACAGGCACCCTGAAGGATGACACCTGCTTGCCTCGAGAAACCAGGGTCATCCTGGTGTGTCGAGGCAAAAGCTCCTGATGCAGTTTTTATGAATGACTTAGAATTCCGAGACTTGAGCCTGTGAATGCGGCGTGTTGTGGCTGAACACTGACAATGAGATGATGCACAGCTTTGGCCTTAAGTGAGATTTATAGCTAGGGCTGTTCATGATGCAAAGAATCTGTCACTGTCAAAAGAAAGAGGGAAAACAGGTTCTGTCCATTTTAAACAGTTAATTGCAGAGGTTGTTCTCAGTTGAACAGAAGTACAGACATGGTAGGTTAAAAAATTTCTTTCCTGAGTACTCAAAACGTCTCTGTTTAGACTGTGAAGTTTTCAGTCTGCAAATCTGAAAAACTCAGCTATATGATATTCTTATGTGATACAAATATATCTATGCTTTTATCACATGAAAACATTCAGATAAAGACATCTTAGATGCTCCCAATGCTTTGGATTTAATCTAATATCTTGCCTAAATACAATGCTCCAGCATAGCTGTGATATATGGCCAATGAACTTGTATAAATCCCTCAAAAATATTTCAGTTTTTATTGACATAGGTAGACATCAACTTAATTTTATAGGAGGGGACACATTAAATATGCTTTTTCTTTAGAAAAAAATGTCCAAGAGATAACAGACTTTTTGACTTGCAATAAATGCTATTTACCCATCCTAGTTCACTTTTTGCTCAATTCAAGTGTAATTTCCTGGGCAAATTCTTCAATTTTTAGACAATGGTTTAGAACAAAAATATATTTGAGCCAGTTTGAATGCAAATACTTTTTTTTGTGAGAACATGTACATGTGTGTTAAAATGCAGTACTCACAGCTTTCCTATCTGTAGAGAAATGAATACAGATGGATTTAATCTTAGTATGAGCCCTTTCACCTTGACACATCACTTGGGCCATCTCTACAAGAACAAACAGAAATCTAAATAAAGTTCTACTAACAGGGAAACAATGGCATTGCTTTTCTTCCTAGACAGGTGGTACAGAAAAGAAATGTTTTCACTTAAAATATGCTTTGCACCACTTTCCTCTTGCACAAATCAGCTAAGGTCTGTGAGAAAAAACTTGGATTTTATTTTAACAGTGTAAGAAATCAGCCTAATTCTGTGTCAACCTGCTGCTTATACACAGAGAGCTCCCTGGGCAAACATACTCCTGTAAGTGAAGGCTACTCCCAGTGTGAAATCCAGAAGTGCCAAGAGCTGGCAGCTGAGAAACCTTGTGTTTCAGACAAACAATAATAAGAAAATGTTTTTGAATTTCTTGAGGTGTGTGGTGAATAACAGCACACAGTTTTTCTTTTCTTGGGGGAATATGACTGGATTCAGAGTTGTCTTGCCCCAGCAGAGAGATAATTGCTATAATTCATTAGAGAGGCTCATTTCCATTTTTCATTACTGGAGCAGAACTTTATAAACTGTGTTGAATGGAATGGGAGCTTTTATTTCCTGAGGCTGCATATGTAATAATTTTAATTCAAACAACTTGTTGAACCAGCCTATACTGGTCATTACATCTCCTGTCTTCTTCCTGTCATTTTGTAGTTTAATTTCTCCATCAGCTCATGTCTGGTTTTACATGTTCTTTCAATTTCTCTGTTTTGAGGCATACAGCAAGCAAACGCTTTGGTTGGTTTGCAGAATTTCTACAGTCTCGTTTTCAGAGTAGCCCAGCCAACACCTAACATCCATCTTACATTATTTATGTTTCAGCTGTGCAAAGAGAATACTTTCACACTGGGAATGACTTTAAACTATGTCCTATTTTAAGATAAACCTATTTATTTTCCTCATGCCCTTGCCACATTGGCTGATCAAAGGCACTTACATCTAAACAAGTTTTGTTTCTTACAGATGCTTTGCCTGTCTTATTTTATTCTACAGTACAAATGCTCGTGAAGCTGAATTTATAACTCAGCTACTGTATGCATGACTTCATCCTGTGATGAAAAAGGCAAAGGCTTAGAACTCCACTCCAGGTTCAAGAGGAAGGCAAATCTGTGTCAAAAACGTTACCAAAAAAAACCCCCCAGAAAACACCCAACCCACCAAAAAAACTCCTGAAGGAGCCTACAGGTTAAATCACTAAAATCCAGGAGAACTTTAACATTCTAACTATAATTTCTTTAAGAATTGTCTTACAGTATGCAATCAGACAATTCAAAAGCTTTTATTCAAACAGCAGAAATAGAGAAGAACCATAAAGGTGCAAAGCAACACAGCAATCAGTGGATTACTCTCAGAGCAATCCTGCAGTTTGTCTCTAACTGGGAGTGACATTCTCTGGGACTTTTGCCTGGACTATGCAGACCTAGAAATGAGTGCCAGCTTCTGCAGTGCTATGCATCAAAGCAAGGAGATACCCAGCTCTGATTTTTTTTTTAAAGCTGCACTTCAGAAGCACCCCAAAACCAGAGCATTTCATGCTTCTGAACCTTTGAAATCTGTAAAATACAGCTGCAATTCTACTTCGAGATAGCAGACTAAGTCAGAAAATTACTTTACTTCATTTATTTACTTATTTGTTTCTAGTCCTGACCAAAATCAGATAAAGAAGAAACATGAAAGAATTGTCTGCTTTATTCATATTCCTTGCCTGTTTTTCAAAGAAAATGTGGTTTGATAGCCAAGGGTTGGGGAGGTTGGGATCTGAATGAATTTTTGACTCAAGTTCTTGTTGTAAAAGCTGTATGTTTGTACAGCTCTTAGATAATAGACCCTTCTCTTTGTCAGGAATCCTAAAAAGGCTTGAATCCATAAAAATAAATGAGAAATATGCAGCATGATTTTTTTCAATGCACAAAATGGTTTAATTCAATCAGGTGTGGGGGAGAAGGTAGAATCACTTTTCATTTTATCTGAACTGGATTACCCATCCTCCCTTCATGCTGTTATGCTTCTTGGGTTCAATTATTTTCAGAAGATATAACTTGCCTCACATCATCCCACAGATGGCTCCCAGCCCCTTAAGAAACATACTCTACAAGCCAAATCTCTGTGATGTTTATACTTCCTTTCAAGGTAGTTTTAGCAATTTTATCTCATTTATTTTCCTACTTAGGAAAACCTGGCAAAATATCAAAAGAAAAATGTGCAAGATGAGTGCTCTTCATGGAAAGTAGATGGATGCTTAGTACCTTCCCAAGCCAGGCTAACCTTGGGTTTTCTGATTAGCTTGTTGAAATTCAAATTAATTTGATGCCTCTGGATCCTTTTAGGACTAGTACCTCTTCTGATGAAGAGCAAAGGTATCTCAAGCTGTCTTGTACGATGCACCCCAAAGGCTGGTGACTGTGTTGGTTAAAAGCACCTCTGGTCTTTCCTTCTATGTTGACAAGCCTACACAAAGCTCATGATTTTGGCCTCCCTTCCCTGGGTTTACAGTGCAGAATAGCAGCTTGCTGCCCTGGTAGCAGCCAGCGTAGCATGCTCCACACTTGGAACTGTGGGATATCTTTACCAGGCTGCATCACTCTTGCTGCTATCCCTTATAATCTAGACCAGCAGGTGCAGGGCACTAGGCACCCTCTTGCACTGCCCATACTCTCATGGCCTTCCCCACCCGAAGCCTACAGGCAAATTAAAAACTCTACATACAAGGAAAAAGTTAAAATTTTATTGCTTGCCCTCTTTGGCTGCTGGGGATAGAAGGAGAGAAGAATACACTTTGTGTTCCCAGGCAAAGGACTCAAGAGCTTTAATGTTCTCTGAATCTGTACCTAGGCATTCCCAGAACTGAAATTCCTGGCCACCTTGAACCTCTCTGCCTGCACATTCACAACACGTGGAAACAGACTTCTCCTTAGTGCCCCCCTCTTCTCAGCTCCAGGGCCTCCCTTGGTGGAAAATCCAGCACTCTTCTCTGCTGTCATACTCCATGAAACAAGTTTTGATCCCCGTACTGGCCCGTGAAAATCGTATTGCTTCTCTCCTTCACAAATCACCACCGAGCCATAGACAAGTACTGTAAAAGAAAGTAAGTGTAGGTTCCTTCAGGTTATAAATGATGGCATATGAAAGACAACTAGGACAATTTGATTTTCTTTTGCTGGGCTGACCCCTGTAAGACTGAGTAGAGAAGAAAAATAGCTGTGACTAAGCAAATATGATAGTAGTAATATAAGGAATGGAGCAAACCATATGGAATGACAGAATCTTATTTAAATAAACATACTTTCTGAACCAGAATAATATTTAAATATTATGAATAAAAATATAAAACACTTCTTGCTCTGCCTCATCACCCCATTTTCCTCTGTAATTCCTTTATGCCAACAGAATATGCCTACAATTTCTATGTGACAGAGCCTTGCCCTATTTACCTCTAGCTGAACATCAATCTGACTTTTAATATCTGCCTAAAGATCCATAGTTTGGATTCTTTGCTCCGTCTGGTTTCTGATAACAGGCAAAGCTTGATTAACTTATCCTGATAAGTTGCTATGGCAACTTCCCCCACTACTGCAAGAATGGAGCATTCACAGGTACGTTCTTATCACTGCTCTTTTCCCCCAACTATGCAATTTAATCTGTTAAAATTAAATAGTGAATTGTGCAAATGAAGGCTGAGCCTTGGACCCTTTGCTGGAATTTTGTCATTAGTCTGGATTGTAATGTATTACTTTCTTATGAGAAAACATTTCAGCAAGCCAACAGCTAGAAGAGTAAGGTCTCAAAATCAGATAACATTGTGTTCTGAAGTGCAATAAATCCTAAAGAGAAACTTAGTGTTAGTCCTGTTATTTGTCACTATGAATAGCAGAAAAGGACAAAATATTCTTGGCTGGTTTAGGGAATGGCTACCTGAAAAAGGTCAAAGCTAATTTGGAGGTTCTAAGCATCAGACACTGTAGTGCTTCAAATGAGGAAAAAATACTCTAGGTTTGGGTCTAAACTCAGCTGAGACCATGCAGCATCTGAGCCCTTCCTGAAAGCCTGATAAGCTCACTTGCATTTGTTGGAGTTTCCAGAGTGTGTGGGGGCACTTTTCTGGATGCAAAGTTCAGCAACTTACTTGTGTTTAGTGTCCACTGAATACCTGTAGAGTATGGCTCATATCCTGTAGCGAGAGGCTGGACTTGGTCACCCCAGTCTTGGAGGCCAGAGTTAAATTTTTAGGTGGTTATAAGACGTAGAAATATCTTGCTCAGACCTTCCTTTTTATAGTGGTGCCTTTCTAATCTCTGTTTTCTCCCTGATAAAGTGAATGGCTGAGAGCAGAGGGAGTGTTACAGCATGGGAATGAGTGGCCTTGAAGTGATTATGGTGCCTTTGCCATGGGGACACATTAAGGGACAAATGACATTGAAGAATATGTCCCTATATATCACTAACCATTTTCTAGATTTCTGAAAGCGTGTTTGCCAGCCATATTATTTCACATTTTAGCACAGAAATAAATCAACATTACAACCTGTGGGAAATAGGATTTCTTAAAAGTACTTCCACAACTAGCTTGAGAATTCCAGGGGTTTTGTCCCAGAACATTACCAAGTCAATTTGCAGCTGGTCACATTCCCAAGTGAGCAGCTTCACATTTTACAGGCAGTACTTTTTCTCCCATCTATCTTTCTCCTATATGTCTATATCTGGCTGATTTCATGATAAAAGAGATTTTTAAGGGACCCAGTTTTGCCACATTGATTTTTACCAAGCAAGGGGTGACTTGATAAAAGTATGATGGATCTAGGACTCTCTGCAGGCAGAAAAGAGCTGAGTTATCCATTTTCCATCCAACAATGAAGGACTTTACCCAGGTGAACTCTAGCTGGCCTGGGAATAAGAATCTGGATGGGATCGAGGCAGGAACTGTCCTCTTTTTTTCCCCAACAATATAAGCCTTATAATCTGTGAGAGATGGGTTGCAGATAAAAACAGTCATGGTTTTCCAGTCCCATCACTACATTTGAAAGTGCTCTGTACCTGACAAAGAGGAGGGTATTCCTCGTCCCTGGGAGTCCTGTACCCTGGACAGTATCACATCTCTATTGCTCTGCACTTGGAGGTGTAATCTGAGCTGAATTGCCTGAGCATAAGTGACAAGGGGAAGACTATGTCAGCTTTCTACTCTTTCTCTTTTGAGGCAAACAGGTTACAATTCAGACTTTGTTAACTTGGATTTTACTGATATAATACTTTACAGAAACAGCTGATTAGTTTTTCTGTATCACTCCGTTCCCATAGTGCAAATGAGTGTTTAGTTAGAAAATCATACAGAGGCAATGAGCAATAATGGGAACCCTGCTTATGCTACTTCAGAAGAAAAGGTCTGAAAGAAAGATCTCATTAAGGTGTTCAAGACAGGAACATATTTTTAATATGTGTTCAATTCCGAGCACAATGTGACCCCTTGTTGCCAAACCAAATCAAGTAGAAATATCATCAAGGTGTATGATAGTAATTGCATAGTCTATCCAGGCCATGAGCTTCATAAAGCAGAATATGTGAATGAAATTCGTCTCATATGATGTCATTGTTCATGTCCGAGCTACAAACTCTTCTTCTGCAATGGTGAGAAGAAGGAACTGAAGAGTGCAAATGCTACTTAATCCAACAGAGATTTTAAAAGTATCTCAGATTAACTGTGCCCTGAAAGTGCCTATTTCTCTCAGCTGACAGCAAAGGATGTATTATTTGACTAGTTCTAGGGTTAGATACCTCCATTTGATCAATTGTATTTCATCTGAATGAGAGGATAATAGTTGAAAGGATTTTTATGTACAAATTATTTCCAATATTATAAATGTTCCCTGATTTCAAAGCCCATTAACATTCATTGTGAGATCACAGAAAAGGAAGTTTCTTGTAGGTTCATTTATTATGCAGTGATTTTTTTCCCTATAAATGACTGATGCTTTTTTCAGCAGAAGAAATATGTTACTCAAATTCCTGTTATTTCTCCACATATATAACACTTTAATATCAGAGCACAGTAGGTATGTTATATGAAAAAACACAATGCACTTCAAATAATTAGCTTTTTACTTTAGTTGCTCTAGCAGTTACTTAGGTAACACAGTTATTATTATGTACTGGAAATTTTTACAGGCTTGAATGTTTCAGGAGAAAAACAACTTTCATTCCAGTCGGTTTTCATTTGGGTTCCTATATAATATTTATGCTGTCCAAATATATAATAGAAAAGGAAAATTCCCAGCACTTTAAAGCAAAGGCAATTATCCTAGGGACTGTTAAGAGCTGGTTGTGTATCAGCAGCATGGTTTGCTCCCATACAGATGAATAGCAATGTCAGCTGTCCATCAGGATCTGGAAGGGCATTAGTCTTGCCTGAATGTAAAATCTCTCATTGTGGGTGTTGACATGTCAGCTGGGTATCTAAGAGCCCACCACAGACAGTGGAGACCTGGAGTGAGGTTCAGTTGTCTTCAGACAGGTATCCACTGCCTTTGGAAGCCTTCCCTCTCTTCCACATGCCAGAATAGGAGTCTAGTAAGTCCTGCACCTGTACCTGAGACCCTCATGTGAAGTTTCTCTCTGGAAATCTTGTGGCATCTTAGTGGAGTCTAGAAAGTTATTCAAGTTACCAGCTGTCTCGTTTTGGTCTAATTTAAGATCTTATGAGTAGCTCCTAGATCTCCCATTCAATACAGATATACATAAATCTAATGCCATTTTGGAGTCCTTTAGATCACCCAGGAGACAGAAAAACTTCTGTAAGGCCTTTATCACATCTCTTAGCTCTTTGCAGATGCCTAGATAGTTCAGGGCATCTCACTTAGCATGACATTTATGTTTCAGCAAATGATTTCTGCCTGTTACTGACCACTTTGACTAGCTCTGCATTGCTACTATGGAGGATTAACAAACCCAGCTTCACAGACTACTTGTATTGGGGACATTGCATCAGACACGGCAAATTCCATTTCTTATGTACCAGATATGACATTTACATGACATACATTCAGTACAGGAGCTGCAAGACCCAAGAAAATCAACAAAGACATGTACATGATGATAATTTATGACTGCTGCCACCAGATTGTGAAGCCACTGGAACATGGTGAAATGGTGAGCATCTACTCAGGCCCCAGTGAGTACACCTGAGTCCTTTATTCTAATAATCTCAGTCACTTTCACTTTGGTAAGGCTGTTTGTGGAGAAGTCAAGTATTGACTGCTCAGCAGGAGTCGATCTAACTCAGCTGTAGCCCTCTGTAAGCAAAATATCTTGTCAAGCCTAAAGCTCTTCATAGTTGACAGAGAAACACTGGCGCTGCCATGGAGATATTTCTGCAATCTCTGGCAGAGATCTACATTAAACTAGTAATTGCACTCTGAAAATGCCTGTTTTCTTAACCAGCTGTGCAAGAAGTCCATATTACTAAATCCTAATCCTGCAGGTGGAGTTCTGTATTACTGTGTACCTCAGTACTCGCTGATGTCCAGAATGGGATCCATTGACGTGTCCTGCAGGTATTCTCCTATTTTCCACAGTGACTAGGCATCTGGAGCGGTAATATGTGAGCTATTCAGTTTGCCCTAATGTGGACTGAGAGGTTGCTAAGGTCTACAACCAGACCTAGGATCCAGAAAAAGATGTTGGGTTTGCTCATAGATGCACAATCTTAGACTTGTTCTCTCTTGATGATGGATACAATTCAATGGAATGAATCCATGCCTTTCCCCTTCCCCAGTATTATTAATTATCTTGGCCTTCTCATCAATGAACATCTGTAACTAGCCACTCAAGATTTACTGTTTGCATGCAGCTATGCATTATAGAACCATCCCGTATTGCTACCCCAACAACCTAGACTGATACATTGATATGATTGAAAGATGGAAAATAAAGATGCCTAAAGATTTTTAGCCTTCTATATATTTGCATATTTTATATAATTTTAGCTTTGTAGATTTTTAACATCTATATATATAGCTGTATAATCTCTTGCACTGCTTCTTATTTTAGAATAAGCACTCAACAAGTAGATTCCCTTTTCCACATAATCTGTTTTGTCTTATGTCCAAGGAAAGACATTTCTAACCAGGACACGCTGTTTTTGTCCCAACATCTGGGAGACATAACAAGAATATCCCTTGGGAGGGCCCCAAGGGGCAAACCAGGGGTGGGCTGCTGGGGGAACTGTTCCTCCTATTGGATGTAGTTGCTCGATATGCTAAATAGTTAAACGTATAAAAAGGGTAAGAATTCGATATGGCGCGTACGCACTTTGGCGTATCTGCGCACCTGAAAGCTTTCATTAAAGAACTGCTCTTTGTGTTACCCTTCTAATACTGTTTGGAAAAGTTTCTCGTTTGATTTAAGGCATCAATAAAAGCAGGAAAAAAAAAAGAAGATCTTTATTAATGTAAAATGTTTGGTTTTGACTAAAGAAGGTTCACAAAAGGGTCACTAGTTGTAATGAAGATAAACCTTTTTATTCCTTATGTTTTAACTCCTCTTTAGCCACTAGTAATACACATAAAAGTCCATAAAGTGCCATTTTCTGTCTATTGCAATGAAAGAAAAACATATGAGATGTTTGGCTTGGGAAATCAGTTTCAGTCTGCTGTAACCTACTATTTGTTCTAAGCGGAGTGCAGCACTGCACACTCCTGTTACGAGTTCACAATATATCTGTGTACTGCAGTCTAACAAAATAATGGAATCTGTAAAGGCTGGAGAAAACTAATTGCCAGTAAAGCATAACACATATTCTTCTTTGTAGAGTGAGATTCACTATTTGCAACTAATTCAGAAATTACCAGAGTTTTAATAATTTCTCTCTTGGCATCCACAGTTGTACATTGCTGGAAAGATATTTTTTGTTCTGTAGTCACTTGCACAAAAAGGACCCTCTAATTCTCTACTGGTAAACAAACAGCTGACATATCACAAATCCATTTGTTATGGGAACTTAGAACTTGTTGGTTGCAGTCATCTTAACAATGCAAGAATTCATCACAGTGTAGGCATTCCAGGCAGGCAGTCAGTCGTTGCTACCTTCGTATTACTTGGCAGCATCTAATGAGCGTGGTTTATGCACTGCAAGGGGGATGCAAACCCTGCGACAAATTTTTAAACCACATATTTTTTTCTAATATCAAAACACGAAATGCAGAAGATGTTTACATAGTCACTATCTTTCTTTATCATTAACAATAACACTTAGAATTCACTTGTCCTTCTGCACAGATTCATGCACAGACAAATGAAATGAAATGTGATCTATCTTCCAGCTGAAAGAGCAGTGTAAATGTATTTCCTGCTTAGATTAATCCTCCAGAAGCTGGTAATATAAACTTTCTGTATATTGGAAAAACCCCCTCTTTGCTGAGCAGAAGCTAAAACATCAAATGGACGGAAGTAGATTTTAATCCAGATTTACAAGGTGGAATTGCCATTGACTAGAAGTTGTGCAGCCTTCAAATCAACTATTTTTGTTTGAGTCTAGCTGTCCTTCTAAGTACCTGATGATACCATGACAATGAGTATGATTAGCAGTATGACAAGAACTATCAATATATTTTATAGACCAAAATTTCCTTTGTGCAGAACTGATTCATAAAACCTAGCTCTAATGCCCAGAATTATGGTTACCAAATTGGATGTCTGAGGTAATCATCCTGACTCTACCCATACTCAGTGGGGAGAAAGGGGTAGTTCAGATTCTTGTTTTCTCTCAATGAGTATCTTAAGCAGGGTCTGGAGGTGCTATCTCCATCGATTAGTAAAGGAATGAGGTGATAGCTCAGACTTTGATAGTAACACTAGAAACATGAAAAGCTAGGATAAATAAATCTCACTTCATGTTTATCTGGTTTGACAGGGCACAGATGTGCAAACTTTAGCCTAGATATCTTGCTTTTCTTTACCGTAGCAGACAAGGTCAGGAATCACATAATTTCTCAATGTACACCAACAGAAGACCCATGACTGTGCTATTTCTTCATCTTACTGTTTGCAGACAAGTCTGGTAATCAAGAGTGGATTCTATCTACTGGTTTTTTATTCCCCATCTCTCTAACAGGGATCCATAAAACCATTCACACACCTAAGACTTTCCTGGAAATGAGATGATGACTCCCAGTGGGTCTTCACAGCCATCAGGTAAAGGCAGTTCAACTAGCACTGAGAAGTCCATTTTAGAAGATGTTCAAGCAGGCACTGTATTCCATGAGACAGGCAACACATCACTCTCAGGCAAGGCAGAAAATGGCAATCAATCTGTGCATTTCCTTGGACAACTGATTAAGGTAGAGAGCTGTCTTTCCTGTTAGTTTTGGGAGATGGTCTTTCCTTGCTCATGCTACTCAGGGTCTGAACATCAGGCAGACCCATTCCACCTGAAGATAGAGGCAACCACTGTAGCAAAGCTTTGTCTTAGTAACCACCTCATGCACATTAGGAATGCAATGCATCAGATACAGCAGCATGCACAACCATTCAGCTGGGGGATGGAATAATACCAACATTTTTAAAAACAAGACGCTTGACAGGTCTCCCAGGAGGGTTCTGACAGCCACCATCATTCATTCACCTTTGCCACCTGGAACTGGTATCAACCATGCGGGAAAAAAATGATCGCACAGGCTTAAACTTTTAGGTTTCTGTGTTCTGTGACACAGAAACTGAGACTAAACAAAACTTGATACTAAGCAAACACTTATGTTTTTGCAAATCAATCAAATAGTAAATCTGACACCAAATGACTGCAACAAATGTTGTAAAACAGATTTATTCATTGTGCATATTGCATCCAAACAGCTGATAAGAAACAGGACTCTGTCTAAACATGCAAAACCTAAAGCTGGAGGAGCTGTACCTTTTATGTTTTATAAGAGTCATCTGCTGATTAACATCACACAGGGTGAAATGGCACATCCAACAGCACAGTGTCTAAGGGTTTTGGGGGAGCAGGCTGTGGGAAGCCAATGGGCTTCTAATACACTTGTGCAAACCTGTCATCTTCACTCTGAAGAGTGTGACCCAAACCTCCTGAGTTATGACATATTTTACAGGCTCACTCTTTGTATTTTTCCCTATGGCCTCAGTATGCAGAAGGTGTTTGGAAAATTAATCTCAGGATTTTAAGCCCTCTAAGATTTATACCTACTGGATTTTATTCTATAGTCTCTCGAGGAAAAAATAGTGTTGCGGATAAACATCCTATCTCAGGAAAATTGTGCTATCACGGCATATATTTAGTAGTTCCAGATTCTGGACTAAACGGATTCTAACAAAACTGAAACAAAAACTTCACTTTCAGAAGTGCCCAGAGGATTACCAGGGCAATTCAGATCAATGTCAAAATACTTTACTTTTAGTCTTTTATAGCTAAAATGCAAAGCAGATTATATTTTTTCTAAATCATATTTTCTATTTCATGAAGTTTTAGACCACTGAGATGAAATTGTTCACAATGTATTTGTTCAGTTACTATTGCAATTTTTTCACTGTAACAAAAATCATTACACAATGGAATAAAAAATTTAAAAAGATGACTGAATGGATACTTAAAGTACACTCCAATTTATTCCTAAAAAAGGTAGTTCAGGGTATTTTCCTCATGGAAATGGAGATTTTATCTACTTTTGCTTTAAGGAAATCAGGAGGGACTCTAAAAGAACATTTTCCTACAAAGTGTGACACAGTATATTACCCTCCCCAGGGTAAAGATCATGAAAGGTGTTCTTTTTCAGACTGGGTGCATGCTCATCCACTAATCTATGCCACCACTGTACTGTACTTGAATGCAAATCACTTGTGAATTCCATGGCCATGTGTATTATGTATTATATGTTTAATAGTGCATCAGCTCCCTTGTGAAAAATCAAGAAAGCTTCCACATCCTCCTGAAAGAAAATGTGGAATTATTTTATACACGTCCAGCCAGGTCAGGCTGCAGTATGTTCTTGGGAGAAATTCCAGCTGAATTAAGACAGCACTGCTGTACAGTGATGTCGTGGATATAGAGGTACTTGAGGTAGCTCAAGTGCAGGAGGCAGCATGGCTGTATCAGCATGGTGCTCTCTGTAGACTAATTAGTCCTGCTAAGAAGCTGGACTATTAAATCCATGCTAAATGCAAATCTGTGCAGTGTTCCTGCTGTCCCCTTGGGCTGTGCTGAATGAACTCTGCTGAGGAGGGTTTTCTGTCTGAAACCAGGGGCCTCTAACAGCCACAAAAGCTTATGAAGCTGTAAAGCATGAGGAGACTGGACAGCCAGACAGGAGCACATCTAGGGAGAGCCCAGGAAGGCCTGGGAGCTCGTTTCCATTGCTCCAGGCACAGGTGTCAGAGCTGAATGCCACTGCATTGTTGCACATGCACTTGTGGGGTCTAAGACCATGGGGATGCTTACGCCAGTTTTTAGTTCACTGTGGGAATACATACACTCCTTTCTGGGGGTGAGGCATCATCCTTGAGGTGAGAGAAAAATACTGGAAGGCACCAGCAGTTCTGGGCACTGGGCAGAATGAAATCAGTCAGAATGCAAAATTACAGAATGAACTGCTAGTGTTTTAGCCTACACGACATACACACAAAGTAAAGATGGTGAAGATGAAACTTAAACAAGTATTTGTCCAGCACTTTACAAAGACAAATGGGAATGAAGTGAAGAATAAGAATACCAAAGCTTACACCATGCTGCATTGTCCTCCAGATAGTCCTCTGGGAAGCAAGAGGGAAACAGATTCAGGGAACAGAAAAACAAAACAAAACAAAACAAAATAAACCACAGGTTATACCAAACAGGCAACCACAGAGAAGATAATGAGTCTTTATAAGCAGTTGATTTTAAATGAGAAACTTTAGATCATGCTCTACAGAAGCAGGTGATCTCCGTGGTTAAAATTATTTAATATTTGACAGTTTTAAAATTTACTGATCTTCAGGTGTGCTTGCTAGATGTCTAGACTAAGGTTTTCACTCTGTGGCACTTTGTAGTAGAGGGATATGGAAAGAGTTCTCTGAGCTGTTCAAATGCATACCTTAGAATGAGATGAATTGTGCTTTAGAAATATTTGATCTCAATTCAGTTTCCTAAATCCATGCTTAGACAACTGAATGAAAGTCTTTATTTTTCTCTGTTAACAGTAAAAACTACAGTCATCTAGACTCAAATCTATATAGCTGGTTATAGGTATCTGCACTGAATCGGAAAAATTCTCATTTTTGCTTCTGTTACAGTCAGTACAGGGTGTAATGCAGTTATCTAAATATAGGCAGAGCAAGTGAGTTTAGCAGCTCTGAGAAATTCCATCATACTTCCAGCCAAGTCTCCTGTAACCTTGCTTTCACCTTTGGACACCTTGAAGACCACAGGCATCTCAAAGAGCATTACACGGCTATGTTTGTGTAGCTGAATTTCACATAGTGGAACCTGCAGAGAACAGCTGGGGCTCAATTCTGTTCTCTCACTTGGATGCCACATAGTAGACATCCTCCAGGGTGTTCTATCCCGACTTCAGCTGCCAGCCCAAGGGGGCATGAGCATCTCAAATTACTGTCCTATCTACTAACTCAACTAGATTACATACATTTCAAGGTATTTCAGTCTTGCGTATCTACATACAGCCGTATGAGTCTTTTATTTCCAATCTTTGAGAGACGTCTGTGACAGAGGGGGTGAACGACTCTCCCCCAAAGATGGGTATCTCTCTCCATTGGCTTCAGAAAGAGCCTGACTTTTAGGCGCAGTGCTGTGGGGACATGATTGAATTGTCTGAACGTAAGTATATTGAATTGCTCGAGCTGCTGTAGTGTATTCTAGCCAGCTCCCCACTGCTGCTCCAGAATTATAGTGGTCTCCTTTAGTCCTGTGCTGGTCCTATAGTTTAGATGTCTTAGATGGTCCTTTTCTTCCATGCTTAGACAAGTCTCTCAAGCTGTACATAACATCCTAAATACATATGATGCTTTTTGAACCACATATATCACTGCTTTTGGGGGATATTTGATTTTTTCCACATTTCTTATAATTTATTTTGATCTATTTCTTATTTGTTAAGCCTTACTTATTACAGCTATGACAATAACATAGAGAAAACACTTTCCCTCCTTTTGAAATGGAATAGCTGGATTAAGTTCAGGCAAGGATGAAGGAGTACTTTTTCAGATGGGTTCAGTACCTAGTGATGTCAGTGTAGGCTTCTTATGAGGGCTGCTTTGTGCAATATACCTGATAAAATATGCTCAACTGAATTAAGTTTGTAAGTGGGGATATAAGCAGGACTAAATAAAAAATTTTGCTCAGATAGCCTGCATGTTTGTATAACATTGATATGCGGAGGAAATATTTTCTAAACTTGGTTTCTTCTACTGTCAAAGACAGATAAAAGCAGAATTGTTTGTCACTTCTTTTGAGGTTTATGTAACTGCATGTTTGGACTTTGCAGTGACAGTTTAAAGTTAAGTGGTCTGACAGTGTTCTATGAATACAAACCCCAGAGTAGACTTCTAAAAGCATAAATGCAACACTGAACAGTCAGCTGAATCACAAGAAAAGACTTGTTTCTTATATTTATAGTAATCAAAAGGGTTTTTAACTGTTTGAAAATACCATCCAAACACTAATATTATTATATTATATTATATTAAGTACATCAAGTAAGCAATAGAAAACTATCAGTGTCTAGACAGGAAAACTGCTGTAAATGGGGTTCTCTGTATGTCCTGTTAGCAATGCAAGGGTTAGGAGCATCTAAATGAAGCTGGTCCTCCAAGCTCTGGCCATAGTTAATGAACAGAGATACATCATTCAGGGGATGATTCAGCACATGGAAAGCTGAGGTTTTAATACAGACAGGTTAAATGGTGTTTCTATGAGGCAGGAGTGTAACATTTATATCCTTCTGGATAAAATTACCCAAGATGGTGTGAGATGCAGGCAGTGACCTTTCCCAAGAGCTGCTAAGGGATTACAGCTCTGAAACAAGGCCTTCTGCTCTAATCCAAATAAACTACCTTTCCTAGCTCCAGGTGAGTTCAGCAGCCATCTCTGAACGGAGGGATTGTTGGTCCCAGCAGAGAAGAAGACAACACATTCATTGCTGCCATTTGAAGATGTATTTGATATCAACACTCATCATTAACATATCATAAATAGGTATTATTTTAAATATCATCAGCAAGAACAGCAAATAGGAATTTGGTTTGAACATTTTTAAAATTAACAGCAGCAATACTAAAATCCTTGTTTTTTTCCTGAAAGAATGCATAAACAAAACTAGTCAAATTATATGGAGATAAGTTCCTCTTTCAAAGTCTAGAAGTTATTAGGAGTTATAAAGTATTATCCACATTGGCAACTTTCATTAGTCACAGCCTTTAAAGACTGGCAGTATAAGACACATCTCTGCCTTATTCAGGTTGCTGCTCAGTATTTTGGAAGCTAGTAGTTAAAAGAGGATGTTAAAGTGTTTAGAAGTATTCTTCTTATACCAATACGTAATGTATCTTAAACCTTCCTTTTTCATAGCAAAAATGCTTGAATTTTTCCTACAACATCAGAATAAACCAAGCTGAGCTGTGCTACCAGACTTCATTTTAATGCTCTTCCTCCCATTTCAGCTGTTTGAAACCTTTAGCTTTGATGGAGCGTGATTGAAATCTGAAGGTCTTGGTGACATTTCACTTCACCTTGGCCAATTCCAGATTAAGATCCAGGCCTCTGCTCTGAGCAATGCAGAAGGACTGGTTCTCTGAATCTAAACTGAAAGGGTAAAACTAAAATCCCATCAAATACTGTTTGATTATTGCAAATCAGATTTTTAGCCTGAGATGTTACTCTGGACTATGAACCTGCTGTGGTAGAAAGACCTGAGTCTACAGTGGAGGTAAACATCTTCTCTGCTTCTCCTTTTAGGATAACCAGGCTACACTGTTTCCAGAAAAGCAGAGCCCTAACAAATGTTGCTTTTTACTACAGGGTAATCCCATATCTTGACTAGAAACACCACCTTATTTTCCTATGTAATTACCAGGAAAATTGACAGAATAGATAGAATACAGCATAGATAGAAGTGATTGGAGACCTGGCATTGTGAAAAACTACGGTGATCATCACATGAATTTGGTGAATGATGGTGTAAAGAAGATACCCAGGTCCTCATCTGAATTGGTATATTTGGGTACTCTCTTTGTCAAGACAGACCAGTGCTGTGCAAGTGTGCAGAAAAAAGCTGAGGGCATGTGATAGAATCTGTTTTAATTCAGAAGCTCTTCAGTTTTGGTCATTGGTTTTACCTACAGATGTTTGTTGAGATGATAGTAACAGCTATAGCAATTAGCCCCCTATAAATCTATAGATGTATAAATAGCAGGAACATTGACGTCTGAAATGTGAATCCAATGATTGGTAGTAAAGAAAAGAACCTTATGTTAAAGTATTTTTTTTCAAAATGATTGAATAAATAAAGCAAGATTAATGATCACTGAAGTTTTAGCTGATTAAAGTCAATTGTTGAGATGGATGGAAATAAAGCAGTGGTAATTTTATAATTAAGTAAAGAAGTGAAACAAATCAATGTGCCTTTGCAAGGGTGTAAGTTAAACAACAAGGTGATAAAAATGGCCTTAATGCATAGCAACTTTTTTTAATAAATAAAAAAAAATAAAATATTGTTGTAGACCACTTCTGAAAGATAATTTATACTGCAAAGTACCTGCAAAGGCTTATGTGTTTTTTGGCCTCTAGGAAAGGTTTATTTTCTTTTAACAATTCTAATATATAAAAACTGAGTCCTACTGCTTTCCTACAATGCAATTCTATACCATTTCCAATGGAGAAAAAAAGCTTTACTGAATGCTGGAACAGCTGGCAAAGAAACTATAAAGAGTGATTATGAAATTATTAAATCAGGAGATTACCACCTTCCAGTATATAGTCAAGCTTTTTCTACTAATTTGAAAATGGAAAATATTTTGCCTTACCAGCCTATCCAAACTTGTGCCAGCAGCAGTTGTAGGTCGCTCCTCTGGGTTATACGGTCTAAACCGGGTATTGAAGTTTTCAGGGACAGAACGGGAAGATCTCAGGGCAGGTGCAGGTTTAGGTTGGCCACATCCTTGGAAAACCTGAAAATATATTCTTGGTTATACGAAAATCATAAAGAAAGGGAAGTTGGTATTTTGTAGCCTTTTTATTCTTTCTTTTGTATTTTTGAAACAAGATTCAATTGAAATTTTTATACCAGTGAATTGAGTGCTTGGCCTGCATTAAAACTCAGGTTAATAAGCATTATTAATTACTTGGTGAAGGCATAAAAACATATAGGGACCTTAAACTCCCCTTAATTTAAGAAGGTGATTATTATGAGAAATTAACATATGAAAACATCTTAATTGCTGCCTTTCCAGGAAGAGAAATGTGCAATGTCCTTTGTGGCAGGACTTAGTTGATAACTGTTTTCAGTTTGATTAAAATGTGGTATTTACCCAGAATCACAGGTCATTCATAATCCCTACTTACAGCTCTTTCTACCTTGCAATCTTATTTGTAGTCTTAGAGAAAAGGTCAATGATGCAATAGCCTTATAAGTGGATAACTTTGTTATTCCCTACCAATCTCTCCCTAGAAGAGGGGTGAGGCACACTGAGTGGGCAATAGTGACAATTGTTTTCTGCTAGTGCGTTTGTTTTTTGGGTATAAAAAGTAATGTTCGGGGTTATTAAATTTTTCATATACTTCCATTTGGAAAAAAGCTCCAGTATTGTTTATCTGGTGGGTACTAAAGGACACAGAGGACACATTTGACTACTGGATATCAAGCATACTTCCCAGAGGCATTGTCACACAAGCTGCACATCCAAAAAGAGGCAGAATATCCACAGAGTTAAAATTTTCAAGTGCTCTCATGAAGTAGAATCCTAGTATTTGCCTTCATATCAACTTTTTCAGCTCTAGAATCATCCTTCTTTTTTTGCGACCATTGTATTTTGGCTGCTTCAACATTTTGCCCCATTCAGAGAAGAAAAAAATTAAATGTCAGAATTTCTCATAAGATATATTCTTCAAAACCCTGGTGCCCAATACAGAATTAGCTTTGTGGAGGTGAAAACTATGCAGATGCTGTATTTGATTCCTCCTTTTTGTGTGGCTATGTTGGGTTTGCTTGGCCAGGTTTTGGTAGCGGAGGGGCTACAGTGGTGGCTTCTGTGAGAAGCTGCCAGAAGTTTCTTCTGTGTCTGGCAGAGCTAATGCCAGCCAGCTCCAAGATGGATGTGCTGCTGGTCAAGGCTGGGCCAATCAGGAATGATAGTAATGCCTCTGTGATAACATGTTTAAGAAGGGAAGAAAAGTTATTGCTCAGATATGAGAATATGTGAGAGGAACAACTCTGCAGACACCAAGGTCAGTGGAGAAGGAGGGACAGGAGGTGCTCCAGGCACTGGAGCTGGGATTCTCCTGCAGACCGTGGTGAAGACTGTGGTGAAGCAGCTGTGCCCCTGCAGCCCATGGAGGAGACCCACACCAGAGCAGGTGGATGCCTGAGAGGAGGCTGTCACCCCTTGTGAGGCCCATGCTGGAGCAGGGTCCTGGCAGGGACCTGCAGACACGTGGAGAGAGGAGCCCAAGCTGGAGCAGGTTTCCTGGTAGGAATTGGGACCCTGTGGGGGACCCACATTGGAGCAGGTTGTGCCTGAAGGACTGCACCTGTGGAAGAGTGACCCATGTCCATAGTGCGACTGCTGTTTCTTTCAGAGTACATTAAATTGGCTCTCAGGTTTCCTGCTGTTAATTTAGATGCCCCAAATGATTCAAAATTTGCTGAAAGAAGCTGATTCATACTAAATATATGTCCAATCATCAAGTCTGCTTTGGCTCAAAGTCCAGCAAGTCAGCTGTTGTATGGCATTTGGGATTTTTAATTTGTGAGTGGAATACTGTTTGTTCTGGTTTGAGAATATCAAGCCTCCCCAGTCATGAGGACTATTGGACAATAAATTAACTTAAGCAACTAAAAAAGATGATTTTAACTTGTAAAGTTCTAAACTTTTCATCAGGAAATAATATTATTTTTCCTCTGTGAAGAAAATTCAACTAAGATTACTATTCAGGATTTATACCTGATTGTGTAGGATAAGGTACAATTTAAGGGGCCAAATATATATGTTGAGAGCATGCATTACACTTACAAAAGTTTACTTATATTCCTTCTGACTCAAGATATGTTATATGCTGAAAACATAATTGTTTATTTAGATATCTATGAGATCCCATTTACTTAATTAAGCAATCAGGTATTTGCTTACAAAGACAAGTGACAACTATCCAAAACATGCAATTAGTTTCTCAGGAAAAGTAAAAGTGAGAGCACTTCTCCTGAAATTTCTCAGTGTGTTGCTGTTAGGCTACTTGTATGACCGTGTGGTGCAACTGCAAGTCTACATAATATATATTTTGTCTTATGACATACAGAAAAAACCAAATATGGACTTTGTGGCATTTAGCTTCATACAAATAGTTGTATCAAGTGGTTTTATACAGACAAATTTACACACAGTCAGACAATAATAGAGATAGAAACTAGATAGTAATTTTTGCATCTCAGAAGAAGAAATAACTTACTTTTTAAATGACCTGGCAGAAATGCAGTAAGGGTACAATATTCAGTAACTACATTTTGAGTGCCAAAGAGACATTTTTTAATTTGCACCCTGGTATTAACTGACAGAACAGAAAATGTAAAATGGATAGCTGATATTAACAAATGCTACCTAAGAAGAAGCACATGAAATACTTTCTCCAAAATGCTACTCAGAGATACTGAACAATTTCTGGAAAAATATTCAGGTGTTTCTTTACATATGCTGTGAATTGATAATATAAATCCAGTCTCTATATGCATTTTACATATAATTGGTGCAGACCATTTCATCTGAATTTAGAGAAAGGATTCTATTTGAAATTAAGAAACCTAAATTTAGGAGTGTACATGTATGTGTCTACATTTAAGATAAATATCTAAGCTTCCATTTTAGATAGAGGAGATCAAAAGCATCCTTCAGTATCTCTCTCATCAGCATCTATAGTAGTTTGTGACATTATGGGATATCTGAGACACCTGTTAAGACTGTCCTAACACAAAGCCATTCCCCACTGAACTGCAGTTAAAGCTCAAATGGACCAGATCGCTATGGTCAGGGATATGAACCCAGTCATGAGAGCAAGTCAACAGAGCCACTGAAGAATTACATCTCTCCAGCTGACTAAATGGAGGTATCTACTTCAGATAGTGTAGAAAAAAGAGCGCATTTCCCAGGAGAATCTGAAGTTTTGAATTTTTATGGAAGATACAGTTTGTTCTCTGTGCAGCCTTGAGTCATACTGTTATTTAGCCCTATGCTAGTGCTCAGTGTTTCCAGTTGAATGTCTCTACATGACTCTGCTCCTTTGACTCATCTTCAGATAGAATAGCATTGATTTTTTACCTGAAATGCCATTATATTTTTTCCTGCACAGAGCTCTGGAAAGAACGCAGATAAATGAAGAGGTTTTCTTAATACGAAACTTGTGGACTATTTTAAGAAGAACCTTGGATGTAGTTCTGTGGAAATATCCTCCTTATAAATAATGCATAGGTAGTCTACTATGTCATGGAGCTCATTCATCCATTTAGCTGAAGTAATTGCTAAGAAGGAACATATATTTATAGGTTAAAATGGCACATCCATCAACTCAGATAAAAGCAGATTTAAGACTTACTAAGGGAAAACTCAGACTATATGAAAGTGGAAAAATCTTGTCATGGCAGCCAAAAGACTCTTACAGCAGTCAAACATACCTGTGTAGAACCAGATTCTTTTAAATGGAGAAAAATAGTTCAATAGGTTGTGTTTTGAGCAGTAATGGAAACACAATTATGCCGATACAACCAGATTAGGAATTTTTTCCATTTTGAAAAAAAAAAAAGGATATTATGAAATCTTTTGTGCTGCTTTTTGAGTTTTCCTTCACTTCTTGTGAGTGAGCAATCTCTGTAGATGTCAGCTAGTAAACATTCATGTTGTTAAAATGGAAAAGATATAGGATTTACTTTTTTACTTGAAGCAGGAATCAAAGGGGATGGTACTGACGGCCTTATGGGAAAATTGTGAAGGCCCTCAAAATATGCTTGTTTTGGCCAAGATTGAAATGAGTGTTTATATGTTATGACTCTCTGAACATGACTACCTGAATTACCTCAGGGAAAATGAGAATAAGATAAATGTATGCTATGACTAAATCTTGGATATGAGCTGGGCCTTGGGAAACAACATGCAAAATGTAAAAATTTTGCCTGAGAAATAATCAACATGTTGCTGAGAACCGAGTTTGGCACTATATTGTTCAAATACCAATGTCACTGGTGAATAACAAAGAGATTTCAATAAAGAGGATAACCTGTCTCAGATGCTATAACGAGAAATCCAAGGTAGATCTATTGTACCTTGACTTCTGCCGGAGGCAACCTTCAGGGAACACTACTCTAGTCTGGGTAGACTCAATTGCAAAGCCTATTCTTAAAAGGTACTGATGTCTTGGGAGGCATCTCAGGCAGCCCAGGCTGATTGTCTTGCACTCTGTGTGGTTTGGTTTGCAGAAGGTACTATGTAAGAATGGCTGCAGGTGTTAGATGATGAATCTGTGGAAACTGGTTTTGATGATCTTCAGTCCTTTTCGGAGAAGGGAAACTTTGGTCTGATTCAGAGCACATAGATTCGTTCAGCAGAAAGGCCTTGGGCCTTGGGGTCTGACTTTCTAGCCCATTGCTTCTTTTTGACAAGCATCTCCAGTTATCACAGTTGTCAGGAATGGGGCTTTCCCTGAGGCAAAATAAGGACCTTGTGTGGCTGTCATTCAGGGACATGACAGATGTGCAAGGTGAGCAGCCAAGAAGCCTAAAGATTTGGAGCCAGGCTTTCCAGACAGCCAGTGCTGCATATAAACTGCAGAGAAATATCAAGAAAACAGAGAAGGATTGCAGCCTCAGGATGAATTGAAGGATCTTGACATAATACTGGTACATGGTTAACGTGAACTGTGCTAGAAGAATCAACCACAATCATCACACAAACAAGAAAAGCTAATGGCCTAGGAACAGAGATGCTCCATTTTATGCAGTGACAGGTACTGGAAGGTGATTAAGTCTGTATGCCCTTGGTCAGCAGTACAAAGATAGAAGAGGTACCTGTGGCTCCTCTATCATTCTCTGTCTCAGTACTGATGTGCACCCATCAAAAGTGGAAGACAGAGGGTTTGTGTCTTCTAAGGAAATGAAAGACAAGGAGTGAACTCAAGCAATAAGCCTTGACTGTCTGCACTGAATAATTGTTAACTCATTGGCTTTTTGTTGGACTGCTCCAACTTTCTCTTAGTGGAATGATACAGCTCCAGAGAAGATTTACTCAGCAGTATAGAAATGAAACAGGCTGTGACACTTTGGCCTCTAGATCAAGCACTGGTGCCTGTCCCCTTTTTGTTTATTAGTATAACTGTAACCATGAAGAAAAATAATGCTGAACAGAAGGTGCATATTTATAGGGAAAAGACATTGGATAAGACCTTCAGCACTACATCAAGTGAAAAATGGAGGGCCAAACTATAGAAATGGAGACTTACAAAGTTCATGGTGTGCATTTTTCTGCTGATGTCTAAAATTGAAGACTTCATTCATGAGAGCATGCATTGTTACTTATTTATACACACTTATTATGTTGGAAAGTGTACATTGTTGTTCACTTAATTGTGTATCCATACGTACAGTAATGTACAGCCACTGTATGATATAAAAAACCTACTTTTCTTGAATAAACTTCAATATACACTTGCAGCTGGTGTAAAACAAAACATAACTTTGTGATACACAGAAAAATTGACAGTGCAAGTTAATGTTAATGACTGTTGGAACAGGGGAATTTTATATAATTATTTGAAACAGGAGCCTTGGATTTTGGATTAAATTAAGTCTGGGTCTTCTGCCCACAAAGATGATGAAATAAGTAAGAGCTCCTTGAGGAAGAAACTTTTTGTTTTCATTTTTTGCACTCCTTTTAAAAGAGAAACAACATTACCCAAATTCTACTGAATACAGCACAGAGTTGTCTCCCAGACACCAACCAGATTTTCAGGTAAAAAAGGCTGCATTTCAGTGGTGAAGAAGAATCATACCAACTGTATGTGGGTGTTGCAGGCATAACATTATTAGTACATCATCATTTTTCCACTGTAAAAAGGCACTGACTGACTTGTGGAAAAGCAGTTGCGATTCCTAGTCATCATATTTTTCAGTGGGTATAATCAAATGTAAGACACAAAATTGTTTGAAGAAAGAGAAAATATCATGATTTCAACACCTAACTTGAGGCTTTCTGAGCGGCATCTCAGAATAATTGACAAGTGTGGCTTTTCTCCCACATTAGGTCTGCAATTGCATTCCACGCACCCCATTACATCTGGCGAGGTGTCTGTCATTGTCACTGAAGATCTAAGTGGTCAGTGTGTATAAGGGGGAACAATTAGGTGACAGAGGACTGATTCGAAGTCCTCTTGTATATCATCTCTGCAGATCTGACATGGCATAGAAGAGCACAGCACTAAACTCAAAGACTTTGCCTTCTTATACTTTTTTTTTTAAGAATAAAGCATTTTCATGTTACCTGGAAAAAGATGGATATAACCTAGCAAATCAAAGAAATCACATTTCAGGAGAATAATGGTCTACACAGAAATATACAAAGGTCCCTCAAGGATAGACAGCTCTGTTATCTATGAAAATATAATAAAATAAATTTTGTTGATACAATTTCTTTTCTGTTCTGAAAGATTTAGAAAAAATATTGGCTAAGGTTTCTATTAGAGGAAAAACTTTTGCATTGCAAATGACATTGCTATTAATCTTTATAGCAAATAAAATTTTTTTGAGGGACAGGAGAAACAGTCTGCTCTTCTACAAATGAGTAGTGGGATGAGCTTGTGCCAAGATGTCATTGGACTCTGGTGAGGGATGCAGCTTCCCAAGTAATGGAAAAACTGTGAAAACCAAACAAGTAAAAAGGCAAATGAAACACACCTGGGTTGGGTACATTTTCAGTGAAAATAATTTTTTGTTTCTTTTTTGAGGTAAGGGCTGAGTTTGCTGAAGCTAGCCTTTAATTCCCAAAATATGAGAATTTGGCTGTTAAACACCTTGATCACTGCTGCCAGAACAAAGTCTCATCCTGCAGGATGTAGACTGCTTTTAAAATCCAAGGAACTTCATGTAGGTTGAAACTAAAAGGCATTTTGAAGGAAACCCTTAGCAACCTGCAGCACCGGGGCCATAAAAAGCATCTAATTTTGGGTTGGCAGGAAGAATATTAACCTCAGCCTCCTGCCTTTTGTCCCCACCTTTTTTCCCAGCTACGGCAGCTTCCTTCCAAGCAATGGAAATTCACTGACTCAGTCTCACCAGGACCTAATTGACTACTGGGAGTTAAATGGGAGAGAGATGCTCCTAATGCAAAGAAGTTAACACTAACTGTTGACTTTAGAATTTCAGCTGCAGTGCACTGATGAATATTAAGGCAAAGCCATTAATTGCTGACTATTGGCTCAACGACACCTGCTACTGAATTCGAAGGATCTTATTAACATGGGGTTCAGAGGTGGTGGTGATCTGCATATACACACACACATTAAAAATGGAAAGGAGGAAGCCAGTATCATTAGCTCTGTTTGTCTTTGTGTCAGAATCCAGACAAAACTCTATCAAACTGAGGTCTGGTGATCAGAGATAGGCCAATGTAATATTTCCCTAGAGTGGCTATTAGAGGAGGTTAAATGGAACATTTTGTGTATTCACCTCAAACACATTGTGCTTCAGTCTGACCTAGATAGATCAAAATGTGTTTGGAAGTTAATATGGAGAATCACAGATGAGACACGAGTGGAAGTTAACAAGTGTACTCTGCAGGATATTGCTTACAGAGTTACTGCTGATTCTCAGCACTCTCTATTTCCCTTAAATCTCTTACAACTATTAATTTGAACTTTAATAAATGGTAGCTTTCTCCCTTCCACTTCCTTTTGAAAAATTCAAGCTTGTTTAACTAGATGAAGAATTCAAAGGCAGTCTAGTGAGCTGTTGAACAAGCAAAAGCATTTCCTGGTGGTCTGGACAGTATTTTTTAAAGTCTAGGCAGAAAAATTGGTGGAGATGTTTTACCCCCCACTTGTGACATTCAACAACAGAGAAGGCATGACTCACACAGTACCTTTGCTGACACCTGCATGCTGTTTTCTTGCATGTTCATGATGGCTTCAGAAATCTTGACATCAATAGGATCCATGACTGATTCAATGTTGAATGGTCCCTCTAATCTCTCCGCTACGAGAAGCATAGCATCTGTTAAAACACAAAGCAGCCACTCCCTTAAAGAAGGGATACCTTCAGGTACCTCAGGCAGACCAGTGTTGCCAGCTGTAGGCACGGATACTGAGCACTCCTGAGCAGGACGTGTGGCAGCCGCACTGTGAAGCCTGTAGGACAGCTTTCCAGCTGTCAAAAATATCTTCCCCTACTGCTGCCACCACAAAAAAGAGGAATAAAGACTGTAAAAGTTAGATTAATATTAGTTGCCATAGCATTACTGAGCTTGGGGTAAAATTATTTTTCACAGCATCACACCACTCGAAGCAACCAGTGCTCTGGAGTGTACTTATGTAATCTCCTTCCCAAGAAAAAGCAGGATGATAGAAATCAATCCCTGGGGTATGTTCCCAGAGTTTGTGTGAGATGATGAAGACTTTGATATGATATATCAGAGTGTTATAATTAAAGCAGCTGTTCTTTCTGACCTTAATGATCTCATTTTCTTGCAATGTGAACACCAGATGAATATTGGATTTCTGCCATAGAATATAGGTATAAACCATGTTTGCCTTGCTACATTTTCAAAACATAGTTGTAAATTGTATGCAGAAATATATATTCTTTGTATGTTTTGGATTAAAAAAAGAAGCTTGTTTAATTTACACTAGAGCCCCTCTCCAAAATAATTTTATTTTTTGGTATTCATGAACAAGTGAAAAATAAGCAACTGAACAGAAATTAGTAGCAGTAAAAGAGGTTTTGTCATACATCAGATATATTTGCCTATAAAAAAGGTTTTGCCATACCTCAGATATATTTATCTATATAGAGACACAATTTTTTCTCAGTTTGTGTGGCAGTAGCCATGAGATAAAATGGATTTATAGTATACCTTTGAACATCATATTTGATCCTTGCCTCCTAGGTTAGTTTTAAAGTTTTCAGCATCTAATTAGCTTTAAGCAGATGCCACTTGTAATTTTAACATGATAAACAAAAATCTTCACATGCCCTCTTCTTTATACATCAGACTTAGGCTCCAGAAAGTACCAACCAGACTTCCTCCAGAAGGAGACCCATGCCTGCTTTTGCTGTTGTAAGCAGCAGTCCTGCAGCACCTGTGTGGAGAAGGCATGGAGCACCTCACAGATCTGACAGCAGTGTTTATTAGCTCCACACTTGACTGCAAGTCTCAGAGATTCATTCCAGCCTGCATGGCCATCTTTTCCTTCCCAACAAAAGCACAAGTGCATGGAGGTATGGGAAGAAGTGGCTGGTGTCTTACCCTAGCAGTTGAGACACACACTTCCATGCACAGCTTGACCTGAGGGCTGCATTATGTTGTTTATGTGCTGTCAGTGCACACCTAAAAATCCCACTGAAACTGGAATTGCTTGGCATGTAGTACCTAAGCACTTTTGCAAATTTACACCTAATATTTCACAGTACTTTTAGGCTGGAAAGAGTGTAATGCCAATTATTTGGAGTGGGGTATGTAGCATTTGTTACTAACTGTGAGAAATGGTTGGAAGATAGGAAATTGGTTTCAAGCAGAGGTGCTATTTTGCCTGCACATTATTTAAAAATTCTTTAGTTTATACCCTTTCCAGAGGGAAATGGTGAAAAAATGGGAACTACCTCTGCTAGAGGAAACAGTTTTCATAAACACAAACACACACACATACACTTACAGATTCCCGCAATGTTAGCAATTTTTCCACATGCAAAAAAAATACAAAGATAATTTCTAAGTCTGGACTACTATAACGTATTTTATTTCTCATGTGTTCAGAATGACTTGTATAAAACATTTATGCTTTAGTACTTTGTGAGCAATGTGATCAGCCTAAATCCTAGGTGTCATGACCAGTATTAGGCATTGTTAGGGCACAGGTAGTGATGGCTGGATTTTGGTGGTTTAGTTCAGGTCTAGGGTTAAGATTAGGGTTACTGCATAAAACAGTCAAAAGGTGGAGTTTGGGGTTTTTTTTTGTTTTGTTTCATTTTGGAGGTTTTTTTGGTAGGAGTAGACTACAGCTTAAGTAGAGGACAGGTGCCTCTTTGTACGAGTCTATTTTGGCAACTAGTAGGTTGGACAAGTCTGGTGCTAAGCTCTAGTACATATTCAGGGACTGCTCTGAAGTAGAGTTCAGTAAATAGGTAATTGCTGGAGAGCTCTGTGAAAATGGGTAGTGGCTTGACTCTACTTGCTGTTTCTTCTGATGGCATGGGGCACTAGTTCTGAATTCAATCTTAAAGTGAAATCTCAGCTATGTGGCAGAAGAGAAAAGTTAACTGAACAAGAATCACGGCTTTAATTGTAAGAACAGAATAGAACAACCTTTCCTCAAGCAAAGTGCCTTCAGCTTCAAAATTAATAACTCTAGGACATTCAAACAAAAAATCTGTTCCCGGCTTAGACAGTTTGTATCTTTAGAAAGATATCCTTTAGTTCATCAGCTTCTATTTTCTGAAATTTAACCCTATCCATAGACTTAGTCTTTTTATATATATATATATATATATACACACATATATATATATGTTTTAGTAAAGAACTGTTATTCCTTTTCCCACATTTGTTCTCAAAAGCCTCCTAATTTTCAAAACTGCACTAATTGGAGGGAAGGAGTAATTTCTCCCATTCCAGGAGGGCTCCNTATATATATATAAATATATACACACATATATATATATTAATCTTTGTTAAGGAAGTGAGCAAAGGCTGAGAAATGTGGTAATTCCTGGCAGCAAAAGATGAGCTTTTTGTTTTGTTGAGCTTCTTTCTTTGATAAAGTATAGGTCTGATGCAGGGTTCAACAGCTTGGGTTCAAGTTAAGGTTAGAGTCAGGTTTATATTTCAGTCACATAGGCTATAGCTTCATGCCATTTCTATATAGAAAGGAAAAGAAAGGAAAGAAAGAAAATAGGACAAAATAAAAGAAAATAAGAGAAGAGAGCAAAATCAAAGAGTCAGTTCCTGCTTGTCCATATTCTTTAATTGCTATCTCTTTCTCTGACTTGGAATTAATCTGGACCACTGCAGGCAGCTATTCACAACCCAAATCTGCGGAGAAGCCAGCCTGAAGCAGTGAGACTATGAGCTAACAGTAACACTTGACATTAGAGCCTTGTGACCTTTTATTTAGTTAGATCTATAAGGATATGGCTAGGGGCCAATGGGTTAAGGGGAAAATATAATTTGAAACATCCACACCTTTATTGGTGACAGATATATCTTTATATCAGGAATTTGTATTTTCATTTTGGGGTTAGAACATGGGAGAGGACTAATGCTAAATTAGAAGCCTATACAGGGACATATTTGAAGAGGAAGAGTCTGAGAAATGGATTAAATACTGTGACAAGAAACGCTTGAAGGGCTGAAGTAAAACAGGTTCCTCCTGCAACATTATTTCTGAGGCTGACACAAGTTGTTCTTCCAGTTAAGGCTCATTCTAGGGATCAGCTCAGACTAGAAGTGTAGGACAATTGCGCAGTTCTGAAGAGTTCTTGCACAAATGCAAAATTAATGTTATTTGCGGACTCATTTTTGCTTCAGTTTCAGCAGCTGTGTGGGGCCATGGCTGATTTAGCAGTGACCGGGCTGCTGGGTTACTCTTTTCTCCTTCTGGTAGGAGTGCTACAAGCTCAGCTGAGCAAAAGAGAATGAGCAAGTGCCACTTCTGTGAATGTCAAAATTATTTTCTTAGCCTCTGTCTTACTGAGCTCTTCCTTCTACTCCTTCTTTAGCCATCATGCTATTCCTAACTAAATCAAGCACACCCAGATAAAACCTGAGAGAAGAAGATAGATTGAGAGAAACCTGGAAGAACAAGGTAGTATTATTGTGAGTGTGCAAGCCCCCTGGAAACACAATCACTACTATATTTAACTAGCTTCAATCTAATTTTTTGAGTTAGGCCTCAGATTTAAATTGGCTGAATTTTTAATCCATAACATTGATTTCTAGGAAGAAAAACCCACAGTGTTTAAGGTGAATTGCTCTCTTGGAAAATATTTTCTCAGGTCATTAGGTTGACTTCTCTTGTTTGCCAACCCTAACTCTCACTATAGTGCTAAACCTTATTATTCACTAGTACAGTTCTGTATGAACACATACAATATATACCCACCAGCTACCCTTTGCAACTGAGTGAAATGGAAGCTGTTAGGTTGAATGTATTGAAAATCACATGAAATGTAATGACCTGAGATTTATGACAGGACAGTCAAAATGCTGTCAAGTCACCAAACTGTAGCTCTTCAAATCTATAATCATGTATCCATGAAGACAACACTGTTGTCCCAAGTCCTTTTTTTTTCTTCTAAAAATGTGAATATTATTACATAAGAAGCTGGAAAGATTTCAAAATGAAGTTAAGAAAATCTGTATGCCTCAGTCTTGAAATCTTAATTCTCAAGAACAGCCCCTTGAACTGGAAGAAAGCCTATTTTATTTCAGTGTGGCTCTGAGTGGGCTTGAAAATTTCTCAATTAGCTCAAATAGTAGATATTGGGAGCTTAATTATTGTTTGGGGTATAAAATTCTGAAAACTGATTGATTAATTGACTACCTGTTTTTTATGTTGTTAATATTCTTGGAGTGTATTTTTCAATTACATATGTTTTTTATTTTTACTTCTTTTGCATTTTTCAAAATCTGCTTTGCTTAGGTTGAGTATATCTTTCCTCTCCATATACTACAGCATTTGGCAAAAAGCTGGCATCTAGCTGGCAGCTAGGGTGAGTGGATCAGGAACTCAGTTTAGGTAAGTCATTCTTGAGTTGTGGGTTTGTCAGGGACCTGGAAACAATAAACATGGTTAATTGCTCACTTGAGGACATAGGCTTGCAAAACAGTCCTGAGAAAGTGTAGGGCATATGACACACCAGGGTCACTGTCGGTGCCACTGCTCTTGGCCTTTCCTAGATGAGTGTTGCTCAAAACAGGAGTGGGGACCTTCCTTATGCAGTAACCCCCCCATGTCTGGTGGAGTCCTTGGGTGTAGTCCCACGGACCCCCAACATGTCTCTGCTGGCTGAGCACAGCAGCTCTCTTTAACTGCTTTGTATTCTCTTGTTCACATCAAGAAATACCATAGGTATTTGACAGTGGCTTTTAGAAGGATACTGTTTTATTTTAAGTAATATATAAGAAAGAGATCCTGAAGGAATTTTTGGTTTACTTTGTTGCCAAAATGATTTTTGCTTTTATTCTTCATATATATATATATATTTGTATGTTATTATACAGTAATAGTTTCCTAAGTACCTCAGTNAGTAATAGTTTCCTAACTTCAGTACCTCAGTACATGCTATAGATAAACAAATTCCTGAAGGCCATGCCTAGTCTAAGCTGCTTCTGGGAACCAAGGACAAGATGCCTCCTCGACATACTTTCTCATAAACAGTGGGCACCTTCCAGAGACATTTCTCATAACAAATGGCAAAGAGAGACACTTTTCTCATAACAACTAGGACCTTCCTGAGACACTTTTCTCATAACTACTAGTACCTTCCCGAGACACTTTCTCGTAACAATTACCAAGGGAGGGGGGCCTCAGAGAGGGTTGAGCCAAGGGGGGAATTACTTCATCACCTGTGTTCCTAATTGGGGGTTCTTGTCAACTACTTCATCACCTGTGTTCCTAATTGGGGATTCTTCTCAGTTATGCTAATTGGTTAAACATATAAAACTGCACTTGCTCTAGGTCATGTGTGCATCTCTGGTGGGCATCTTCAGTGCATTTTTGGTGTGTGGTGCACCTGGAGGGCCTTCATTAAATTGGTAACCATATTTCATTACCTAACCTTGTTTGGCTCTTGATTTTTAGGGGCTAAAAAGGCTACAGCTTCACAGAGTTATTTTTTTAAGGTTTTATAGCTGCCATTTTAATGAGAAGCACAGGACAAAACTGAACACCATGCTAAGTGATTTATTGTATAACTTAAAAATTCAGAAGATCATGTGTGAATTTCAAGATATGGAGATACTTTGTGAGGCCTAGGCACCTCCAGGCAAAGTAATGGGTAGACCAATACAGTAAACAGACTAGTTTCTGCCTCTGTTTCCTTGGAACTGCATCAAGTCACTGTCCTTTTGACTTATCTTGATACCAAAAGTGATGCCTTCCTGTTTATGTTACATTTCTTTCAGGGCAGTTTCCCAGAAAACTTCCTAGTGAATTCCAGATTGAAATAAAAGGAGCAGGGATGAGGACACTGATTTATAAGACCTCTGACAAGTGAAAAAAACCCCCAAACTAGACTGAAATACAAAGTTCTTGTAAGAACAATCAGTGCCTCCTTTTTCTCACCCGCTTTCTCTCATCAAGAAAATGCAAGGAGAGTCTGATAGAGAAAACTCAGGAGGCTGATAAGGAAAGGCATTTTTAGAGTCTCTATTAGTTTGGCTGTGACATCAGTTTTTCCTTTCATGCATGCTATTGCTCTTCTACTTCAAAATTATCAGTGAGATTCCAGCAGTGGCTGAGCTTCCCCCAGGGGAATCCAGAAAAGATTCTGTAGATGAAGTGTCTATAAATGTTTCTTAATGGAGACAAAGAATGGTATATAAAATACCAAATTGCATGTCCTTCACAAAATTTTAGGGTATATTTTGTTTTGGGAAGAAAAAGGAGGAAGATCTTATCTTAAACTTCCTATTAGAACTTTTCTACATTTTTCTAGTCTCAAGTATGTGGCCTTACACTTATTCATGGAGAATTGCAAAGTGCTTGTTCACAAAGTTGCTGGTGAAAGACTGTAAGGGTAAATTTTAATTTGTCACTTCAAAGGGTTTGTCTATGGACAAGTCCATGGATTGCAGATTAATCAGTTGTAAACAAACTGAGCAACTTTTTCTAGTTGACTATGACCCTGAGAGCGGCAATGAGTATTTTGGAAAAGGTTATAACTGTTGATATGCTGAGCTGCAAGGCAGGGATCATTTGGTAGCTTCCCAACCTTGTGACCAAGGGCAAGGGAAGGTAGGAGTTTGGATTGTATTTACTAGGTCATGTAGGTAAAACTCAATGAGTTTTCCATCATGACACTAAGTATAAATAGTGGTCATAAAATCTTTAGAGCGTTAGATGGTAAACTAATGAAACAAATTAAAAGCTAAAAATTGAAAAGTGAAATATGGGAACATATTGACTTTTTACAAATATAGTATCAGTGGAAATACATTCCTGTAATACTCTGCCAAAACTTTTACTGCTAGATTATGATTTACTAAAAAATTCAAGAAGAGAAAAGTAAAACTCTACCTCACATGTAAAGGAGGTGATGAGACCTCTTCTCAGGAAATCAGATCAAGGCATGACAGTGATGCCAAAACAACTGTTTTCCTTAGGGTCCACTGACCCTTTTTCAAATAATTGTTCATATTAGAAGACTGTATGGTTTTATTCTGATGAGGCTAAATTAACACATTACAGATTTCCTCTCTATCACTAAGCTTCACACACGCTTTATGCTTTGGCAGAATAACATAATTTTCTACATACTGCTGTTGTCATTTTGTTTTGTTTTTGTTTTGTTTCTTTTTTGTGGGAGGAGGTACTTTTCTTAAAACTTGTGTTGCACTTGCTCAAAGGGGATCTCAATATTTCTTATTTGGACATTCAGTTAACAATATCCAGTTAAGCTTCTCTGTGAAGGTATGCAGGCAAATGACTAGTCCTTGCCTGAGCAAAACATGAGAAACTGCTGGACAGGGGGTGAGATTTTTCTGGAGGTAAAAATTATCAGCATAGGCAGCTGCACAAAACAAGGAGCAATGGGGAAAAGGTGTCTGGGGTGGGTTGTTTACCTGGGAGAAAACAAGGGCAAAGAAAGATGGATTAAGGTGAGCTAAGGAACAAGCACGGTGGAAGAGGGCATATGAAAGAGGCCGTTTGGAAAAACCGCTGGTCAGCAAACTTGTCAGCTGCCTGATCACTTCAGTCTGCTCTGCATCCTTATTAAACTCTATTCTTAACCATTTTCTGGTTGAGAATAACAGCATGGTTGTGCAGAGTATTCTGTGTGCGTGTGTATAATGTGCTGCTAGCAAGCTTCAAGCTGATGATCTGGTGAGGAGGAGACCAGCAGCAGGAAAGACATGAGGTTTCAGCTGGAAACTTGTTTAGTCTGGGTGCGGAGTCTGAATAGTCTTGAGGTCCAGGTTATGGTTCAGGGGAGTTGGTTCAAAATAGTGTGTGTGCATGTGAATAAAGAGGTCTGTATGCATTTCCCTAATGAACTGCCACAGGGGCAGACTGACAGGGATCCGTTCACTTTCTTATCCTGAGTTTATCACTTCTGCAAATCAGTAGGCTTAAAATTTTACCTGCTGTAAAAACACCCTAACCATTTCTGCTATTCTTAAGTGTCCAATAGCTCTGCTTTCAAAGCTGTTTCTATGGAATACTTAGCTACTCACCTGGACAGAAAGATTGGTCTCTATTTTAGCATTTAAGGCACATAGTTAAGAACGGGTGAATCCAGTTTTCTGGCTTGTGCTTGTAAGGCTCATGTCTGAAGGACAGTGTAATGAAATTACATCACAAGTTCTTTCAGGAGGGACTGGACTCCAGAATTGTCAATTACCAACTAATTAAAAGGCAAACTTTAAAAATTGGTGTCGATAGTAAGATCTAGTGTTTTATTATCTATGTTTCAGTTATAAAAATTTGCAGATTAAAGAATGAAAATGTGGATTTTGATATTTCTGATCAGCTACTTAGCCATGTTGGTTCATGACAGTATCACTTACACTTCTCTCAAGTAAAAGGAAAAAAAGAATTGTCAACAGCATGAATACACTAAAGTTTTCCATACCCAGTTCTATAATAACGGAGCTTTTAAAATCACTCCTGTTGGGTTTGTATATAACTGTCTCTTATGTAGAGCAGCTCAAGAAATTACAATATATGTATGAAAAAGGTATTGACATGCAATTGTCATCGTTTTTCATCTGATAGAAACAAAATGAGTTTTGTTGGGTAAACTGTAGTTTCACTGGATTTTTTTTTGAGCATTTCACATAGAATACATTTTTCCTCCTTGTATTGAAAAAAATGGCAATATAAAAATGATTTTTCTTCTCTGTCTTTCTATAACTTTGAGCAATTCTAAATAATTTAGTAGACTGTTATTAGATCATGTTTTAGTTTTGTTCATGTATGCAAAAAGAAAATAGCGAAGGCTAGGCAAAATGGTAATCCTTGTCTGTTGTTTTTATTCTTCCACTGCCTATAGCAACTGAATGCAAGACATTCTTCTGAACTGGACTTTTAGCCAATGCTAGTGCTAAACATTAAGGATTCTGTCTGAATGTTTGGTATGCATCAATTAATAAAATCTAGTACATTTCTAAAGCCTTTGTCTTGTTGCTTTTTTCATATGACAAGAGATGTTTAAATGGTCACATCTCCAGTCACAGAAAATGATAGTCAATAAAAGAACCCCCATGATGCATGCCTGTATGCTACCTGCCATAGTTCATTAAAATTTGTATTAACATAGACAAGTGTGCATAATTCTTTTAAGATAGGTGGAGTTTGGTACACTGGAAAGAGTCCATCTTTGTGACCCTCAGTAGGCTGAAATGGTTGAAGAGAACAAATCATAGCCTCAAATTTCCTATTACATTTAAATACAGCTTTAGTAAAATTCTCCTTGGTATATAGTTTGCATTATTTTTGTACAGTCACAGATGTTAAAAACTCAAAGATCTTTTCAGCCATTCCGCTGTCCGTACAGAGTTATTACTTATGGTATAAATTCCCTAGAGATCTGTGCAGACAAATTTTAAAACAGCTTTGTTACATTCTTCCCATTTATTTTACAAAAGGTATTTCATTGTCGGTGTACATCACTATCAGAATATTTGTCCAGTTATGTGGTATATTTTTTCTGGTGCTTAATTTAACTCAACTATTTCTAATAAGCTACTTCATATAATCTTAAATGGTTCTATTATTTTCTTGGTTTTTACATCTCAGATATATATAGACTTTTATCATGTCCTTTAGTTTGTGCTTGGTCATACTTTCTATGTTAATTTTCTTATTCTGTTTATATAATTGATTTCCTCAGGTCTTTTCCTGTTTTCTTTATTTCTTTTAAGAGAACTCTCTGGTACTGTGATGTCTAGAACTAATTAAACTCTAAGAGTTGGATCTCATTAATTTTGTTTTGCAGAGGACCTTTTTGTTCCATATATCTGACTCAGACAACTTTCTCGATTCCCTTGATGCTTCTGATTTCCTTATCCCCTTCATCACAACTGATTTATAATTCATATTTCCCATGTCAGTCCTGACATATTTTTTCAAGTGTCTTCTCATATTCAGAATTTACAGTGCATATAATTTCTACACTGTTTTTTATTTTCTTCCCTACTTATAATTCTAAATTTTGTGCAGTGGAGCTTTTTCCAACCTTGACAGAATTTATGGTACATTTTTGAAAACATAATGAATGACCTGTCCATTATCTCTTCTTGAAAATTGACACATATTTTACTTTTGTAAGAAGTTTGTTTCAAAAAACTTTTAGTTATTTGAAGAGTAGCTTCACCTTTTAGCTGCATCTAATCTATACATAGCATAGAATCCTATCACAGAATCTTATCATAGCATGGCTTGGATTGGAAGGGACCTTAAAAATCATCTGGTTCGAACCCCTTGCCATGCGCAAGGATCCCTTTCACTTGGCCAAGTTGCTCAGAGCCCCATCCAACCTGGTCTTGAACACTTGAAGGCATGGGGCATCCACAACTTCTCTGGACAACCTGTGCCAGTGCCTCACCACCCTGCCAGTAAAGAATCTAAACCTACTTTCTTTTGGTTGGAAAGCTGTTTCCCCTTGTCCTGCCACTAAACGCCCTCGCAAAAAGTTTCTCTTCATCTTCCATAACCTTTCTCCTACTAAGTGTGGTGGTATCTATGACTTTAATGTCTTCTTCTGTCAAAACCTGGTTTAAACCTAACTGATGTTCTTATTGGCAGTTTACTGCCTTACAGAATGACCTTGGTCATCATTCTATTTTTTAATTTTCTTTGAATAATTTTTTTCTGTTTCACAGTCTCTGTCTACTGATGGATGTAATGCATCTTCAGAGCTACATTAAAATTATCAATGAATTTTTAGCCTTTCTTTGGGTTAAAAGGGTCCAGTGGATGTCCACTTAGATGATGAGAACGTTGGAGATAACTTTTGCTCCAAAGACATTTTTAACAGGCTCCACAGAACTCTATCTCAAGATTATAATTTTGTTACTTTTTCATAAACTGAGGTTGGGGGTAAACAGCAAGATGAAAATGGACACTAGTATTCCTGTTCAGGAGAGTAAAGATGAAGACTAGAAAATCTGAGAAGGATCTCATGATACTGAATGACTGAAAAATGAAATGGAATCAAGTGATGAGTATGCCAAAAAAATAAATAAATCCTAACTTCTTTTGGCAATGAAGGGTTTTGAGATGACTACTGTCACTCAAACCCAAGCTTTTCAGTTCATGCTACCATAACATGGGTTTAGGAATCATCAGAAAACCTCACACTGAATATTTGGAATAACTAGAGAAAGAAAAGAGCACCAAAGAAAACTGGTTTATATTTATGAATAAATCTATACTGAAAAAACATCATGGATACCACAATGCAGAGACAGTGATAAATGAAAGCTTTAAAACATGACACAAGTCATAACCTAACATTCTACAATCTTGAATTAGAAGAATTACCAGGGCATGCAATAGTGGCCAGCCAAACTGTGGGTGACATGGGGATGTCTTAAGGTTCATTGTTTATTCCAGTACAGGAAAGGAGATGTAGAATATGAAACGAGAAGATCACATTTTACTAATTTCTTAATGTTACAATAATGATATTTTGCCAATTCCAAGACTATATGGCAAATTCCTTAGTGCTGTCACCTTTTCAGAGAATAACTGCATGATCTTCAGTTTCTTTGGTAAAGTCAACCTTTATTTCCTCTGAATCAAAGAAAATCTTTGCCCCTGTTTCGTGTGGGAAGCCACAATTGCTATTAAGGTCTGAAATACATACTTCCCAGGTACCAATGCCAGCTTTTTGAATCGACATCCTATGAGTAACATCTTTCCTGCTACTTTGTCAGTAAGATGACTTTATGCCTTTCCTTGCCATAAATAAGCAATCAACCTATGACCATCTTTGCTGGCATGAATCCATCCCAATGGAACAGCTCTTAGGGAGGTGTCACACACAGTTGCACAGACAAAATTGATTTTTGCCTTTCATTTTATTGATTAATATGGAAATGTACTGCGGATATCTCATTGCGTTTAAAAGCCTGCCACTACGCAGAGAATTTTGAGATGCCTAATAGCATTTTCTCCCAGCAAGTCTCAATGCAGCAAATAAAAACAGTGGGTTTTTTTCCCCCCACTGATAAATGTTTGAATTCCAAATGATTGCATACATCAAGGCTGTCACAAATCAATGCTGTTGGCATGACTAATCTATTTATTGTTTTGACATTCCTCTTGAAAGGAAGGAGTAATTTCTCTATGTTTGCCTAGCTGCACTAAATATATTATGGGGATGAAACAGAACTAATCAATAGGATAGGGGCAACATTGTAAAAATCTTATGCTTGAGCTCCTTAATTCTTCCAAATTATCTGTGTCTTGATCCTTTAAATGATTGGGGAGATCAAGTCCAGTCTAGAGAAGGTCAAAGTAATATAAAAAGTTAATGTTCATCACACAAGGCCACTTGCCTGGTATGCTGTAATGATCATAAATACTAATAATAACACACAGACAGTGTTTTGCAGAAAATGAAAAGTCTGTTCCCACTACAACTTTCACAGCAGGAAAAGAATACTTTTAATTGAGGGTGAAAAATTAAAAAATTTAATATTTTCCACAGACAGATTGCTGTCTGGCTGCACATTGCTGAGGCTTCCAGGCCATTGGTCAGGGAACCATTGTATTAATTCTCCCTCAAAATGTTTGTATTATCTAAAATGAAACTTTCCAAAAGAAAAATACAACAACAAAAAAATCACCCAATAGCTCCAGTTTCATCCAATGGGGATATATGAATATGAATTAATCTATTACCCATAAGACTGCTGAAAGTTATAAAAACAGACTAGGATATCTAGGGAGGTATGGGGATCTTTTGGGATCAATTTTCTGTAACTTTGAGGTTTAACCTGTTCTTTCAATTCTAAGTACTTAGTGGAACAGTCCTTCCTGGTTCCCTGAACACTAAATGTGGAAATGTAGTCAGCTCTCTGGAGAGACATTCCCATCTGGAATCTCTCTGGAGATCTCTGGAGAGACATTCCATCCTCTCAGTTTATTTAGGGGTTAAGTTTGCTGTGAATTTATTCATACTGGATCCCCTCTTTGGGAGCTGCCTGGCTAAAGCAGCAGGCTTGTGCCTCTGCGTTCAAGCCTCTGCACAGCTCTGTCCCAGCCTCCTTACACACCCGAGCTCCTTCTCTGTCTGTGCTTGAGACCAGTCCTCATGCAATTCCTAATCTTCATGTGCATCCACTTAATCCAGCTCCTCTTCCTACTAGAATAACAAATGGTGATGACATTCTGCTATCACTAACCCAGCTTATTATAACTCTGGGAATATTACCACTGATTTCACTGCCTCTCTTCTAGTTCATTCCAGGCATAAGGAAGAACAGGATGCAGACCCAGTAGCACAGCAAGGAAGAAATGTTAGCTTCTGCCCTGTGCTGTCGTACCCACAGTAAAAAATAATACTGACTTCAGATTTTCTGAATGCGAAAGTGTAAACCCAAATATGTAATCTCTAAATGTTACATATTTTAAAGAAGACATTAACAATATTATTAATACTTATATCTGCCAAGAATAGGACATGACTCAAGGCCTACTAAAGTCACAAAGCATATTTTCAATGATTTGTTTTGGAGGAGGCTGTTCATTCCTATTCTCAGGTTTTTCAGAAAAGCTCCAATTTAGTTTCCACTTGGCTGACTGTATGGAAGCAAATAAACCACTATTATTCCCAGTGCTGCACTGTTATCTGTGGACAGTGCTATAGAGAAATAAGCACGTTTTGGCAAGACAGGACTAGGTGGCAATGAAGTTGTTCCTATAAAACACAATAAATCATGCCAGTTTTGGCTCTATTCAAAACATGGGGGAGAAAAATCAGTGCTTGTCAAATGGAATAGGACAGCATCTACAGAGGAAATTGTTTTCCATATTTTAACAGGTATCATATTTTTCAAGGAAAAATTAGGAAAAATGACATCATCTGACACTGATATATGCTGCACTGTACACTGGATTCTATCTGCTCCGTGGGGAAATCTTTTCACAGGCACTTAACATTGCCAATATTCAGTAACTAAAAAAGGCCTTCAAAGGCAAGTGTGTTCTGCTTCAGTTAAAGGAAAATTCAAGACACATTTTTTGCCCTTACTATTTCCCACATGATCTATACAGAAGGATAACAGTTAACAATATAAAGAATGATTATTAACTTGGTAGTATTATGTTCCTCTACCAATCAGGAAGGAAAAACAAAAGGCTTTAGCAATACTTATATTAGCCTAGCAACATCCTTTCACCTAAAGCGGGTGGATACCATCTACATATCCCACCCTCAGGTGGGGTCTCTGCTCTTGTGAGACCCAACCTGGAGTACTGCATCCAGCTCTGGTGCTCCCAATGTAAGAAAGACATGGACCTGTAGGAGTGGGTCCAGAAGAGAGAGCCATGACATTGATGTCGTTCATCTTGGAGCAGCCAAGGTTCCAGGTAGACCTTAGAGAAGCCTTCCAGTACCTAAAGGGGGCCTGCAAGAGAGCTGGAGAGGAAATTTTCACAGGGGGATGTAGTGATAGGACAAGAGGTCATGGCTTTAAACTGAAAAAGGATCGGTTTAGATTAGCTATTAGGAAGACATTTTTCCTATGAGAAAACAAGGGTAGTAATGCACTGGAACAGGTTGCCCAGAGAAGTTGTGGATGCTCCATCCCTGGAATTGTTCAAGGGCAGGTTGGATGGGGCCCTGAGCACTTGGTTTAGTGGAAGGTCCCCCTGTCCATGGCAGGGACATTGGAACTAGATGGTGTTTAAGCTCCCTTCCAACACAAACCATTCTATTTTTCTATGATATTTTCTTTTAGAAAAGCAAGTTAGATAACTTACACTTTCAAGGGTGAGTTGCACAAATGGAACTAGAACAAACCTGTTCTTTTGGTGATGTTTACTCAAACATGGAACAGAAATATTTATTTTGATTATTTCAAACATTTCTCTCTATATATGGAAACATAGCAGCCAATAAATTCAACTTACCCCCTGCCCTAAATTTATTGCTTAACTTTCTTTATTTGCTTATTTTTTTCTGCAAATATTAGTGACTTTGGTGTTAGTTTACACAAATATCTGCAGAGGAGTTTCCATTCATGAACAAATTACTGTGTCTGTGTTTCAGATTAGTCTGTTCAGCCTTGCCACAGGTCCAAGCCCACAATTTTTTGTCAGAAATACAACACAGAAAATACAACACAGACATGATGTGAAAAGACAGTTCTTACTTTTTTGTTTAATAAGGAATCTTACTAATTTGAAATGAAGGAGGGTCTGGCAAGGAAAAAATATGAAATATTTCCATACCTTTATTAAGCCTCTTACTACAAAGCTTTTCCTTCCTACATTCCTATGGAAAGGCTAGAATATCTAATCAAGAACTGGAAATACATTTGCTGTGAACTAAGCAGCCAGTTACAATAAAAAAAAGCATGCCAGATTGTAAGTCATCCTTGTGGTCTCCTTTAGTGTAAATTGTTCAGTAGAATTGAAAATCCTTTTCTGTTTATAAAAGCTGTTCTTTGAAATGTAATGAATAAAGACTGTAGACATTATGTGGTTGCATACTTCTGGATAGCAGCCTGAAGGAACAACAAGGAACACAACAGGGTTCATGTGTCTCATCAGGCACTTTCTCCTGTCCTTCTGCTATCCTGGATGCATGGCACAGTCTGGATATCTACGTGGTGTAGTGAAAAAGAGGACTTGGGTGTTATGCATGAGAAGGATAACTTTCAAGAGAGCCTAAAAATGAGAAAGCAGTGTCAGAAGACCGGCCAGCTGTGCTGCCCAGCTCAGGGTGCAGTCACAAAACCTATTTAAGTCAACTGAAAAAGGAATTTATTCTGCCCCACATCACTTAGGACAAAATTTCATCCTGCTCCATGTCAGCACTGATGCTCGTGGAATAGAGACAGATGCAGTGAGGGATGGAGGTGGTTGGAAACAGAATCCCTTTTTCAAGTGGGTTCATTTTCAGCATGGTGTGATCTACTGCAGAGCAGACAAAAAGATGATGGGAATGGGAAGGAGCTTGCCTTACAAAGGGCAGCTTGCATTAGAGCGGCCTTTACAGGTATCCAAACTGGTGTTGCCATCTCCGTCAGGTGTTCAGCCCAGGTGTTTGTAGGAAGAGGTGACTGCTGGCCTGGAAGATGGGTGCACCCAGCAGCACATGGTGTGGGTTGGAAGGCTCTGACCACGGAGAGTGAGTCACAGACTTCCTCTGTAGCATCAAGAGCAGCTCCAGAATGGGAAGTGCATGTTGCAGAGAAAAATATTTCCAGAAGGATGTAGTGGGAACAGCATATTGGAGAGAAGCTGCTCTGCTGAAGTTGAAATAGAGGACTGCCATGGTGCTGGAAACTGTAGCCAAAGCCAGAACTGTTACAGCAATGTAAATGTAAATGTAAATCAGCTGCAAAAGACGGGCCACAGCAAAGGGTTCACAGAATGGCACTGGGGCACTGTGAAAACATTTCCAAAAGCAAAGTTCTACCCTGTTTCTGCTTCTCAGTTGGGTCCCTTCTGCTCATCTGCTATTCTTAGACTTCCGTTATTCTACAGTAACCACTGTGTGCTTTGAAAACGCTTAGGAAGTTTTGAATGCCTCCACAGAACAAATTAAAAAGAAAATATCAACAGTAAAATGACATCTTGATATGTCAAGACATATCATATATGCCTTTCAGTGCATGCAGGATGTAAAAATGAGTTGCTTGTAAAATCAAAAGGTGCCCATAAATCTTTCTTGGTTTAAACAGTAACTGATTTTTAGTCCTTTTTATTTTGTGGAGAAGCAGAAAAGTATAACAATAAATGCTAATTGGAAAGGGCATAAAGAGCTATGTACCAGCTTGTGTTCTTGCTGATTGGAAAGGGCAAAACGAGTTGTGTACCAGCTCCCTAACTTTGTGTACTTGAGAAAATGGTGAGCAGGTTGTGCTAGCAGATTGATGGGTTCTTCTGAATGATTAAAAAAAAAAATCTGCAATATGAGGGAAGACTGGGGGAATCTCAATCTTATCCACACTAAACAACAAAATAATTATTTATTTCTGGGGACAGAGGCCTTTAAAGACATATTTATTCTGAACTTTTTTTTGTTTAGTTAAAGATGGATTTTTATCTTTATTATCACTTCTGATACATATAAGGGTTTCTGATATGTGATTGCTTTGTAGAGCTTCATGCTGTTTGAAAGAATCTAATTTCTTAGATAAATACTGGCATTATGCAGTTATTTATCCCTTTGCCATTAGGGCATAGTCTTTGATTAGTAGTTTCATGATTTGCTTACCAAAGAGATTGCACTGTGTTGTGCATGTTCCTGACAATCAGATAAAATACCCTTGATCACATTCAGCTTCATTATTTCACACTTAGCTAGCCAGTTTATATCAATCACTTCCTCACATCCTGAACTCTTAGATAAGCCATTAATAAAAAATCATGGGTCTTTGTGTGCTTTGCATTTCTTTCCTTTCTCTCAAAAGTAGACTGTGGCATACGGATATCTCCAATTCCACCTTACCCAAACCAATGACAGCCCGGCCTGCAGGGTACAGCACCTTGTCTGTTCCTACTGCACTAAGCAGCAGATTGTGCACACACAGCTTAGAGGAAAGAACAAGGTCTCTGATGGCAATTGCATTTTTAACTCTCAAGTCACACATTGAAAAAACTCCCAGATATTATTGCAAGGTTTACAGTGCATTTAATTTTGTTTCAATATTAACCATCATTTCCTTTGCATCCCATTTTCTCCCAAATATTATGCACAAATTGGATGAAGTCACTAGAAAGACACTTTATTTAACAAGAGTTTAACTGAGTTTGAAGCAAGAGAATAAATAGGCACTTCTTTTATTCCAGATTGTGGAGAAGTATAAGAGGCCACATATCCAAGACTACTGAATTACTGGGTGAAAGAGTTCATTTTTATACCAAAAGCTTTCTATAAAAGGCATCTCTACAGTGCCTACAAGGCATGTGGATGGCAAATTTTGCTCTATTGCAGCTAAACCAAGAGAAAAGTACATCCAAGTGAGGGAGGGAGGGCCACCAAACAATCACACATCAGCTTCATCTCCCAGAAAAGTCATTTCACTCTTGTTAGTAATGCCAGCAAAGGAGCCAGGGATCTACTGGAAAATGCAGCAGACTGCAGAGAACTGCAGAGAACACAGAGTAGGGCTGTGTTATGGGGACAAGTGTCTTGCAGCTGTTAAGTAAGCTAGCCAGAGCTGATGAATCCTGCAGCACAGAACTGCAGAACAGAGGGCTTTCCCCAAGTAATGATCTATCAGTCTTGTAACAGTTTTAAAAAACTTAACACCTTTGTTTTAATGCTTTTCTTATTTCGTATGTCATGCCATCCTTAATGCACTAGTAATGGCACATGTCATGAGATCCTTCCTTCAGCTGTCATCATTTGTTTTAAAGAAAAAGATCAAAGAATTATTATTGCAAAGTCTACTCTGATTCATCTGTTACTTAAAATGCGCAGTGGTGATAAAATAATTCCTTCTTTATATTGACTTTAGTGAGACCATAATTTAGATTACTGAGGATTTGGCTGTTTATGCTATTTCCATAAAGAAGATTGGAGTTTTACCCATTTGGATGTAGATATGCTTGCATTTTGTAGGGCTGTGCTTTATGTGTGCACAACTGTGTGGATACTCGTGTGCACACACACGTACATCTGCCAACATGCATACAAATGTCAGAATTGAAAGTGCAAGTAAATAAACCCTTTAGACACACAGATGCATATCTGGCTGCAAACACCAGTATCTGTTTGCTAGTTGCTAGTACCAAGCTAAGGCAAATAAACTCAAAAGCTACAGTACATTTATGGATTTTTACAGGAACTTCCATCTCTGTAAAAATACAGGCCCAAAAAGCCACTTAGTGACTTTTTGTTGCTGTTCACAGTTTGGTTTGGAACTATTTAATGAAGGAAATCTAATTAATTTTATTATTCCATTCTTTTGCTAAATTTATAATAGAAGGACTGGAGAAGACAGATTTATTCACCTGAATGTTACTGGCATATTCAGTGTGTTTGCAAGGTCTGATTATTTATGCTGCTTAAAACTGACCAGCACATGAGTCCAGCAAAGAAACTGAGCAGAGAGCTGGGCTTCATCCCTGGATAATCCAAGAATTTTGCAAATACATTTTTGGCTTGTACATTATTATGATTTACAACTACTACCGACAGAAAAGGAAAAACACTACAGAATACAACGACATAAATTATTTAATGGTTTCAGCTCATAATTTGCAAAATGGAGCGATTATCTGCTCTAGTTCCACACATTACAGGATGGGGCAGTGGGAAATCTCTCCAGTCGGGTGCAGAATATTCCCTGCCTCATAATGGAGAAATCGTATCTTGTCAACCACCTGCTTAGACCTGGGAGATCATGAAGTATCTGGTCCTGAGAACACAGCAGAAGCTGCAGTAGCATTGGGATCTCCATATGGGTAGTCCTGCATGCCAGGACAGCCAAATAATCCATGTGGGATTTATGTGCACACTGGCAGCTGTGCATGTGCATATGTGTGCATGTATTTATGTGTGTATGTGAACCCAGTCCTGCATGCATAAAGCAGTACACCACAGAATGAAATACATCCACATACAAATTGGTAAAACTTTAAAATGGAGATGAAATCATAGAATCATAGGATACCAGGTTGGAAAGGACCTCAAGGATCATCTGGCCTACCCTTTCTCAGCATTAGCACAATCGAGACCAGATGGCCCAGCATCCTGTCCAGGCACACCTTAAAAGTGTCCAACACTGGGATAACCACCACTTCCCTGGGGAGATTATTCCTATGGCTGATTGTTCTCATTGTGAAAAATTACCCTCTTGTGTTCAATCAGAACCTTCCCAGGAGAATTTTATACCCATTATTCCTTGTCCTTTCCATGCAATTTCTTTTAAAAAAGGAGTCTATCTTATTTTATAGCCACCCTGTAAATACTGGAACATGGTAACAAGGTCTCCCCTAAGCCTTCTTTTCTCAGGGCTGAACAAACCCAGTTCTCTCAGCCTTTCCTCATATGGCAAGCTTCCTACATGTGGAACATCTGATTACATTTTTTTTGGACAAACTAGTGTTTGCCATAAAAGCTGTTTTTGTCAGCGCTTTTGTTACTCAGTCCAGTTGGAAATTTGAACAACACTCCTGCCCAATGCATAGCTCTCAAGAAACCATGTCCAAGTGTGTATAAAAATTATCCAGTTAAGTCATTATGGATGTTAATTAATAGCCATACCGGCAGGGAAGGGAGAAGAAGTTCTCACCTAACTTCTGCTGCTCACAGAGGTTTACAGAATGTAGAATTCTGCAATTTTTCCCCTTCAGTGGGCTTTCAATGTAAAAAATCACTGTATTGTAAGCAGTGAGCTCAGCAATGACAGCCCTTGTGGCTGAGCTCTGGTGTGTGTCAGTGCGTGTGGAACCTTGGACAGATGAGTGTGCATTTGTCTCCAACCAAGGCTGCAGAGGGAACGCAGCTTGGTTGTTTTATGTGATAGCAGAATATCAGAACACTAACTATACAATGCAACCTTGATTCAGAACGAGGTACAGATCTGGTATATTGGAGTAATTCCAGAAATGAGTCCATTATTTTTTAGAAAAGTTGGGGACAAAATGTAATGCATCAGTTCTGCCTATGATAAGCAATTTAGGGCCATGAAAGGGCTCATAGAGAACAGAGTCAAGCACTGATGGATTGCTTGTGCATTATCCCTACTGATTACTGAACACTGCATCTGGATAAGTACTTTCACTTTGATTGAAGATACAAGGTGCAGACTTTGATCAAAATGAATTAAATGCTTACTCTGCACACTTTTCCAATTGCAGGCAGAAGACAATGCAAGCAGGAGCTGAAATTGTGATCCATGTACAATGGAAGGAAGAGTTGAACTTGATGATCTTAAGGATATTTTCCAACCTAAATGATTCTATGATTATATGAAGTCAAAAGTAGAACAGTGTCACCAACACAAACATGAAACAGATTCATCAGTAATAGGAGATTTATTCCACTTTAAACTTGTTAGTATTATATAAATACCAATTTTCTTCCAATGCTGTGATGATATAGGCACAGATTAAGTAGGTTTCTTTATTAATGAAATGAGAATTAATATCTTGGGCCACTACAAGCTGCTGCTGTGTCTTTCTATTTGATGTACCACTCTAGGAATCAACCTCCAGAGGGCCATCCAAAATGCCCTAGGCAGTAGCTACCTCTCACTATTGACATCCACTGACCTGAAAAGTGGCTTCCTGCTGGCAGTGGGAAATGTTGTGCATGAAGTTGGACATTTCTTCATGTGCTCCCCTCCCTCACTGGTCTTCCCATACAAACGGGAGCTGCAAGCAGTACCGTGACTCTCCTGAGCACCAGGTGCAGTGAGATGCCAGCCCTTCCCTAGCATGTGCACAGGAATTTCTTGGTGTTCCCTGTGCTCACCTCGTGGCTGAGCCCCAGCAGCTCAAGCCCAGCTTCCCACATCACCAGAGTAATCCTTCCCTGTGTGAGGCTATAACTCGGAGCTCGGCATCGCTGCAGCTTTGCAGCGGCCCAAGGGCCATCAGCCGCCACCCAGCACGGTGAGACCCTGTGGCCATCACCCACCGCCCAGCATGGAGAGATCCTGGGGCTATCACCCACCACCCAGCATGGAGAGATCCTGTGGCTATCACCCCCCCCCCAGCATGGAGAGATCCTGGGGCTATCACCCACCACCCAGCATGGAGAGATCCTGTGGCTATCACCCCCCCCCCAGCATGGAGAGATCCTGGGGCTATCACCCACCACCCAGCATGGAGAGATCCTGTGGCTATCACCCCCCCCCCAGCATGGAGAGATCCTGGGGCTATCACCCACCACCCAGCATGGAGAGATCCTGTGGCTATCACCCCCCCCCCAGCATGGAGAGATCCTGGGGCTATCACCCACCACCCAGCATGGAGAGATCCTGTGGCTATCACCCCCCCCCCAGCATGGAGAGATCCTGGGGCTATCATCCATCACCCGGCACGGAGAGATCCTGGGGCCATCACCCACCGCCCAGCATGGAGAGGTGCCAGGGCCATCACCCACCACCCAGCATGGAGAGATCCTGGGGCTATCATCCATCACCCAGCACGGAGAGATCCTGGGGCGATCACCCACCGCCCAGCATGGAGAGGTGCCAGGGCCATCACCCACCACCCAGAATAGAGACACGCCAGGGCCATCACCCACCACCCAATATGGACAGGCTGGGGGAACCTCCACAAGAGCCCATTCAGGGGTAGCTGACATGCAGTGCCTCCCTGCACACCCCTGCTGAGTCCAACCCTGCTATACTTCTTCCCATCTCATCTCTGGTTTTCTCTTCTCTTTTGGTTTATCCTGCTTAAACTTAGGCACTGAACTGAAGTACATGTGTTTGAAACCGCACTAAATCAGCACGTGTGTTAAAAAATCACTGACACCAATGACTGCATGGAGATATTTGCCTTTTACTTTAGTGGTCATCATTTAGCACTCATTTAGCCTGTACAGATAAACCAAATGCTATATCTATTTGAGCTAAGTTAGCTAGATAGAAGTGCAGCAAGACTGCTGTGAGAATGAGTTGCTCAGCAAGGCAGTGGCAAGCAAAAAGTCAGCTGCCTTCTTGATTTTTCCTGTTAAATGACATGTCTACTCATAGGCTATTCTGTTCTGCAAATTGTCAAGTGAGACCTCAGTTTGAAAACATATCCTCCTTTCATCAGGTTAGTTCCCTCTTAAAAAAAAAGTTTTGCTTTTTTTTTTTTCAGAAGAAACAGATGTTTCTGTGGAAGAGTTGCAGACACTGGGTTTCTAATAACTTCAGTTTTAAAACCCTTCCTTGTTCTCTTTTTCTATGATCTGTTAGTTAAACATGGGCTAGGTAGAGAATAAAGAAATAAAAAATGTTGCAAACTGATTTGCTATGTACCACCTCGCTGTTCTGCTATAGATTCAGCTGCCTCCTGAAACCCTTTGAAAAAGATAAAGCCTCTGCTTTTTGGTTGTTGTCCCTACTAGGAGGACAAGCATCACATATGATTATCTTATAAGAGCAAAATTGGCCTTTCTTGGACATGTTATTAGAATGATTATTTTTGTAGATTATTTGGAGAATATAAGAAGCAGAGGCTTTGACTAAAAGAAACAAAGAGGTTGTAAGGAAATACAGTACAAGGATACTTCTTTTCAAAATGGGTGCAAATTGTAGGAGATAATTTCTAAAAATATACATAAAGCCACTGCTCAGCCCTTTGAAGAGCTTTAAATTTGCTCCACACTGAAATATAAAGGAGAGAGATAGTCAGGGCTGTAAGGGCTTTATCCAAGGTACCCAAGAACAAAGCTCCAGAATGTGCAATAGCAAGCTTTGTTATTCATTTCAGTAGCTGTAAAATGGGCATGGAAATTGGTCCATTGCTGACTGAAGGCAATTTTGTTTGATCATACCTACTGCATGCCATTTCAATACTCCTTTTCTCAGACAATGAAATAAAGGTATATGAAAAATGCTACAGAAATAGACAAGAATATATTCCAGGAAAAAAAAAAGGAGAAAACAAATATCTTTAGCTGGTTTTAGTGTTTGAATATTCAACCACAAAAATTTTATTTTTGAATACATACATGAAATGCTATCCTAAGTTAGGCATCCAATTTGCACAGAAAGTTTATCTGTCCAAGGAAACAGTTCAACTTCAGTGGGTGCATTTATTCTAACATTTTGGTTCAGATCAAGATGACTCTATATAAAGTACATTCCTTGCCTGTCCTCACTTAGTGTGCTTCGGTTCACTTTGCAGTGTGGACTCAAGGCACACACACTGGATTCCTTTGAGTGGAAGTGGTATGGGAAAACGTACTTCAGGGTGACACACACTGCATTCCCAGCGTCACTGGACACTGGTGTTTGGGACCAGGGCAGAGCTCTGAAATATGTATGCTGCAGATGTCAGGTTCTCTGCACCAACTGGTTTGCTTTGCAAATCTTCTATTGGTCCACACTTCTGGCTGATGCGGAACGTAAATTCTGTACATGGAATTTGTTCTTCAGTCAATGGGGAGACGTGCCAGTAGAGGCCTCTGGAAGGAGATCTCTGCCTATCTAAACCCAGATACAAGAACCCCTCTGGCAAGATTTCTCCTGGGAGGTTTTCAGAACCACATTCTTCACTGTCTAGATCAGGAATATAACTGTTTATGCCAGAAGCTAAATCAATACCTACATTTCAGGTGCAAGTTGCAGTGAGGGGGAGTTCAATATCCTACTGATGGAGTGGCGACAGCTCTGCTTTTGGAACTCTCTTTAATCAATTAATTATTTTGAGCAGATTGATAATTTTCAAAAAAATATTAATATGTTGATTTGCTTCCTAAGTTTTCTTATATGGGCACAAAAGATCAACATTACTAGCAAGATTCTTCTTCTTTCTAAAAAAAATCTCATGAACTCGAACTCCCTTTAGCATGTATTGATGATCATAAAATAAAACCATTTTCAGAGGGTTTCACGTCTGACCTTTAATTAATACTTATATTTTATAAAAAGTTTTACATATGTTGCATTTTTAAAGCTGTCCTTGGATACTCTCCTATTTCTGTAGTATCCCACTTCTCTCTCTCTCTCTCCCTCGCTCTCTCCCTGCCTCCCTCTCTCTCCCTCTCCCTCTCTCTCTCTCTCCTGTACATATAAATATTTTATGGAAAACAGATGGTCTGGTAAAGTTGCTATCCACTGAAAAAGGCAGAAGATTAAACAGAATGGATCATATTATTCCCTAACTTATGCTCATAAAATAATTCTATTAACATCAAAGAGGGCTCTCAAAGCTGTAGGATTTACCTCCATGTACTGAAGTGAGTTACCTACACACAGCCTAAATCATAATTATTGTTCTAGGATGATAACTGCAGTTAACTAGGGAAACCTTGCAATAAGAAAACAATGTGCAGCCAATTGGTGTTTATACATGATTAAAGAGAATAAATATTGGTTGAAAATATCTTTCTCTCCCTCATCCTGTTCATCAAGAGGTGGTGACCTTTCATTCTGCATATTGAAAGGTCTTTCAAGTTGGTGAATCTTAGGAGTTCAGATCTGTGTTGATCTTACTTCTGTCAAAGAATGATGGGGGCTTGCAAGAGAACTTTTAAGCTCCTGGTATTTCAGTAACAATTATCTATGGTGATAAATGATAAATGATCTGTTTCTTTTCTTTATAAACAGTATCTGCTTGTTCTAATCTGAGGAGCCACCCTGAATGTAATGCCATCTCTCTTTTCTCTGTGCAATACCAGCTGAACATTCCACTAAAAACCTGGAGAAGCTGGACTATTCACTGTGAGAGAGTGGCCTCTGAAAGTAGGGCACATAACAAGAAATCATGACTAATAAATTAAGTCAGTATTTATTACATGGTCAACTCAAACATTACTCAAATTTGAATTTTCCATCAACTGACTCTGTAGAAGTCTATCAGAAACATGCTCTGATTCAGGGTAAGAATGATCATTGTTCTTTTACACAAATAGCTTCTCATCTTACCCTTATTTCAGCACAGAGACAAATGGAAACAACCTTTTCAAATGGACTGCTTTGATTATAGCATTAGGAGCTGAATAAACTCCTTTTAATCCTTTTAAATTTCTGGGCGAAAGTTTTTTAACTCTTGTGGACTTTCCACGCTGAAGCTGGTTTTCTTTTTTCATGGGGAAAAATGTATGGGATGCTACTATTTTAATTTCTCCTAAAATGAAGGAAATAATGTTATATCTTTGTTTTCTGAGCTATCTGTTGAGCTGACAAAATGTACATTGCCAATGCCCTTTGTTCAATATGCATCAAGACTCAGTTCAGATTTTGAAAATATATATATGGTATCTACTTCAGATTTTGACTCAGACGTGCCGTTAGCAATTTACAACAGTACTGACCATCAGTACACCCATCAAACAACTGGGACCACACTTTAATCTGGCTGCAAGTTGTCTTTTACTGTCTTAGGCAGGAGCATTTTTTCTCACTTAAATTTCTAACCTTTAAAATAGGTGGTTATATATTATCAGCCCATGTTATTTTGTAAATAAAACAGTCTTTCTGATGCAAAAGTAACCTGCAAGCACTTTAAATTTGCTATTTAAGAGAAAAAAAGAGTAATGTTTGCAATGTTTTGAATCTGATTCATTTCATGCTGATAATTTGAACACATTGCACTAGTGTTCCTCAGACTTTTATAAACTAGAGATGTATAAAACTTTTAAAAACAGGGTAATTTTTCTGCAAAATATGGATTTTTGTGTCATTAAAAAATGCTTTACAAGCTCTCTGATGCTACTACTGCTGGAAGAAGTCCTGTTGTTAATGCCAATGTATTTGAAGACTCACAGCACTGACTTCTAGGAGGAAGATTGTAAATGCAGATTTATATTGGATGGTGTGATGGGAACTGGTGACGTGTTTGTGTGTATGTGCAACACCCAGGTTGGAAACTTATTTTATTTTAGTTGGAACATAAAAAAGTAAATACAGCAAAATTCTGCTGGTTCCTGTTATAATTTAAATTGAAGTCTAAACTAAACATTTTCTTGTGAAAGAGGTTTTTGAAGGATGAATGGAGTAGTCAGTCCTCTATAAAAAAGAGACTAATTTGAAAAAAATCTGGTCTATCCAGCCAAAAGAATCTGCCTGCACTAGAGATATTTTTCTGTTTTTTAAAATGATGCCGTTTGAAGCTCTTCTGCACAGATTTATTTAAACAGCTTGGCTCTACTTCCTCTCTGTGTACTCACTCATAAGCAAAAATAGTAATTTTTATATGCATGTAATCACGTTTTTCTACTGAAATATTTGCATGTGAATGGTTTTGACTCTTTCACTTTGAAAAACACTTTAAAAAGTTCTTTTTTAATGAAAAGAAGCTAGTAAGGACTTCTTGTTAGCACTTTATGAAAATGATAGGCCAACTTGTAAAAGCAATGGTGAATTTATAACAATAAATAGTGTCACTTTCTTTGGCATAAAGGATTTCTTATAAAGTGTCAAAATGACAAGTAGCATAAGGGAAGAACACCAGGAACACAGGAGAAGAGGCAAGTTTTGAACTAATATCAGGAACAAGGTAAAAAGGAGGTGAAGCAAAGGACTGTTCTGCATGGCTGAAGAGGAAAAGGAGAAAGTTCTTATAACAGTTCTGGTCAGACTGTGTGAAAAGAGATCCTTAATATTGGTTATGGATCTAGTGAGTAGTTAAGATAGCTTGGATAGGATTTCCTAGGGTGTGAAAACAAGGAAAACAATCCTAATGAGAGGTTTGGTGGGAGTTACTTCTGGCTGTGACAAGTAGTAAAGCAAGAACAGAAAAGCAATTTTCAGGGATGAGTGCTCTAACCTGCATACATTTACATCACAAAAAAAGCAGCTGCAACTGCAGATATACCCACAGAATTAAATCTGCCTCTGCTGAAACTAATAGCTAAACTTCCGTTGTTTTCAAGAAAGCTGGTGTTTCATTTCTGGATAATATACATGTGCAATAAAAGTAAAGAGATTGTTACCCATAGATCACAATTAACCACACAGGACTATTTTTATTTATTTTGTGATCCTGAGTTGTATGCCAGACAATCTAAGATAACTTGTAAAATATATTTTTTTAAAAAGTATACCAGAATGCTTTTTATCCTGCAGTCCCTGCTTGTTTTATGGGATTAAAATCTGCTAGCTAAAATAATGAAATAATATATTTTGTTTATCTTGCAGCTTAATTATCACAAGCCATTTAAAAATCCTTCCACTACAAATGTTAAGTAACATAACAGTATGCGTTTTCTAAGAGCAAGATAAGCAAAAACAAAAGATAAGTGATGACACTGAGTACAGCTTTTTAATTACCAAATGTCTTTTAAGCTGTCCTTTGTTTCTTTTAATGGAAAGTTCAAAATAAAAACAAATGAAAAAGTAAGATTAAAAAATTCATTACATCTAATACATTTAGAATGCATTGCTACTATAGTTTTCTTCCACAGTACTTTTTTTCTATGATTTAAAAAAGCCCAACAACATTTTAGGTGAAAGGATGAATTTTATAAACTCATGCATATTAAAATAATAATATGTTCATACATTTCTTTCCATATGTGGGCTTAAAAGCTTCTTGAAATATTCTTTTTCAATGGTAAAACTGAAGCAGATGATTTTTACATTACTATTTTAAAAAATTGTGAGTTTTTCTTTTTTGAAAATCTTGTTTCCCTATCTCTTAAATTGTAAATGAAAACATACACAATTTGAAAGTCTTAGACTCAGTTAACATTGAAGCTACCTGCCTCAATGACTAGCTTCTTCATATTTGACTGGAAGGTAACTGTTACATCCAGAGGAGACTAATGCTAGTTACAGGAGAAGAGAAGACAACAAATTTGATTTTAATAGTATCTGGGTAATTGAAGGTTAAATGTCCAATATATGTCATAGATAGACTGGCTAAATGAAACCTTTATGTAAGGTGAAGGTATGTTTTCTTGGAGGAAATAATTTACATCCCAATGCCAGCGTGCTGGGCCACCTAGGATACCTCCTCTTTCATATTTTCTTTGCAGATGTCATGTTAACTGGCAGATGGTCATCTTAAAAAATGTTCTCATACTTTTTCTTGTTACAGAGCTTGTTTTCCTATAGGAAAGCATATACTTGAGATAACTTGGTTCCACAAACTTCTCATCAAGTTTTCCTTTTACACAAATGCTTTAACAGTTTTGTAAAGCTGGTCTTTTTGACCTTGGCAGGGTTTTAAAGAAAAAAAACCTGCTTAACTTACATAATAGTATGGAAAAATAAAATTCTTTCATTCCTGGTGCCGACTAAAATGAAGGTCATGTACACTTGTGCCTCCCAGCTCTTTTCCAGAGACATACATACCATTTAAAATGCTACAAACTTTAACTTATGACTGAAAAAGAAGCCTGATCTGAAATCAAAAAGTTACCCAGGTTTTGTGTCTTGTTTCTCTAATTTTGGGATTCCATCCCATATCTGTACATCAGGGTAAACCTCAGACTAGCACTTGGCCCCCTTCTATTCCCTGGTTTACATGGAAAGGAAATCAAAGACGTGGTCAAATGAGTCATGGTGCTTTGCCACAGGTGGCAAACTGGATGACAGAAGATCTGAGCCATCTGTTTGCAATAGTATGGTATGGATTTGTTGATGGGCTGATCCACAAAGGGAAGCTCCTGTGCAGCTTCCCAGTGTGTCTGAGTACCACTGAAACTACTGAGTGTCCTTAGAGACAATAAGAGAGAACATCTATTTTCCAAGAGGTATTTCAGTCAAATACCTAGAAAATAGGACTTGGGGGTCTAATTTATTTTAGTGGTTGCTAATAGAATTACTATGTTGTAATATTAGTGTGGATGTCCATTTCATGGCACAAAGTCCAGAAAGAAATAAGAAACTGAAGCATATGAAGTGCTTATTGCTTACTTGCTTTTGAAATTCTCCAGTGTGACAGGAGGGGATGCTGACAAAGTTGGTTGGCTGTGTTGCACCTCATTTTTGTCACTTTGAGAAGCTCTCAGTTTTCAGACTCATTTAAGAATCACTCATAAAATGGATAATTTAAAAGCTTTCCTCAGTGCACTACAGTCTAGACCCACAGCAGGCTTCACTCTTCACTTCTATATTTGTTGTGTAGTAGTTTTATGCTCCACACTAACATTCATAAGAGAACGGGTTGATGCTGCTGTCATCTCTGCATGGGACAATTGGATTTTGACTCCAGATTTCTAGAGATGAAGAGTTAAAGCACATTCCTTGGCTCCATTTGTGACTTCCTACCCTCTCCTTCTGACATAATTTTGAAAAACTAGGTAACACTTAGTGAAACCATTAATGCTGAATTCCAGCCAGACTAAATCAATCTGTAATAAATATTTTATAGGTTTACTTCACAGATTAGTAATACCATATTATTCTTCAAAGTAATAAGCTGTGGGGGCCTATTCTGTACCTCAACATAAGGATTTACGTGGTTGTTTCCCCCTATTATTAATGGAAGAAGTTGCATATATTGAAAAAATATTGAAAGAGAAAACAGGACGGGATATAATGGAAGAGAGTTACTAAGTCTCACGCAAGTGAAAGCTGATACAAAAATATTGTTTATCACTGCATACAACACATACATAATTGCAACACTGATTTATGTAGCATTAAATAAATAAGCAGGTGGTTTAAGTTTCATGGATGCTTAAGATAGTTTTAGGAGCTGTAAATGGCTGTATCAGGTCAGACAAAGGTTTACATAATTTATTAATCTCTAACAGTGGCTAGAAGCAGATGTCTAGGATAGCATGGAAGAACATGTCAGACATATACTGAGGAGCATCTTTTTATTTCAAAGCCCTTATCTGATTTTACTTTAATGTGTCTGCTTAATTCCCCTTTTCTAAACTCATGTAAACTCTGGGATCCACTTTACCATCCGGCACTAAGGTCTGAGGCCTAACCACGCCACGTGTGGACAAGCACCTCCTTCTGATGATCTTCAGTCTGCTGTTGATTTAATCAGATATTTATCACCTCTTTTACTATGAGAGACAAGAAATAATTTCTCTGTGTACATTCCCCTTGCTTCTTGGGATTTTATAGGTCATTGCAGTATCTCACTGGAGATGTTTCTATTCCAAGATGAAATGTACTGGTCCACAGAGTAATTCCTAGCATGGAAGAATTCATCCTCTTTGCTCTGTTCTGTATCACAGTTTTGCTCAAGCTTTTTCAAGATGGGGAAGCCAAAGCTTTACAGAGTATTTAACATCAGCTAATATTACAGCTTAGATGCAGAGCTGAGTGATAACTTACAGGGCTCTGAACAAGTATCTGCTTTAGAATAGAGTCTGCAGAGAGACAGAGTAATTATTTTTTTGTATTTTGGTAGCATTATAGATGTTAGGACCAATTTATGTGAGTAGCTGCAGTTTGCATCTAAAGCCTTTTGCTGCCTGTGTGGTGAATTATATGTTTCATAAAACACATCACACCTGAAGTGTGGTTTCATATTTTATACCGCTGATGTTTATTTAACTGCATATTATCCAAAAGACTTTCTCCTGTGTGGAAGAACTCTTAGCACTGGCTGTTTATATTCTGAAAAGGTGATGTTATCTGGGTTCATAAGAGGGAGGTGACAGACTTGTTCAGGAAGTGTATGGCTGTTACTCAGGTATTTATTTTTAGATGATCTCTCACATGACACTGGAAAACACAAATCTCATTTTTTTGGGGTCATCTTTGAACATGAAAAGATGATAAAAACACAACTCTATTTGATCGTGTATGGTGTTTAAATCTAGGGACAATTAGCCTGAATGCTCTAAACAATCCCAGTGATCATGCTACTACAGAGACAGTAAGAATACAATCAATTTGAATAAATAGTTTCTTGTGGGATATGACAGTCCTATTTTCCTCAATGGGATGCTGAGAGATTAATTTGCAAGTGATATGCTACTTTATGTTTCACCTTAAGATTTCCTTTGTCCAGAGCTTGTCTCACCTCACCTGCAACATCAACTTGAGACTGCACCGGAGAAGAACAAAACTCAAAATTATCTGGGTCTAATAAAAGTAGCGTATGCAGGTTCACCTCTTCCATGTAAAATTAAGTGATCTTCTGTTCTGCAGGAGTGGTATTCACCAGGTGTGAAATACATCACTGTCTCTGCAGTTACAGGAGCTTTCTGTTCAAACTGATTTTGATGTATACACGTTTCAATGCCACTCATCAACACCTTGTGTGCCCTCTGCCTCCTTGGGACTAGTATAGCCGTGAGAACTGCTAGACCATTTAGACTGAAAACTCCTTGATTTAAGCACCAGGGAGTGGTATCAGTGCTCAGCACATATTCCTAGTTGTTTCAGCTGATCTGAGAGCACTGGAGAGTGCAGGAATGATTAAAGCACAGAAGAGGTTCAGCCTGATTACATGGGGAGAAGGAACAGGGGGGATGCATGCCACAGCCGAGGTGACTGATGTCCCAGCCTTAGAAATGACTGATCAAAGAAACAGGGAGCAACTCTTTTTACTAACTGATGTTAGACTAACAATAGCAATGATGAACACATTTGATACTAATAACTGCTAAAAAAAGTAATAATAAATGTTTAGGTCTGGCTTAGAGATTCTACTCCAAAATTATCATGTAATAAAAAAAGTGAATTTTCAAACTAAAATGGTTTCAATATGCATATGCTCCTTACATTCCTATTTATTATTCATATGAAATGAACCTTACAATACCACCAAATGACGCTCAGAGGTATCAGACACAATTATGATTAACTGAGAACAATTTGCAGACAAAGTTCCTCAGATGTTCATGCTTCACAATATTTATTTACTTAAGCTGAGCATTTATCTACTTGTTCTTAACATACAGCTACAGAAAAGTCAGAATATAAATTTACGTTCCTCTAGTTTATCTACCAGCAGAATTTAAATCTCATAATAGCTGTTTCCCATTCTCTTTTGAAGAACTAGTCATTAGTTTTGTATATGATGTTCCCTCCTGGTGGAGGCCATCACAAAGTGCAATATTCAGATGTTGTTCTCAGTTGGACTCTGTTCATGAGTACTTGAATCACAGGGCTTGAAGCAAGTATATCTCCAAATTATCAGGTTACTCTCCTGAAACTGAGATTCCTGTCTCCTGCCTCCCTGACAAAATAACTTGTCATTCTGATGATATTTACTAGGATAATTTTACCAAAACATTTATTTTCATGGATGCTCTTATTTCTGTGTAATATCTGAATTTCTCCCGTTTGGTGAGTTATGCTCTCTCTACAATGGCAGGATAATTATGCTTCTACATTTCACCACAGAAGCAAATGCTAAGCTTCATTAACAGTCTCCAATAAGTAAGTGATACTGTCTTTGCATGAATTTTTAAGAGGCAGTGAGATGTATCTGTATTTATGCAAGAAAAAAAGAAAGAACAATAAAACTTTTCAGACTTGGCTCTTTTGTGTAATATAGCACTTTTTTACCACTCCAGTGACTACACAAATTGAACGAGTGACTTTAAACAGCTATCCCAGAGTACCATAGTAAAAGATAATGTTATTATCCCTGTCCCTCCTAAGACCCTGTATTAAATGAAAAGTCCTCATCAAGTCACTGAAAGAATTTTTCTCTGTCCTATGTTTGCATAATTACACAGAATGTGTGAAATGTTTTGGAGTCTTAAATATCTCTGAATTGCACTTGGGCTAGAAGTGCAACAAAGAAGGTCCAAAGGTGGTCCTAGTACAGGTCCAGCCTATGATCTGGCTCCTTTTAAAAGCAAGAATGGTAAATCTGGATGACCAAACATTATGTTTTGCAAATTTTCAGGATTTTGCATAGATGAAAGTAGTACTTAAGAACAAATGCTGTCAAATTAATTTCAGCAGACCCTATTGGGATATCTGAAATCTTTCATTTGAATTCAGCATTCATCATCTCCTCATGATGAACAGACAGTCTAACTAATGAGACTGAAGGATACCTTATAACCTTACTGTCAGTGAAGCTCTGCAGATTGACTTCAGACTGGCACACTCACGCCCGGTAAGATGTATGGACTCATGCCGGGATGCAATTAGCACATGCATTCTCATTTCTCATTGTCTCTTTAATCCCCATTTCTTATTTTTTTTAATCAAGTATTAGGACTTTCTCAAAGTTGAAAATTTTCTCTATGCTTATTTACCTACAGACAGAAAGAACCCCCCAACAGTAGCCTGTGTTTAGGTTCAGGAGAAATATGGCATTTCTAAAACACAAATAAGCTATCCATGGTATTTTATATCATGGAAACAGTGAAAGTACATAGGCAAAAGAAGAGAATGCTTTCATATTACTCAAGAAGCATCTACCTTCTTCTCCAACCGAGCCTGGACAGATTTGAAGAGACATGAAAGCAAAGCATGTTCAGCAGTGCTTAGGTATTGTTTGTTTATCCCTTTTGCCATTTGAGGGGTTTCCCATGCTTAATACAAAATCTCACTTTAGAGCACCCTAGCAAAAACTTTATTTACTTTGCTTTTTCCTCATACATATGCATACATATATGTTAAAAAATCAGCAATTTTCTATTACATATATTTAATAATTTTATATGTCTTTGAATGAGACACAAACACATGCACACAAGATGAGGGGAAATGATTACCTTTACTCAGGAGATTAAGAATTTTATGCTTATTACAATTAATATTTTGGGACTATATCTTTATCTGCATTTGAAAAATCTAATCTAAATACTTCTATGACAAAAATGACCAGTATACCACAATTCTTATGCTTTCATTCCATGAAAGGACACATCTGGAACACTGGTGTCACTGCAGAATTCACTGCCTGAATTGAAGCTCTGCTCATGAATCTCATCAATCATGTTTTTGTTTGTTACTTTGTTTTTTATTTTATGAAACTTTAGGAGAAATTTTCGTTGTAAAAATAATATTGAAATATGAACTGAATTTATATTAGGAGTTAGAGGCTCAGAGCAAACTTTCCTAGCCATCTCACCAGATATTTCACATATATTTGGGTCATCGTAGAAAAACTCTGAAATAATTCAAAATCTATAAGGTCCATGCAAGCAATTAACCAAAATTCCTCTTTCCTTTTTTTCCCTACAGAGGTCAACTTACATATGTATTTTGATCCTCACTTTCTTCTGTAGAGTCATTTTCAAAGAGTGGCAGCCAAAACTCAGGCTATGGGGGTTTAAGATCTCCTGAATTCCTTAGACATACAGTACTCAAAGTAAATGTCTACCCCCTCCAGCCAGCCTTCACTAATTTCACTTTTAGTGCTGAGCTCTCAGAGCACTGTGAAAACAGGGATATTAAAGACAAACATTAACAATAATTTATTGCATTGTATAATTTATCAAAACACAAGAAAACAATAAAAATAAAATTCCTATGAGAATTTTTGGAGTTATATCTGCAACCACACACACTTTAACACCAAATGGAGGATGTCTTGGTAGCAAGACAGAATCTCTCTTTAATCAAAGTTATACAGAAACATATAGGTTGGAAAAGATCTCTTACATCTCAAGTTCGACGCTTAACTCAGATTGGCCAAGTCCACTACACCATGACCCTGAGTGCCACATCTACATGTACTTGAAATACAGAATTTTCTCCAGGGTATGGTCACTCTGCCAGTTCCCAGGGCTGCCTGTTCCAATGCCTGACAACCCTTTCAGTGAAGAAATTCTTCCTAATATCTTGAGGCCATTTCCTCTCATCCTATTGCTTGTTACCTGGGAGAAGAGACCGACCCTCACCTCACTACACCCTCTTTTCAGGTATTTGTAGAGAGTGACAAGGTCCCCCTTCAGCATCCTTTCCTTGACATTAAACAACCCCAGTTCCTCAGCCACTCCTCATAATACTGGTGCTCCAGACCCTTCCTCAGCTTCACTGCCCTGCTCTGGACATGCTCCGGGCACCTCAAGGTCCTTGTAGTGAGGGATCCAAAACCAGATACAGGACTCAGGGATGCGATGTCACCAGTGTCGAGTACAGGGGGATGGTCACACCCCTGGTCCTGCTGGCCACACTATTTCTGATACAGAAGAGTCTTGGCCACCTGGGCACACACTGGCTCATGTTCAGTGGCTGTTGTCCAGCACCCCCAGGTCCTTTTCTGCCAGGCGGCTTTCCAGCCACTGTGCCCCAAGCCTATAGTGCAATGTGGGGTTGTTGTGATCCAAGGGCAGGACCTGGCACTTGGCCTTGTTGAATGTCATTCAGGTGGCTTGGGTCATTGACCCAGTCAGTCCAGACCCCTCTGCAGAGCCTTCCTTTTGCCCTACAGAAGCTCAACGCTCCCACTCAACCTGGTGTTATCTGCTAACTGACTGAAGGTGCCATTGATCCCCTCATCCAGACTGTCGATAGGGATATTAAACAGGGCTGGCTCCAGTACTGAGCCCTGGGGAACACCATGGATGACCGGCCACAGCTGGATGTAACTCCATTCACCACCACCCTCTGGGCCCAGACATCCAGCTGGTTTTCAACACAGTGAACAGTGCACCTGTCCAAGCCATGAGCAGCCAGTTTCTCCAGGAGAATACTGTGGGAAAGCGTCAAAGGCTTTGCTAAAGTCCGTAAACAACATCCACAGCCCTTCCCTCATCCTCTAAGTGCTTCATCTTGCCAAAGGTGATCAGGTTGGTCAAACAGGACCTGCCTTCCACAAACCCATGCTGGCTGGGCCAGATCCCCTGCTTATCCTGCATGTGCCGTGTGACGGCACTTAAGACAATCTGCTGCATGATCATCCCTGGCTCTGGTTATGTTATGGTTACAACTTGTTATGGTTAACAAGATAAAGAATAGGTGCTAAGTAGGCGGAAAATTTGCTTTCATATTAGTAAAGAAATAATCCCAGTGAAATACAGAAAACTACTTTTTTTCATACAAGCAGTTTAGCAAATTTCCTTGCTTTGTTCACACTGTATATAGAGCTAAATCAAAACGGACACAAGATCAAAACATTGCTGACTTTTATTTAGCATTTTGGTAGAACATGAGGAAATCACCTTTTCTGAGCAGCACTTGTCATGCAGTCTCCGCGGAACCCACGTACCCTGCGTACTGTAAAGCAGTATAGAATGAATACAACAATTGTTCTGTTCCTCTTTCCATTTTCCAAAAGTGGTGCCTTAATGCATAAATGATATCATTGCCCAAGTGTTTCAAGAAGTTTAATTAAATGTATCACTTCCAATAAATTCCTTGGGCAAACGGTCTACCATAGGGGCACATAAAGTATGTGAACATTAATTGCATTTGAGATTAGCCTTGTTGAATTGAATTCTCACACACTGATACCATTTTTGCTTAAGCCATAAATATCAGGCATTTATACATCCAGGTATTGGCAGGTTTACTGTAAAGTAATATTCCCACTAGACTGCAAGCCTACACAGGAAAAAGTTTACTATAGCAGAACTACCTGCTTACAAATGACCAGGGAGGCAGACAGTACCTCTCTTTTGATACTCTTAACAAATGAGGTGTTTCTATTCAATATCATTCCATTCCAATCTCCACATCAGAGATTTATGCATGAAAAAAGCCCCTATAGTTATATAAACCATCAAAAATTTCTGGGGGGAAAAAAACCCACTGAAAAACCAACCAAAAATAAAACCAAAAATAAAACCAAAGCAAGGACACCTAGTGAAAAAATCCAATTTGCTGATAAATTAATTAAATTCCCTGCTGACCCAACCCTGACTGAACACGCCCCATGTGGGAGAGACTGAAAGACAAATTTGCTAATTAATGTTAACGCAGGTATTGGAACAATTAGAAGAATAGGTTCACAGCAGAACATCCCTCTTTTGCTCAGTGAGTACAGGCATGATAACTAGATCTTTACGTTTGCAAAAGCTATTGTGAATTAAACAATTCCATTACACACAACACAAGTAATAATATTGCAGTTCCCTTGTGGAGGAAAATGTAAAACAAGTAAGGAATAGCTGTTCCTTCTTCATTTACATGTAATTGTGCCCCAATATCCTCAGTATCATGGGAAAACCTTAAGGGATTAGTACTACTGTGGCACTTCAAATAGTCTAGAAGATTACCATGCCTGAACATCTTTTCTAGGCATATTCTACTAGAGACTTAACCATTTGTAATTAGTTGATTATTATAATTGCATTTCAGTGAATATAGTCATAAAATAGAAAATTGGATAAACTCACCTGTATGGTATTACAGAGTAATGAGAGATGGGAAAGCTCCAGATGAATAAAATTAAAAGTGGCTGAATTCCCTTTACCAGGGTTTATATTCACGACTGTTAAAGTTAATTTTTATAATGAGTAGATGAAGACTGCATGCATGGCAGTGACTTGCCTGACTCCTTCCTAGTTTTAATAGATCTGTTTTGAAAATTAATTCTGGATGAAGTAAGATTCTTAGCCTACACAAGGGAATCTCACAATATCAGTTATAATTTTATTGAGTTTATTTGTTTCTATATGAAAGCAAAAATAGTGCAAAAGATGTTTTCCAGTTCCTGATGTTTTTACCATTTTTATAAATTATTTCTTTAAGATTATTTATCATATATTTCTGTTTTCCCATCATGCTGTCTCTTAATTACTGATCAATATGACTCTAAATATAGAGCTACTCAAATGGTAGACTACAAGGAGCCATAATGGACTACTGGATAACTAATGTCTGTTTTAACAAGTCCATAACCATGTATTTGCTATAGGAGATACTTTACTATGGCTCCAAAGGAGCTATTACAAGCTATTGACTTTGAGCACATTCCTACCCATCTAATTATGTATTAATGTTACTGCTGTTACTGTCACAACAGAGAAAATTGAAGCGAGACAAAAAGTTAAGAAGTGAAGTAAATGCAAATTTATCTAGCATTGAAAATTCTAAGTGAAATGTTTCTTTTCTGCTGTTTACATGTTTCTTGGTAAAAAACATAAAATTGGTGAGCAGCTGAAAGGAAGAGGGATGACTATTAGAGCTTCCTAACAATCAGTGGATTCAGTTTCCAGTAAGTTAGACAGTTGTTTTGTTTCATTGTGCATTCCCAAACGGAGGCATCCCACAAATTTCTCTTTTTAATATTGAACTGAGTGAAAGGAGCAAGTTTGTTTTCTCTTTGCATCTGTTTACTGTCTCATTGATTTTTAAACTAAATCCTTACTGAGAAGGGAGATTCATTCCTTTTGATTTGTCTGGGTTCAATTTTCAGTAACATAAGGAAATGTGAGACAAGGAAATTTTCATTTATTCCATTTAACAGTGAAGAATTTGCATGGCATCAGTACTGGCTGCATGTAAAAGGCAAAGAAATAAAAGAGGGACATAACAAAAACTTCTAAAAGGGAAGCAAAGCTAAAAGGAAGGAACAACCCTCCCCAGATGAACTACATATCTTTCCACCCTCGCAAAAGACAGCAAGGACTTGATCTACACTCCCAGCTTTCCTGCATTCAGGAGTTTGACTGTATTCACACTTCTAGAAACGACAACTACTGTCTAAGGCTGATAGTGGAAAAGACAGTGGATGTATCTGAGAATGTTATCAAAGACAACCCAAGGACAGTATCATTTTGGAAGACAGCCAGTTTCTAAGCCCTTCTCTACCACATTAGGATTCTCATTAGGAATCTCGTGACTACGTGTATGATGACGAGGCAATCCATACCTGGACATCTTATTTTCTAACAGATAGCAGACGTAACCAATAAAGTGGGACAAAAGGAGAGTATTTTCCTAAATTCCTGTTGAAAACCTTATCAGAAGCCTGAAATGCAGAATGCAGAATACTTTTTCTTTTAAATAAAAAAACCTCCCCAAATATATAACTCTTTCTTCAGTAGTGTGTGCAGTCTTCAGCACCTCTAAATAAAGACCTTTCCCCAAAACATGCAACAGTCCTTATGCAGCAGGGGAGGGAATGGAAAATAGACTTTTTCAGCAAAATTGCTCCTGGACATGATTTGCCATGGCCTCTGACCAAAGACTTCCTGAACTGAAAATGAATCGCCCTGACAGTTACAAAATACTAAGCAATAGAGCTTAGAAATATCCGTAGAATACATATTCTCTCAAGCCTCATGATTCTGAACATTAGCCAGAATTTTGGATGGAGTCCATCTCACCCAACTTCAGGAACCACATAGACATTTAGAATTGAGCTAAAAATCTAGGCAGCGTCTGCTGTCATTTGACAGAAACAGAAATTCTGAAAGCACAATTCGTTTGACTTATTTTAGCCATCTTTACCAGAATGCTCTATATTGTAATACAAATATTAAAAATAAGCTTAATGTGCCCACCTTAGATATGTAGTAACCCACATTTAATTTGATTAATTCCTCTCCTTAAAACAAAGTTTAAGGAGTAGAAAAGGCCACAAGTTACACATCTGAAAGAACTACACAAAGGAACAGGTAAGACAGAGAGCTTTTTAAGTCTCCTATAGAATCTCACCCTAGTTGCACTAAAAATTGCAGCCCACAGATCGTATTTTACAAAACCATAAAACCGAAACACACCCAAGCACAGTATGTTTCAGAAACATCCTGAATAGTCTGACTTTCCCTCAAATGTGAGTGATTTAGTGAACCAACACTCCAGAAAAGAATTCTTAATTCACAAGTTACTAGGACCTGCTAGTTCTAGTGTTAATGAGACTTGAAGGGACATCTAGAGGTAATTAGGACTAACTTTGAGGATAGATACAACTTCAAAAATAGCTCAGTTGCTTAAAGGCCAAGTCCAATTGAGTTCTGAATAGCATATCTAGAACACCTGTTCAGGTAAAAAGTCTGCTGGATCTGCAAACATTACAAAAGGTAGTGAAAAAGTGGTAAGACTGATGTTAGCAACAATACACTGCAGTCCTTTATTTAGTAGGCAGCATTCAACATGAGAAAGAAGGAGAGGAAGTGTGACTATATGCTACCTATACAGAAACCCAACAATCTGTTAATGTTTCCTTGGCATTTCTTAGTAAACTACTTAGCTTGAGTCAATGTGATAATAGTCAATGTGATAATATAATTAGCATTTTCAGTTCTACTCTTTAAGGGAAAAAGAGACAAAAAAGAGAAAAAATTTACTTAAAGAAACCTGAGGACAAAAGATGTTACAGTCTTTTTTCGATTGTTTTGCTAAAATAATGGGTGTTATGGGTGCTCAATTATGCCTAATTGACAAGAAGTAGCTAGTGATAGCTAAGAGTTCAGGCAGATATACTCTCTGTTCTTGATGTGCCCAGCTCAGTTTTAAACCACCCTGATTACTGCTGCTATATTTGATCTTTATTTCACAGAAGAATGCATTACAAGTGAAAGAACAGGAAAGAATGAAGAATTGTGGTATAGCTACATATCTGGAGCAGCCTCAAAGAGATTACAGACATTGCAAACATAAAACCACTTACTGAATTAATTAATTAATGAAATTCATATCTCAGTTCCCTCCTTCTGCATTGTAATACTGTGTGCCCTTGAACTGCTACCTGTACTCACTCACAAGTCTTTACTGTTGTAAAAAAAGATGAATGAGATGCAAAAACATGTACTTTCTATTATGTATGTTATGGGCAATTCCAAATTATCCCAAACAGTCAGAATAGCATTGCAAAAATGCTGCAAATCAACAATTATATATATATATATAATTCAGGAGCAGAAAACGTTTTTGCAGTATCATCAAAGCTATATTCAAGCTAGTGGGTACAGATACAGTCATATCTTTATTCTGTATGGTAGAATGGCTCACTGCTTTCCACTATATATTCTGAAGGGAAAATTAGGGCAGTTAGGCATGGGTGTTCTATGGTAGGTAATATCACCAGCAAGCAAATAAAATCAAGAGGATTTGCCCCTCATTAAAACAACTGAATCTTGTAACTGCCCCTTTCAGAAGAGTTAAATAAAGACACCGAATAGTGGTAGATGTCCATGTGCATCATTTCCCCTCTCCTTTCAGCTCATAAGAAGTAGTTTGATCACTTACAGCTTCATGGTGATTAGGCAGAGCAGAACAGTCCTATGTAGGGTAGCGCCAGTGACCCCCATTACACAGGAATGTGAATGCTGTGAACATTACTAAAGCCGTTTGGGTTGCACGGGACCACCAGCAAGTGGAAAGTAAATGACAAAATGAATATCCAGTCTGAACTGAGAATCATACGGGTTTCTGTTTGAAGCAGTAGGAACTCAAAAGCCCAAAGGAATTTAGAAAAAAGTAGCATCAACTGAACTCAATAAGGGTTTAGCAAAACTATGCAGGAAGTAGAAGTTCTTACAAATCAAACATTAAGGCTGCAACCACAGATTCATTTTTCAAATCCTTTCTCCTAATGCAAACCAAAGAACTTGGTAAGACACTTGCCTTCATAGGTCTCCTTTCAAGCTTCGATTTTTTTTCTGATCAAGTGAAACTCCATACTTGCAAGGATTGTGTTTAAGGTGTCATAAGTTAGTAGAGCAATTCATAAGAGCTGAATTTATAGTAAATCAAGGTTGCATGGTGTTCTGTTCTTCCAGATCACCAGGACATCAGTAACAGTATTGCCCATGAGTGAAAAAGTGCTAAGAGCTATATATAAATGATACATTTCCCAGAGCTCATATGAAAGTCATGGCACTTTTGCTAAGGAACTGCTAGGTTAAAAAATGTTCCTTTCTTCGTTGTCATATTCTTTTTGAAAAATAATTGTCTGATGAGTCAAAATGGCTTTTTCTGATTATCCCTTAATTTAAAGTTTTCATAGAAATATTCCCAGTCAGTAGCAGCATTGTCTAAACACAAAGCTGCATCATGCTGTTGTCTAGTACACAGAACCCAAAGGTTTTGCTTTTAGTGTCAGCATGCATGAGAAAGGGGATTTTCACAATTGCTTGAGTAGTATTTCTTAAGGTATATGGCTTTGCTCATCTATTATTGCTTTAAAATAACTACATCTTTTGTACATTAATGCTGAGTATGAAAATGTACCTTAGGCTAGGGTTTCACTGTGGTTTTTCTCCCCCTGCACTGAAATGCTGAGCAGTGCTTCATTTGCCAAAAAGCAGATGCTTCTTCCTGCTCCTCCTGTAGCCAAGTGTTTGATTCGGATGGGGTTTTGCATCTGTTATACCAGTTATGGGAATTGCAGGAACTCATTAGCACTCAAGCCCTATGTCAGCAGACTTCCTTTGGGAAGGAGAGGAAAATGAGTGCCCCACAAATAATCCACAACAGGAGGTTTCATCCTTTCAAAAATATCAAGACAAGCATCTATAGTTCTGTAGCTATTTTTATAAGCATTTCTAAAATACCTACTTTTTCTCCATAAACATGCTTAGCTTATCTGCTGCCAACGAACAAGTCTGATCATTGACTTCACTGGGAATAGAAATATTGGAACATAAATCAGTAATTTAGTTTTAGGTGATCTCTTAAGGAATGGATCTACCGTAACGTAAGTAATATGTGTACTGCAGATACGTCAAAAATAAACTTGGGAGGCTGCTCTTCAAAGTTACACCATATGTACTGGCAAAGCTCTACATAGTTTGTTTTTTTTTCTTCTTTTTCCTGGCATCTTCACAGGACAACACCTTGCTCACATAAGAATACATCCAACTCCTCTCCCCCTTGATAAGGATGACTTGTTGTTAGAATGGATGCTGTCCAGGAATTTAATGCAACTGAATGTTTGTTGCAACTTTATCACTTCTTTTCAGGACAGACATTTTTCACTAGCATGAAAAAATGAGAAAAGGAATATATTTGTGTTCTTTGGTTTTCTCCAGAATTTATTTAGGGCACAAAGGTGCTGTGATTTGGTTGCTTTAAAGTATAAATAGAACATTTGCTCCCTTTTATGCTGAATAAATAGACCTAGGTCCTAAGAAATGTCAGATATATTCTTAGCAACCAAGCCATTTCTCATAAAGGATCAGCAAACCTAGAGCATTTTCCTTCTTATTTATAATTAGCAGCTTTGCCTTTCCAGTCAATCCTATTCTACACATAAACATCCCAGAAGTTATCTTCCCTTTGAGGTTTGTTGCTTGACACATATGAGATAATTTTTTTAATTTCAGTGCCATATCCCCATGGAAACAGGAACTGCACTGTCATTTACTGAGTGTTTTTGAGAACAGTTGCACAACCACCACCTCTTAAAAACCAGTTGGCTAGTTATGCCACACCAAGTAGGTATTGCCAGTAGGTACTATGAAAAGTATGTGTGTTCCCTGTTCTAAGATGAAAGACATTGCAAAGCACTTAAATACACTGCTGAGAATAAACAGGACCACTGAAGAGTGAATGGTTATTTTCATATACATGCAGAAATTACATAAGTGAGTGATGGTGTAAAGCAGCTCTGTTGAGCAGGGAAGGCTGTTCAATAATATATTCAAGAATTATTTTCAGAACTTCTGTTGTTAAATGAGTGGCAGCATTTGGCCAGATTGTTTTTGGTTTGACAGTTGTGATAAGGAATCCACTCTGTTCCAGTCCTTGTAGTAAGTTTCTTCCACTTATCCCAACTCAAGAAGCCACACAGAAAATGACCGGATATAATTCATACCGCAGCCTGTGAGAGCAGAGGCTTGTTTAATTTCCAAAACCATCCTGCTTCATGTATTATTCCTGCAATTTAATGTAATGACTTTCTTAATGTTTCACTTGGATTCACTTCAGTAAAATGTCCTTTACCCTCCCTCCCCCCAGTTTCCTGCTTAGAAATTGCAGATTAATGAGAATTTACATGGATGAAATGAATTCTACTCCATCAACTCTCAACTATTTGTGAGTGGTTTACAAGTCGTGGGTTAGTTGAACTGCAGATGCAGGGACACTGAGCTGGCTCCTTGCAGAGACAAGTCTGGTCTGGCAAGAACTGTATGCTACAATACAGTGCTGTGGGAAGGTGGCTTTACAGTTTTCAGGGTCAAGTTAGCCCAGAACCAGTTCAGACATTTTACAGATTAAACTAATATCACTTGGCTTCCCTGCACCATGCAGGGTCAACCAAACAACTCTGCATGGAGCTAGTCCAAGCCTGGCATGGCTGATGTGGAGAAGAGGTAGAGTTTGATGGGCACTGCATTATAGCTCATAGAGCTTTCTTTCTCCATGCCTCTGCGCTGCTTTCCGGCAGTGCTCCTGCTCCAGGGGATTATTGCTAAAATGCAGAATGGAACTACTGTACAGAGCCAGCATGGGTCTAGGGCCGTGCCTGAACTGATACACACCGTGGAGTGGGAGTCTGGGACAGAGACACCTCAAGGGCTCTGCTAAAGTCACCTGTGGTCTACCTGCCTTGTTGGCTGCACCAGACATGATATTGACTGTCTTTTATCTCACGTTGTTCAAATCTTTTTTATATCTCAGGTATCCTCATCCTCCTTACCTGTGGCCCGTTGACGATAAATTCCTTTCTGAAATAAGGCTGGGTTTTGAGGATACATATTGACTAATGTTTGAGGAAGAAAATCTTTTTCAAAGTAAAAAACCTAATTGTCCAGTTGTTAGTACAATGAAACAGCAGTGAGTGGGACCAGTCAGCACAGTAAGGGCGGTATCAAAGGCTTCCTTTGTGTTTTCCCAATTTGTGGGAAAAGTTTGTGAAACCTGTCAGTCAGATTTTGCCAGGGAATTTAAAGGGAGAGTGCTTGCCAGCATAGACCAAAGGGATCCAGACTTAGTGTTATAGACAGTGATGTTTCTTGCCTGGGAATAATTGTCTAGCACAGGGGTAACTTGAGCAGGGTTGCATAAAATATCTGGCTTCCAGGGAAGCTAGTCATTACTGCTCTGGAGTCTCTAAAGGGAGCCCCAGCTCCATGGCGGGCAGTCTGCATTCCTCCATCCCAAATATGTTGTACAGCAAGGCCACTCAAGAGCCATTAAAACATGTCTAAATTATACTGTTAGTTTCTGACAATGGGTTTAAAATCTTTTTGAAAAGGAGCATATGACAGGAGGTCCTTACTATATACTGTTCCTGGAGATAAAAGGGTCGTACCAGAGCAGACCCAGAGAAAGTAGAATATAATCTGCTGCTTGCTGACTACCAATGAGCATTACTGCCCATGCAGGAGTACAAGAACAAAAGACAAACTAAATTATTAACTGCACATACTTGAAAAGAATCTTAGAGATACATCTTATTGCAACCCAGCCTTATCAAACTCCACATCAACAGGCATATTAACTCTTGAACTTTTGTGCTGGGAAACTTCTTTGCAGACCTCACTTTTCTAATGTTGTCTGCTTTTTGATAGAGTATTTGAGGTACTGAAATATTGAGAGAGCATGAAAAACCACCAGTTTGTTCAAAACTAGGTTTGCAAAATTACAATCAGTGAATGATGGGTCCTACATAAGCATTGAAAAAGCTAAATGACGTGTGAAGGGGAAAGTTCACATGAAACAAAGCCTAACCTTAATTTAAATGTTTCTTTACTGTAATAGAGGCTGGAGTATCTATCACATGCATATCCAGGGGAACAAGAAGTTTTGGGAATGTTATACTATAATGATGAATTCTAGGTATTTCTGTATGCAACACTGATCTCTCTACATATTTCTTGAGAGATCTGAGACCTCAAATCTCAGACACAGTATTATTTCTCTTTGTACCACATATATGTGACCTTAGAAAATAACAGTGTAAGCTGATAGTTTATTTTTCCATTTTTTAAAGAAAAATTTCTAATTTGTTCATGATACCTACAGAAGGGTTTTTACCTTGCTGTGGGTATATCTTAACTTTCCTTTAGAGAAAAACTTATACCCCTTGAAACTGATGCATTGTAGTGCAAAGAAAACACTTCTAGAAACATTATCCACTCCTGATGAGCTCAGGTTTCTGGACTTATCTGTTCAAGAGTAAAGGAAAGTCAGGGAAAATCCAAAACTAAGAAATGCCTTTGTGACTGATCTTTCAGCCTTTTTCTTTGAGCTGTCAGCAAAGAGTGATCCCTTCTCAACAGACAATCTTCATGCTGACTGTGAAAAACTAGAAAGTGAATATCTGCTAAAGGTACTCCGAATGAAGAGAAGGATTCTTTTGTCTGAAGCTTTGGCCAGTGTTTGTGCACTGCAAAGGGGGAACCAACATCTCTAGAAGACTGCCAGGGCATTTAGTGCAGAATAATTCATTCTCTTTCAGCACAGATTTTCCAAAGCTGTGAAGATATGTAGCACCTTGCAGCAGAGAAGTATTAATACATGGAAAGCTGCTAGGGGAAACTAATTCAGAGAGGGGTTTTTTTCGCAAATATTTTTTTGTGAATGCTTATCAGCCAGAAGAGAATCCCAGGGCAAAGGCTCTTCTATTCATTTTCATTCAGAATGACAATTTTATTTTCTGTTTTTGAATATGGTAAGAATATATTTTCTTTTGGTATTACAATGCCCTTTTCTAAGGAAGAAGTGATAAATTTTCTCTGAGGCATGTTAATGAAGTCCTTCAACAGAAGACAGACTTCATAGGAAATTCCCACCTCACTTTAATTCAACTCTCTAAAATAAGGGTATGAAGAGCTATAGAGACTTTTTTTACTTTGCAAAGTTTTATTGTTAAATTTTGCTTCCTAAAAATATATAAACATGACAAATATGGGAAAAAACCCCCTCTCACCTGTGGAGTTTAGTTTTGCTGTCGTGTTTTGCTCATAACACAGCCCTAATGACTTCTCTTCCTCCGAATCTCCTCGTAAAAACAGTGTGATAACCCATTAGAGCAACTTATAAATGATGTGCTTCACAACCTCCCCTTGAAACAATGGGGACGAGAGAGAAGGCTGTCAGAGAGCTTAAGGAGCAGTTTAGAAGTGTTTCTCTCTGCAGTCAGGGGTAGGTATTTCCATCTTCCACAGAGACTCTAAACAGCTTTAGCCTATTCCAACTACTGTGAATAGATTGAGTGCACAGAATGAAGTTGTCTAGACCTACTGGAGACAAACTGCACATTTCAGAAGATAAAAGAAGCTAGTTTCCATCCCTACTTTGAGCTGGGAATCAATGAGGAGATGTGCCAAGGTTTGCTATCTCAAGGAACATCTTGCTGCATGCTACTTATCCCTCAGCTGCCTGAAGCGGGCTTTGGTCACACACTGGATGGGAAGGAAGTTCCTTTGCTCTTTTGCCTTTAGGTGATGTCTGACCTGCAGTCGTTGCAGATACACCTAAAAATATTTTAAATTATTGGCAGTCTGCAGCAGCAGGGAGCCCAGTGCATGCTACCTGACAGGATATTTTACTTTTCTTGATGGGTGGCTTTTCCCAGGCCGTTTCTATCTGCTACTTCAGCTAAACAGTGTCTGAGATAATAGATATAAAGTAGCTTAGTTAATTCCAAATTACCTGCAGTCACTGTGCTTCAGATTTACTGTTTGTTTATCATTCTTGAAGAGAAAAGGGAGTAAAAGCAGTTTTTTGGTTTTAATTTATTTCTTAAAAAATGTCTCCAAACAACAGACAACAATGGACTGGAAGAGATGTGGGTCACCAAGAATTGTTATTGCAAGACTGTTATGATATAAAGCTTTTCATAAAATTATGAGGTTGCACCTTAAAAGCAATTAATTTTGTCCTCCCTATTTGAATGAAGAGGAATTCCAGAATCCCTCTGCTTTAACTCTGCAATCTTTCTTTAACTCCAAGAGAGAAATATTGTGCCATCATCCTCCAACTTAAATGTCTATTTTCTTTCCTTATTCTTATTTCCCAGATAATATACTGGTTGGGTCTGGCTGGGATGGAGTTAATGTTCCTCAAAGTGGCCCATTTGGTGATGTGTTTTGGATTGGAGACTAAAACCGTGCTGATAACACACCAGTGTTTTGGCCATTGCTGGACAGTGCTTGCACAGCATTTGCAGAGGCTTCGGGTGGGCAAGGGGCTGGGAAGGGACACAGCTGGGACTTCTGACCCCAACTGGCCAGAGGGATGTTCCAGGCCATATAACGTAACACTCAGCAACAAAGGCTCAAGGAAAGGAGAAGAAAGAAGGTGACATTCACGGCTATGGCTTTTGTCCTCACAAGTAACCACTATCCATGCTGAGGGTCGGCTTTCCTGGAGATGATGAACAATCTTCCTACTGGTGGGAAGTAGTGAATGAACACCTGATTTTGCATTGCTCTGTATGCAGCTTTGCTTCACCCATTAAACTGTTTTTATCTTCACACACAGTTTTTCAGCTTTCCTTCCAATTCTCTTCCCCACCACTCTGGGAGTGAGTGACTGGGTGAGTGCTCAGCTGTCGGCCAGGGTCAACCCACTACTGAGACAGGCAACAATAGCATTTTCTAACTCACTTCCAGGCTTTATTTTTCTAGCACTTCTTAGAGGTGGAACATAATCAACCATTCCCTATATATTCAATTTTGGACTTGTTCTCATGACTACAAACTGCTTTTTATTTATTTAATTTAATATAATTTTTCCCTAGTGAAAATATTTCTACTGATATGCCTCAGGATGTAGGTTTTTTTTTCATTGCACTATATGAATGACACATAGGTACACTAAATTTTTGATTGCTATTTCTTGTGACTGTGAATAATGCTAGGTATTTCTTCTCTGGGAGTACAACTCATAGAAAGAAAGGGGAAATGTTGATGTTTATGTCATCAGAGGTGTGTTCACACTGTTAAAAGTCAAATAATAATTTACTACTATTACGTATTATACCGGCATACACATTGAAGGAAAATATTGGCACTTGCTCACACTTTTTGAAAGAACTGTACAGTGAAGTCAGGATTCAAATCTCTGAGACATTGGTGGTACTTTGGAGACAGCCAGGTACGAATTCTTAAATTGTGTGCTTCAGATTTTTAAGTGTCAAATTTTGTGAAAAATGTTTAGCTTAGAGTGGATAATAAAAATCTTATGGTGAAGAGAAAAGTGTCATGTGGCTACTATGAGCCATTATGAACTACAAGATGAACCATGGTTGCTTAGTCAATGGGTCTGGACACATTCTTGTTATGAAGAAACTGATCTGGGTGTGTTGTCTTACAAAAAATTTACAGTTGAGATAAGTCTGACAAAAGATGGATTTATTTTGTCATCCTTCCCTCCTTAGTCCATAGAGAAGAATGGCACTGCTAAGGTAGAGTTCATCTCATGCAATGTAGATGATTAAAGCTGCCTCCCTTTTGTCTTTTTAGGGATACAGGGTTACTTCAGTGCCAAGATAAACTATAATTCAGCTCAAAATTCAGACGTATATATCTGTAGACATTTACACCATAGACATTTAAGTTAAGTTGTCTGAATCTGGAGCCCTTAATATTAGGTAATATGAATACTTCTTTTGGATTATTTTTCCATTTGGGAAGGGTTTTCTAAATAGCCTCCATTTCCACCTTGCTTTCCGCCTCCCCCCCCCCCCATGTTTTATTAGATAGTTTGATAAGCTTAGTTCGATTTCTTTTCAGATCAGAAGATAAATCTGATTTTTTTGACACATTAACATGAAATGGTAAAGAAAAGACCAAGAGGGCCAGATTCAAAATGAAAACATAAACTTAATTCCCTTTCCTTCTTCCTGCAGCTAAGGAGATTTCTGAGTGCTTGCTTCCTGGAACATCAATTTTTCTTGCCCTGTATTTTAGTTTTTTAATTACTTTTTATCAGGGATGAACAGAGTTTCTGTCAAGCCAAGATATTTTCTCACTTGATTTAAAAATTACAAAAAGAAAAAGAGGGTCATATACTTGGGAAAATTACAGAAAGACAGTTTATGGGCTGTAGCAAGTGAGAACTGCTGGTGTAAAATGATTATCAATTACTCATTTTCAACCAGCTATCTCACTGGATCCATTCTACCTCCTATATTGTAGTGCATTTATCAACTTAATTCAGGCAGTTAGTCATTCGATTTTCTCATCTCATTATTCTGTATAGAGAGCAATTGTTTTTGTAATTATGGTAATAAACTATATTTAGATCTGATTTAACCTCCCTCTACTTTAGGCATCTCAGTTAAGTGTGTAAGATGTGATCCTTTTCATTCTTTCCAGTACAGATGTTCCCTTTACTTCTGGTGGAAGAAAAAATGGGGCTGTCAGGGAAATTTAGACATTAAGAGGCCTCAAGGAAAAACTTAAATCAGGCAGGTTGAGTTTTGGCCATGGTCATTACCACAGAGAGACATAACTGATTCACTGTTTTGAATTCTAGTCTAGCAAATCTGAAACTGCTTTCCTTTAATATACTTCTTGAAATTTACTTAAATTTTCCTAAAGCTTTATTCCATCTGACACATTGAAACTTTGGAAGACTGTGAGCTTTCACAACTTCTCGTGATGTTAGTCGAAATTACATGGAAAGCATGTTTACAGTGGAACTCTGAGGATTTTGGTTATTTGAGTGCAATTTTCTATTGTTATTTCTATGAGGAGGTGTTGGGTCCAAAAGCAGGATAGAAATCAATCATAGCAAGAAGTCAATCTCCTGATAATGTACCTGCTACCTATAAAAGCACCCATAAATTGGCTGCTTAAATGGCTGAATTTACAAGAGATATTTAAAAGTTATTTCAGGATTCATATAGTCCCTTGCAGTATGCTAATGAGGTATTGTAAAAAGCAAATATCAAAGTTGCAGTCCTCTAGCATGACAGTTTCTGCTTTGAATCCAAAACATCTTTGACAGTTTTTGTTCCTTCTTTCAGCGTCTTGCACTTAATATCTCTCTCTAAGTAATTATTTTGTCCTTTATCTTCTGATTACTTCAAAATTCAAGAAATATATTTTTTATGCCTTGAGATTTGTACTTTTTTTTTTTCATGGAAAATGTATTCTTAAAATTTGTTAAATGTGTTATGAGCTTCATCCCTGACCTTTTGTTTTTCAGCTATATTCATTTCATACAGTCCCTTGGATATCGCTAGAGTGTATAGTTTCAGGTTTGGGCTTCTTTGTTCATCAACATTAGCCTTCTTTATTTCTGGTGTATTTTTAGCTAGATTACATGCACAACCCTTGGGCATACATTAATTTATCTTTGAATGTTTTCCATTTCCCTCTGTGTCCTTTATCTCTATTGATTTATCCTACTTGATTTCATCCTGTGCTTTTACATTCTTCTGAAACTCACTCTTTGAAATTTAACATCCTTCTTTTTTTTCCTTTTGTGGTTTTACCTGTGTCCTAATTACCACTCTAATTAGGTCATGAACACAATTGCAAAGAGCCCTTGCACTTCTGCATTCCTGTTATATTTACCACACACAGACCTAGCCAAAGATTAATTTTTCCTCTAAATTCTTCCTTTTTTCCCTACTGCATATATAGTGCTTTAACCATAGAATTAAATAATCTCTTGATTTGTTTACCTTATGTAATGAGCCTAAGTGTACTAATTCAGAACTTTACAATTTGCTGTAGATAATCTTGTGTTTACAACTCCTATATATTGCTATACGTTTTTTTCAAATGAAGACTATAAATTTGTCTAGTTTTGCTTTTTTTTTCCTCTCGTCTCAGTTCAAAATATAACAAATGACCTCTACTGTCACATTTTCAAATATAAAGTATGTTTACACCTTACCTAAGAAAAATATTACAGCCCTATCTCCCTTTAAAAATTTGTAGTTATCGGGGTTTTAAAAAATTTGTCTTACATTGTTATTCAAAATGTGCTCTTTGTTCCAAATGACACCTGCTTGAAATTTTTCTCTGCTCCTCTTCCCTTGGCTTCCTAATTTATCTCAGTTTTTTATGTCACTCCTTTGTAGACTTTCACAGCATTCATCTGATCAATCTTTAACTAATTTTATCACATGCCTTTTTTTTTTTTGTATGTGCCTGAAAGTGTTTTGCCATGGTGACAATGTCATTGTTATTGCCGTGTACAGACATAATTAAAAATTTTCAGGAATATTCTGGGTTATTTTACTGCTTTAAAGTAATGAATATTCAAGTTGTAGTCACTTTTGTCACCATACCAGTAAGTAAATCCAAATATTTGATGCTTCTATGCAAATGTATCACAGATTATTATTATTATAAAATGATTTGGACTGGAAGGAACCTTAAAGATCATCCAGTTATGCGTAGCTACAGCAAAAGAACCCCAAAACCACAGTGTTTTGTCTTTTTTGTTTCTGCCCCCTCATTTAGGCAACTTCCCCTTGCTTGCAGTAGATGTTTTTCACAAGCATACTCTTCTTGCTGTTCAGTTCCTTCCTACTTGTTTTTTCTGACTAATGCACTTAAGGCACTCAGTTGTCAGTTCTTTCACCTATTACATCTTTGAAGACCAGAAAGCATTTAAAGATATAACAGGTTCTGAGATAAATGGTCAGATTGCTTCTTCCCATGGACACCAATTTCAACCCCACAGTTAATGATGCAGTAACTTCAAAACACTTCACATGAAACTTCACTGCCAGCTTTACTTTTCAACAACATTGCATTGAAGTTCAGAAAATACTGGAAATGATTTGAAATCTTGTAGTCTCTTCATTACAAGATGCAATCCAGTCCTGTAGTAAAATACTAGTATTTGTTCTTTTCAGTGACAGCCTTGTTGTCTTTATTTTTCATTATTAACTGCTGCAGCAGGACTGGGATCTGCATGTGTGTGACTGTGGCTATTTGGGCAGTGGCCTCCTACAGAAAGGTGGGATAACACTGGAAGGTGAAGAGGGAAGGAGGCAATATGATGCATGTGGGACTTCGTCCTTGAAGCCCTGCTCAAAAAATTTAGATATCTGTCTTCAGTGCAGCAACCCCCCCATTTATGTACCCAGAACCTCAATGCAGCTGTTTCTGCACCATGTCCTGAAACATTTAAATCTCTTACAATTGCATGTGAGTTAGACTAACAACCACGCAACATGCATGCATTTTCGGCATGAATTTGTGGCCCTCATAATGTTTCTTTTCATATACACTTGTAGTTATTTCTTGAAGGTTTTAATTCTTTACCTCTTCAGATTTCTCTCCCCATGGAGCACCTCTTTGACCACCATATTCACAGGTAGTTGAAAATTTCTGTGTGTGGCTCGGCATCTACTGAGATCTTACCTCAGCATCTTCCCTCTTTTTCTCTTGCTCTGTCCTCTCTCACTAGCTCTAAACCCACGCTCTTGACCTTATTCTTACTGTGCTCATCTTGTCCAGATACCCTTGCTATGAAATGCTTGTTCTAGGCACCAGGGAATGTGATAACTGAGTTCATAAGCTCAAAAAGCTATACTCTTATCAGATACTTTGGTTAATGTATATACTGCATGTATCCATATTTCTCTTTAAATGTCTTCCTTTAGAAATCAGCATAACTTGCCCTAGTTGCAAACTTTATGTTTTAGGAAGTCCAAAGATATACAGTTTGTCACATTTTACAACTCACCAGGTTGAAGTAAAAGTGAATGAACACAATATGAAGCAATCAGGGGCCTGTGAAGGGGGCTCTCATCACACCCAGTCAGACCCCTGGTGTAATCCAATTAAATTGAACAGTTCACAGGAAAACCCAGAGGATTAAACACACTTACCCAAGCAAACCCATTTCCTACCACTTCAGGGGTATAGCTCTGAAAACATGCATCACATTAAGTCCCTAAAATGGCAATTAAGGCTAAAAGGTTAGAGAACGATAATAAAGCATTATAGGGATTGGGCAACCTCTATCACCCTATACCTTCCTCTTCCCCCCAGTCAGTGCCAGCTGTTTTCTAATTAACCCAATGGTAGCAAGGTGTCCACAAGAGGATATCTGCTGATTAGCCAAAGAACTCCCTTCTGCTCAATGCTATTAGGCTTGTGCCTCTAAACTCCCTGTTTTACAAGTCTGCAGCCATCACCAAAGTTATGTCTATGCAATATGCAGATACAGTACCTGTGTACAAGGAAAGCTGCACAAATTCCACTAAAGCAATCAGCTCATGCTGAGTGGTAATAGTTATGCAACTGAGACCAAGGCAATGCAGTGAAATCATCAATATTCTCACTCCCACCCTTTTAACAGCTCGTATCCACTCTGCTCACCTCCTAACAGGTTTTTAAATTCCTTTTCCAACATTGGAGTATCAGTCAGGTTCCTTAGGGAGCAGCCCCAGAGCGTCTGAAGTGCACCTCAGCAGTCTGCCATCATCTCCTATCCATTCTGACCAGAATGAGTTGTCAGGATACCATTTGTAGATAAAAATGTTTGAAAATGTAAGCCCTCCCCTGCCTTTCCATTGATTTTAGAATTGTAAAATCATCGGATAGTTTGGGTTGGAAGAGACCTTAAAGATCATCTAGTTCCAACCTCACTGCCATGGGCAGGGGTACGTACCACTAGACCAGGTTTTTCAGAGTCCCATCCAAGATGATCTTGAACACTTTCAGTGATGGAGCACTTACGTAAACTGGGGTTTAGACCTGTATTAATTTAGGGGAGCAGTCAACAGAGGGAATAGAAGTTATTGTTGCAGAGAAACACATACTCTGGAAAACCACTCAGCAAAGCCAAGATCTGGACTGCCCACTGGAAGTACCTGAAGTAGGCCTTGAATTGCTAGAGTCTTCACTTAGGGGTCTGCAGTTAGGGGGAACAAATCAGTTTCAGAATATAGGCATTAAAGCTGGTGTATTAATATATCTTTAAAGACTTAGGTTGAGAAAATTGCAAAAATCCTTTACGTGAAAGGCAGAGAAACTGATATGTCTAGCCTTGGTATGTTAAGAGGCATATTGATAAATTTAGCTATAAGATTAATTCTGCCTCACTTAATATTGTTTTTATTCCTGTAGGTTTTGTGTCCTAAAACCTAATTTCCTTATGCTTTAGTAGAAGGGAACACAAACTTCAAAAATTTCTCTTATTACTAGAACACCTAAGCATATGCTAAGACTTTTTTTGAGCTGACATTGACAGATGATCTTATATCTACCGTTTAAATAGTGAATTTGAAGGAGCATTTCTTCACCCTGTCTGCAGTCCTATCTTTCCAGATACCTTCTGAAAACTTACACTGAATCACAGACAACTACTTTCAAAATAATAATAGAGCCACTTTTCTATGCTAAGTTGATTTTATTTTGTGCACTTGATTGTAACATCCCCTGAAATTTCATATGCCACTTCTCAAATAACATCTTTTTCTTCCTCAGAAGTGCTATGACAAATCCTGATCTGACATTTTTTCAAAATATGTAATGCCAAAGTTGGTGCATGTAAGTCACCTGGAAATGACAGTGATAGAGAAGTCATTTTATGACATGCTGAAACTTACTCCTGCTATGAAATTTTCATTCACTTGACAGCATCCAGACAGCTGGACAGTAGTCTTGCATTGCTTCAGTATACCCACAGACAGCTCTAAAGTTGAAAGTTTTATGTTGCTGTACACTAGGCGTTTTAAGTAAAGATTTCTAGCACTAAAATTAAACACCAGAACAGTAGAGAAATCAATATCTTGGTTTAAATGTAAAATTAATTAGATTATAAGAAAGTTTTGGATTTTTTCCCCTTCCTAATGATATTTATCTACTAATAATTTACCCTTTTCTATTTACACCCAGTCAGAATTAAAAACACATGGTTTCTTCTATTTTTAGAGTGAAAATCAAGCTCCTAGTGCTGCTAATGATAGCTATAAATTAAACATAGATGAGAATAGATATATATTTTTTTAATAATGATTCTTGGTGCAGTATATTAATCTCCAAATTTAAAATTCAGATTCTTCAAGACAAAACTTCAGTTATGATCCCTGTCCAAGAAGGGAAAAACCAGCACACCACAGATTTCAAAGCAGGAGATAATTTATTTGAAGACCTGCATTTTTTCAAACTTGATGCCAAATGTAAATCCAGATATGTCTTTCAAGATGGTGTTTTTTTGGCAATGAGTAGGTTTTGTTGCACTAGTAACAGTCCTTATGATTCAACTTCCTCCTGTGCAAAAATGTTATACAGTGTTCACATAATTTAATTTCTGTACTGTAAAGAGCTGTTTTAAGATTTTTCAGTGCAGTTATATCTTTAAAAAGAGGAATTGTTTGGGTATATTTATTAAAGAATCACAACCAATCTTAAAAGTTGGCCACAACAAAACTGAAAAGTTGAAATTTTGTTTTTCCAACTTCTAACTAGAAAACATTTGTAGCTTTCACAATTGATGTTTAATAATCATAATGCTACAATGCTTTTTGTCTAATTTTATATACTTTAAATGAAAATTTGATTAAGAAATTAAAAACATTTAAACTAGAAATGTAAAAGAAATAAGGCTATAAAAAGGATAATAAAGGAAGAGGGGAAAGAAGTAAAGAAGCAATTCAGCAACTGACATTTCTCTTTAAATTTAAGCAGTTTTAAAGTAAGATGAAACATACAAAGTAAGCAAGTTCAAGAAATGCTTCAGACAAAATAATTCTGTGGGTGTTGCAGACCTAGTAAGCAAAAAGCTAAAAGATGGAACTATAGTTTTTCAGTCAGTGCATTTATGGAGATCAAATTTAAACATTTTCTTTATGAGTCATAAGATCAGTGAAGATAGTAAACTTGAATTAAACTTACAGAAGCATTAGACTTGATGTTACATGACACTTCAATTAAAAAAATAAAATTAGTTTAAAGCTCTGTAAGGGATATTTAAAAATTATTAAAGATGGCTAAATGATAGGTCTCAAAATGTCAATGGAAATTGAAATCTTTCTTGTTCATCATCAAATGCTTTCGGTGAACTCACTCAGGGACTGGTTCTTGGCACTTGGATACATCACATATTTATCCAAGATCTTTAAGAATCATTAAAAATAACTGGTATTTTGCACGGAAGACCCAGGGACAGAGTGAACATTAAAAAGGGAAGAGACTAACTTCCAGATGACACAATTTGGGACTTGTCACTCAAGCAAGTAAGAGCCATAGTGCAGGACGTGCTGTGGCACATCCCACAGTCTTGGCGTCCCAAAGCCACGACCTGCTCTGTCACCTGGAGAGCCTCTTCCTTCACTTAGAGCCAAGAAGCAGAAAGAGAAAATGATTTTTCCTTCTGACCTGCACATTTAGGGTTTAAACGTACAGCTAAAAACAGGGAAAAAGTCCTAAAAGACACGGTTTAAATGAAATGCATTTGTGTTTCCTCTATTTGGAGGCTGGAATACTTTTAGTTCCTTTCCCAACTTCTGTCCCCTAAAGAAGAGGAATTAGAATGAACAGCAGTGCTGGCCTAAAATAGAAGGGAAAGGATATATAGCTTTTCTCTGTGGGAGCAACCTACTTCGTTTAAAATGTTGATGTATTCTAAATAGTGTAATAGCCTTATATAAGTGTTTATGGCAAAACGTTATCTCTATGTTTTTTGATTTTCTGATATTTGCAGTTGTTTGACTAACATAGAAATAAGTCATAAGACTATAACTCAGTAAAGCTCAGTTTATGTGAATATCAATATTTAAAACTAGTCTTCAGCATGTGGTAGTTATGTTTTTTCAGCAGTATGCAAGGTTCTTAAAAAAATCCACAATAACTTTAATCAGAAAGCATTGTAGGGCGCCATTTTTTCATATTCATGTATTTATCAAGTTTTCTTTAATCTTAACAAAATCAATAATATTCTAGATCTTATAATACTTTTAAAATTATTTTAAACTAAGTCAATACATTGGAAGTTAAAGTCAATACAGGAAGTTAAAGACCAAAAGGAGGCCTGATGAAAGTTGCAGTTGGAAGATTTTTTGAGTGTACAAAATGAAAGAATTATCCATTAATGTGTATGTCATTCTTTTCTTTCTAAATTGCTATTATCACTATTCCCCTTTTGGTGGTTAGGAAGTCATTAGGCAACATATTCACCAACAATAAACAATTTGCCAGGAATACTGTAAGAAAGACAGTTTGGTACTGAAAACAGAGCAGAAGCCCTTATTAGAAATATGACGTTACTGTAAACACTTTGATTCAATTTTACATTATAATAAAAGATGTATTAAACCTTCCCTCATTGTCTATGGGAGTAAAGAAAGATTCTAATCTCTCTGGAAAGTCAAACTGCCTAGCCCAGCCATGCTGTCTGCCTCTGGATGCTCTGCAGGGATCAGATGCCCAGGGAGCATCACTGCTCACTCACCCCTCTCTGATCACCCTGTGATTCTGTGGAATCACTGTAATTGAGAGAAAGGTATTAACTAATTAAGGTATGGACCACATCCCTTTCTTCTCTTATTACTAGACCCTCAGATCTACTAGACTTCAGATCTACTGTGAAACCTGCTGATTCCTTTTTGTTTCATCACTTGGAGACTGACAATTTTCTTTTTCAGTGGAAAACAGCTCTCAGGTGATATTTCAATTGTTCTCAGGACTAGCACATCTCTGCTGCAGAGGAAGCGCTATAATTGCCAACAATGAGAGCATGGTCAGGTTAAAGATGGAACAGTATGCCTGAGAATTATGACTGCAGCAAAGCTGTATTATTTGCAAGAAGTTCATAATTTTATTCTCAGGATTAAAAAGAAAAAAAATCCCAACCAACCAACCAAAAAACCTAACAATTTTCTCTTAGGAAAGACATACACATGGTTGGCTAGAGTGAGAGACATAAGCGTGAAATTAATCAAGTAAAATTCAGCAGTGACATATATATATAAAACATTAGTTTTGGTTTAAGCTCAATATTTACTTATAAGCTTGCTTAATAGCTTCATCATTGGTAGTTTACTTTTGATTTAAAACTGTGTTACAGCAGCCTTCCAGATAGTACTTACAATATATTTATACATTTGTGTCAGATATAATCAGATTTTAAATAGCTTTCAAAATATTTAAAATATGCCCTTTGGATGCCATACCCTATTTGCCCAAGAAATTTAATGTTTCACATAATTGAAGAGCTTAGAGTATGTACTGCCTTAGCGTGAATTTTGACTGAGGTTACCATGTACCTAAATCTTCATTATAATGATCACACAATAGATTGCTATGAAGGCTCTGAAAAGCTTAATAGCTCCATTTAAATTTGTTTTTTTAGATGGAAAATGAGTTTGTAAAATTCTTGTCTACAAAACAATACCAGAATTGACTTCCAAAAGACAAAATGAAAATCTATAGTATAGTGCGGTGTTTTGCAATTTAGACACTTTGATCCTAAAGTTCTTGATCAACTGAAAATACTTGCTTCTGATGTATATGAGTAAAATCACTGAGTATTGCAGAGTTTTAAGTTAAATAGAATTACTTGTACGCTCAAATATCCTCAAGATTGGGTCCATCTCTTGCGAAATAGAGACCAAGCAGAGATAGCTATATGAAGATATATTTCAGCTACAAATTTACTTTTTTTCAACTGCTAACTTGCTTTATATAAAGAAAAGTCCCAAAACTCTAAGAAATGTCATTAAGAATTCAGTGTTTTAAAGTCTATTTAGATGGTAAATCAACATCGGTTCTTTTTGCTCTAAAATCAGAGATTATTTGAGATGCATTACCTGAGGGATTATTTTCTGTCTTTAGCAGCTGGACATATTTTAAAGTTAGATTCATCTGTTATGAAGTATAAATTCACATAGTTCAGGATCAGAATGCAGGAGATGATAACAAAGTGCTGCTTTAATAGATGATCCATAGGAATCCTAGTATCAACAGGCAGCTGTCACATTTGCATGCATTTCTCATTCTCTGCTTGGATCTGAAATGGATAGCTGCCAAAGAGAATAAATTTGCTTTCTTTCTCATCTAAGACCTTCTCCTTGTTGGTAAATAATATATTTTCATCAGGAAAGCATGAATATGTAAACCCCCTGAAAAAGATAAAATATGTATTTATATAATCACTCATAGCCAGGCCATATTACTGCAATAAATTATACTGTTTGGTGTAATAGTGAGAATAACATGATGATCATAATGAACAGAGAGGTTATTATTATTACTGTTCTCACTCTTCTGGCACCATGACCATATTATTCTCATTTCAGTCATATTTTTGTCAAGGCAGATGTTGTAAAAATCATAAACCTGATGATGCGTCTTGCATTTCAGAATGAACTTCAGAGAAAAACAAGACCTGTGCAGGGGGTAATAAAACCAGCAGATGACCACTGCTTTCCCCTTTGATTGCTGGGCCATTGGTAACAACTCGCAGGTCTCAACTGCCTTAGTGTTAAAAGTGTTATTTCAATGACTGGGGTGATACCTCCCAGTGTAATGGAAGGACCAAGGATGCCCCATATTCGCAGATGTCTGCATCAACCATGAAAACATATTCTTCTTTTGGATTCTTGGTTAGACTACTTCAACGTTTTTCCAGGCCCTATTAAAGACAACTTTGCTTTAACTCTTACTTTTACTAATTTACTACTCTTACTATTTATAAAAAAAACTATTCAACAGCTAACCAAAATGAGAGGTAGCATGATGGTTAGTAGTTAAGAGATAAGAGAAACATAGAAAAGCCTGGGTACATCCCAGTGACATCATCTACCTGAAACTGGCCATTAAGTGAGAGAACGACAGAGACTTCCATGAGCAGAGTCATGACTGCTAGATTTCCCAAAAGACTCATGTGTACAGCTATTGTTCCTGGGTTTGCTCTAGTGAGAACCAAAGGCAAGCATGGTCTGGAGGTGGAAACACCTCTGAAGATTTTCAGTGGACAGTAGGTATCTGCCTCTCTGCATAAACTGTTACTGATACTATAGTTGCAGATATTGGTTCAATGTGAGACTAGAGCATCTTTGCTAAGTGACTTGTGAGCGCATTGTCATAAAGAAATTTGTCATGAGCACCTAAAAATCTAAATAAACTCTATCTGTGCAGAGTTTACAATGCACGCATCCAAACTTCATATACCTAAAACACCCGTAACATCCTGCTGAACTACTCTTAGATGGGAGGAGTTGTGAGTATGTGTCTATGATCTATGAAAATTTATTTCAGAAATTTGTTATGCAGATACTAGTGCACCCAAAAAATAATGTCAAGGTATTTACCAAGCACGTAAAGCCTCATACCCTTCTACCTGCTACATAACTAGAATGTAGATCTTATATTTATTGAGGCAGGGATTGCATCTTTATCCTCTTGATCTGCATATGAAATTGCATCAGTAGATCTTATATGGTCTGACTGCAAATATGGTTGCTTTAACACCTCACAAAAAAGGGAGAAAATTTAATAATCACTGAGCATCCAACATTTATCCTAAGACTTATCTTGTGAACAGATAGCATCATGAGATAACTTCTGACTTCTATCCTCAGGCATAATTCCATCGCTAATTATTTTTCTTATTACCAACACTTGCAATTAAAATCTTTGTAATTAGAACACCATGTTTTTATAAAATAATTTGCATTTAGTTAATTTCTCATTACTTTATTTATTATCTCTCTTTTCACTCCCTCCCACAAATCACAGTGAGATGATCCCAGAATGTATTTTCAGAAAAGTTTAACTGGTGCTTCACTTGAAACCAGTCAAGAACCATTGACTGCAAAACATCCAGAAATTCTTGTGCATGTCTCTAGGTGAATATAACATTGTGAAAACATACTGAACTAATTCTTCAACAGTGCTACCCCACCTCATTCCTTTTTTTGGTGTCAGGATATGAAAAAAAATAGCTTTCACAAATGAGAAAGCAACTACTGCAGTTAGAGTGAAGGATAACTGTAGATAAACACGAACAAATTGAGATCTCGCCAAGAAGTGAATAGGAATTGCATTGAAAAACCCTCTGCATTTAGGAATACTGACATACCACTTGTAGTAAGCTGCAAAAAGACAAGGGTACTGTTTGTGAAGATCATTTTAAGCGCAAATTTGTATCTGGACCCACATTTCTGAAAGAACAGGGACATTTGTCCTTAAAGGTTTAGATCAAATAAAAGAGGAAGGTATACTGAACTAATTTCTGAAAATTATTCAGCTGGTGCTGAACTGCTATGACGTGCTGACTTTTAATATGGTGGCATGACCCCCAGTAGCTATCTCTGGACACCTTCCTGTTGTGCTCCCAGGTCCACAAGGACAACAATGATTTTCTTGCATCCTGTTGATGCCATCTGTTGAGTGCAGAGGTCCACTCCATTGTAGCTGCCCACGCCATCTGCTTTGCACTCCTAATCTGTTCCATGTGATATGCTGGGCAGGTAGCAGGCTAGCACACTGAACTGCACTGCATGAGTATTTCTTAGCTCCCCTTTTCAATATGCTTTCCCTTCTCAGTAACATGAATTGCTTCAGAAGGCTGCAGTCAGCTGGTGAATCCCAGCAGTGACCACTGAGCAATTTAGAGTAACTGTTTTAGGACAAATCATCACTCCTGGGATTTACTATGAAGTGAATAGGTGTTACTTATTGAAATCAGTTTATTTGAGAGAGGAGGTCATGTACTGACTTAGGTACTGTGCATTTCATGTACAGTTAAGATGTGGCCTTACTTTGGCTTTGATATGCTGGACATGCACTGACTTAATGAGAAGCAATTTTTTCCAAAATGATGGCATATATGTAGATTTTATTTTCTGTGCCTAGTTGGCATCTAAACTCCACTCAGATTTTGCTAAAAGTTTTTTAATCCTCTTGGCACATGTCGTGAATTTATTCCACTTGGATTCATAAAACCCCACCAAGGTTCAGTGACTCAATTCTTCATGCCACTCCTTGCAGCTCTTCACAGGCTCTATAAGCTTTCAGTACACAGCTGAACGATTTTTTGCGGTACCCTACTACGGCAAAGTGGTGGCTCTTCACAGATTTTTTTACTCCAACAGTCTTATAATTTGATGCTAGAAATGTATCTTCCACATACACTGTCAGTTTTACTACATTTAGCAATAATGTACCATCTGATGACTTTCAGCAACAAACTACCAGACTTGTGACTGTGCAATGCACTGAATTTCTGGTCAATCAGGAATTTAAAATAGGTATCCACTACCGGCACCCAAAGTACATCCATGTTCTCTGTGTAGCAAATCAAACACAACCTGGACTCTTTGAATCCAGTGCAAACACCTCATACCAGCCCACATGGAGACTGGTCTCCTTTGGGACTTTCAGCTGATCTGTGCACATACAGGATAGACCAGACTGGCAGCACATGCACAGATGGTTTCATGGACACTTTGGATTCCTACCATTTTCTTCATTAGAATATTGGCATGTATAAACTCTTCCTATTATGGGAAAGCACAGAACATAGCTGTCACATAAGCCTCCCCTGGCTCCAAGTGCAGAGGATATTGAGGAAGACTTTTTTAGGGCAATCTTATATTGCAATACTAAAAAAAGAATCCTGGTTATAACAACTGTCCATTTGGTGTTGTGCATTATCAACTGTTTACTCCTTCTGGAAAGGTTAACTTCAATAGTCTAAAATTTGTCTCTAGTATAAAGACATAGTTTAACCTCTCTCTGCAGAAAATGAAGGAAGGAGTAGAGAAGCAGCCAGTTCCAGAGGAAGATCCATCTCACCAGTCGTATGCACCCATCTATCTCCATTTACAATGAAGGTATCTCAGGTGACCATCTTAGATTAACTATCAAGGTTTTAGATGGCTGAAGTTTCAGGAGATGAATCCTTCTCTAGGTGGTGCCAGCCTTTGTTCAGGTCTGAGGCATAGGATGAAGAAACTAGAATCTGCCATTCAAACAGTGGGTTAGATAAAGGTCAGAGTTTCTCCTCTAGGGATATTTATTGCCCCAAGAGTTCCTGGACTAGAACAAAAGTCAGACCATTGGATGGCTCTGCAGTTGCTGTCAAAACATGTTAGGCACCATCTCAAAGCTAAGGTTCTCTTTCATAAACACTGTGCAGGTACCGTGCCTATACCTCTGCTCTTTTCCACACAATTAGTCTTCTAATGTGGGAAATATACAGTGACTGACCTGTGAAGTTAATCAACTTTGCCAGTGATACCTGGAAACTACCATCTTGTGTTAAATTCGTTCTTCAGAAGGAACTGCATTAGACATTTTCCTCACTAGTTTGATTAAAAAAATTCTGCTATGAAGTGTAAACTAATACTTGCTGACCAACACAAAAGAGCTATCACCTCAGGTTTTGCAGTTATTCTCCACTGTAACAGCAACTTTACCTTTTTACCAGATGGAAATTAAGTAGACCCCTTTGTGCATTTATTTCTGAAATGTCTACAAAAGGCCTATGCTGTACTTACAGAAAAACCTCACAGGAAAGCTTAAACACTGTGTGGAGTAAGCAAACAGAAAAGATATGGGTAAGTCTTACTTTTCTCCCCCTGAGATACTTCAATGACAGTAGAAATACCTTCATTTTGAGCAAGCTTTTACTTGTCATTCAAGGGCTTTTTGACTGAACAAGTCAAAAACCTGTCAGAAAAAAATAATTTCATGCTGTTCATAGAAACCCCCAACTTCAAATGAAAAGGCTTTCCTTAGTACATCAAACCAACAAAACAACCAAGTCTCAAAGTTACTGGAAAAAATATGCAATTTCCACAGCTAACCCAAGAAGACTGACATCTGATAATCTTTCAAAGGTGAAATGCCAGATTATTTCAGAGATTTATTAGGTGGGGACTAAGCGATGCTTCCTCTCAAAGGATCCGTTCTCGTGACATTAACTTATTGTTCTGTTTTGGCTGAATTGGGGAACTTGAAGAGACTCACTGCTTTTCTCTCCCAGGTCATGCTCAGGAGGCTGTAGCTCCAAACTCCACCACCTAGAACCTGCCTGTGCCAACTCCTTGGATCAGTGATCTCTGCAGTAGGCAGTGGCAGTATGAAATGGGAGGAAATTTAAATCTTTCTGTTTAGAGTTGCTCTTTTTGAATCCGATTCATCTGGATGCATTGCTTACTCAGATGTGAATAGATGAGCACATTCAAAGCCAGATGCCAGACATCTGTGCCTGTGCAATCCACCTGTCCCTGCTGCAGAAACAAGGACAATGGGAAAAACCACCAGACTAGGAGCTTTTGCATTGGAAATACAATCTCTGATGGAAAGTACTAATTGATTTTGGCTCTAGCAGGTCTATTGGTACACTAAAAATTATATAGTTCAGTCATGAGGCAGTAAATTTGCAAGAGATTTCAAGGAAAAGAAACACTCACAGTGCTTTGTGCTTGCAGGAAAGAATCTTCAAGTTCTGTGGAAGGTGAGGATGTAAAAGGTGTAAATAGCAGATATCCAGTCCTGGTCTCCTCCCACTGTAACTGGGAAAGGGCATCATTGTCAGATTTGCAAATCTATTTGCAAATAATGACCCATATGGTGGCAACTGGGTGGATACGATGTCTTGCAAATCATGCTGTATCAGTTTTCAAATATCTGGTGGCTCCTACACTTAGTAGAAAGGGAGTTATGCAGGCATTAGTGCAGCTCGACAGCAGTACAAGGAACTCAGGTTGAAAAGACACTGGTTCCTGCCAGAAACTAGATTATCCTTATTTTACATACTCATCTTCACAAAACTCATCTTTTTGTACTTTTTTTTTCTTTTCCTGGTCAAGCAGGGCAACTCAGGAATGTGGTTTGGATCAAATGAATAAAGAGAACTGGGCAGGGAGAGAAGTGAAGGCAGAAGCACCTACTGTGGCCATTGCCTCAGGAAACAAAATGACACTGAAGGGGTGATAAATAGCTTATAGTAGTGGAGTTATCCCATGACAGGAGTCAGACAGATTGAATGATTTTTGACAGCATGGAGCTGGTGAGGCAAAACTTCACCCTGGGGCAATGCCCTGCCATTACACTGCAGGAACAGTGCAGAGATGCACTGTGCCTCTCCCCTCAGCTGAACAAATGTCTCTTATGGCCAGACCTGAGTGAGAAAATGCTCCCATATCAGGAAGTAAAGAGCTGAATGAACCAAGACATGAGCTAGTTTCCAGGTCCAATTCCTCCCAATAAAAATGGAGAGAGAAGGAAAAAAAAGGAAATGTTGGGTAGACGTCTCCTGAGGGAGACAGCAGCAGCTCACTCTGTCGTGGAGGGAGAAGAGTCAGACAAAGAACGGAAACAGAAAGCTGGTGCAGGCTGGAAATTTGTACTAATATGTGAGATGCAGAGTGAAAGAGAAACAATCAAAACGGTTGTGCTGCCAGACCTGTGGCCATTGGGAGGGTGCATCTTGGCCACTCTTTGTAATGAAATAGCAAATGAAACCAGAAGTATCCATGTGCACTGCTATTAATGGTGATACTCAAAAACTGAGTCCACTTGCAACTGTGGGCCTCCCAGTGTTGTCACTAACATGTACTAATATCGCTCCACTCAGCCCCAAGACACAAGCACTCATAGGTTTTCTATTTCTCAGGTACCTAAAAAATCACAGGCAAGACAAAGCAATAATTTAGTTTATTACATGGCAAACGTACGTAGTCACTTGGGTCTTCTCTAATCACCACCCCCGGCAGTATTTATCTCATTTTTGAGACAAAAAAAGATTGGATCCAAGCTATCAAAAAATGTAGCACCAGAGGTATTTTGGGAAAACAGATGCAGGATGCCTTAATTTTCTTAAGTGCCCAGCTAAATGACCCTTAGATAACAGAGAAGGTGTGGTGGGTAAACATTTTGCTTGGTCAGGGGTGACAGTCTTATCTTTCACACTGAATTTAGCAACTGTTCCTATCTTTTTGCATCCTTTAATCTGCCACAGTCCATTAAATGTGTACCTACCTGCCCTGCACAGACTCCTTCCCTTCAGGCAGCACTCTCATACATCATACTCCCATACATCATCCTCAGTGGAGGAACTTGTTGTGCAATGCCAGGCTCCAGGGAAAAGGCATTGGACTCCTGATCAAAGCATGTCCAGTTGTGGGATTACACCAGATTGATTTAGCAAGCACGTATGTACATATCTCTCCATCTGTTACATGTATGCTAATTACGTAACAATGCACACCAACTTATTTTTCTTCATAGCATAATAATTTTGTAACACGTTTCATTTAAAGAAGTGAATTCACAGCTAAGAAGTGAATTCACAGTGTTCGAGAGACAGAAATATGTTTGGTATATTGCACACATATGAGAGCCCTATACAGCCCTAATCTATCTGGTGTAATCTCACATCTGGCCGTGCTTTGAGCAGGAGGCTGGACTAGACCTCTGGAGGTCCTTCCCAGTCTAGGTGATGCTGTGAAACCACACAGGAGACAGCAGAGTTGTTCTTTCAATACCTTATTAATTTGGCAAGGGTATATTATAATTTCTGCGCTTCAAATTTACTATCTGTTGTCATAGTCTGTCTTTGAATCAATCTTCACAAAGCTGAGGTAACAGCATCTCAAGCGAAAATGTACAAAGACACACTCGGGCAATCAAGCATGTTGGTGCTCTTGTCCCAAACACATAAACTTAAATTGGGCAGATAGTTTTGTAAGTAATTTCAGTTTTCACCCAGGAGAATAAGTTTACTTAAGGACCCTTTGTTTTGTATTTACAACTATCTCAGTCTGTTCACTGCTGCAAGGAAGGTGATCAACTCTCTGGGAACACGGTTCTTAGGTGGAGCTGTTGGAAGCTTTTAGACCTTGGGCCTAGGTCCACCTCACACAAAGTTAGCTACCTAATTAAGAGCAAAATTGGTTTTGGCTGTCTGGATATCAAAGGGATTAGGAAGCAGCTCAGGGTAGTAATATGGATATACTTCTATCCTGACAGAGGGTGCTGTCAGATTCACTAACAAATATGCTTACCATAGATCTGACCTGGAGGTGAGTATTTTTAATGTAACACAAGTAAGAGTAAGTAAATTTTCTCCAGAGCCACTGAAGTAAATTTAGAAACAAATTGTGAGTACCTCATAAAATAACATTGAATTAGTATGTTCATTTCACGGGCAGTTAACCTTTATGTCTCTTTAGTAATTGATTGCTTTAATACTTTGTTAATATTATTAGTTTCATTAGTTTATGATCTTTTTTCTTACCTTTGGTCTTTTATTACATTAGGTCTATAAATTTTCACAGAATTGATTAGTCACAAGAATGAAGTTGTTATGCTCTAATACCGTTCTGTCCTTCATGGAAAGGAAACCCTTTTTTGTTACATATCTCTCTTCACAAGGATAATTGAAATACAGTGATTACTAATTAAATAAGTATAGCTATGCTAGCTCTGCCAAAATGCTATGATTTACAGTTTTGGTCAAAAACAAGAATAAAACTTTTTTATAGCTATGTTATTAATGAATAATGCTGTATTTTAATCTTTCCAGTAATGTGTCATGACCTCTAAATATCTCAAATTATGTTACTTAATCACGTAGGAAGATAGACAACTTGATGGCATGTAACATATAATATTCTAGACAAGAAAAGAGCAGGTCAGGGTGAGCATTTCATACTCTATGGTTGAACTTAAAAGTGAGTGAAGCCCTGAAATGTATCTGTAGGAAGCATTAGCTAGTCCATTTAGTTTTCTGAATAAAATGTGAATTTATAAGCATTCTGAGATATGAATGAAATAAAATTTTCACATGAAAAGAAAGGCACACTGAGATCAGCAATCAGATCTGTTTCAGTGCCTTCATTGCTTGTTTGTTGCTGAATTTTTCCTGATCATCCAAGGGGTCTGGCTGGCTTAGTTAAATTCTGTTAACTGCCTTGACTCATGTAACATTGCTACTGTCTAATATTGCTCCCAAATTGCAAATGAGCGTAATCCAACACCCACTACATTGAACGGAAAAGTTCCCAGTGGGTCTGGCTGATGCTGGAGCAGTTCCATGGTTTGTATCATTTATTAGGACATTTTGTCTGGCATGATTTGAGAAGTCTATTGGTAAATTCACACCTTTTTATCTGCATTAGGTTTAGTATGCCAAAATTATCTCATTACTAAGAAGGTCTGTTAAAAACCTGTAGAAACTTAGCACTACTTGAAGACAAATAATACACTAGTCTTTAAAATATATTTGTATGGCAGATCTAAATCTAGAACAATCTGGTAACAATCAAATTTCAGATCACATTCTTTCTTATTGACGTCTTCAGCTTCAGTGGACAATTTTCAATCATCTTACGTGAGTAGTCACTCGCTGCAACAACTGGGTTCAGACTGGAATTCTGATTTGTCTGCACATTGCTACTCTATTAGAATAATAGAATCATAGAATATCCCGAGTTGGAAGAGACCCACAAGGATCACTGAGGTCCAACTCATGGCCCTGCACAGGACAGCCCTGAGTCACATCACACCACACAAACAATATTGCTTTATTGGTCATCAGAGAATGGTCACCACAGTTGCATTAACTGGATTTCACTCCTTTTATATAAAACATCATTTTGATGCTGGTTTTTTTAGTCTAAATAGCCCAGTAAACAAGATGTTTCTTGGATTCTCCTGGCAAAAAAATCTATTATGTAAATGTATCCAGTCCAAGTTAATTGCCAAAATTAAGTCTATTTCTTCCATATGTCAGTAAAGGTAGCTGCTCTAAGAAAGTCAGATTCTGTATGTAATACAATTTAGATTCTGGTCCATGAAAGTTAATTTAGAGGAATTTCTATACCATTAAAAGGGAAAAAGCCTTAAATGTATATATTAAGATGTTTGGAAAAGATACCCAGATGTTTGCTGGGCAATATAGAGCCCAGCAGCTGTCAATATATACTGTGTAAGGGAAAACACTTTCACGTTCATTTTCGTAGAATAATGTTTCACTCAAGGAACATAGGCATCAAGTCAAATAAGTAAAGCTAAACTGCTGTATATGAAGCTTTCCTTTTTCATTCAGATTAAAAGTGAGACTAAACATTTCCAAACATTATTCAAGAAGCTTTCTTTTCTTAAATTTAAAGTTTATCTTGTGCAGATTACTGATACAATTTAGCATTAACTGATTGTAAAGTGAATGTGGAGAACTGGCGAGCAAAACATAATTGATTTCATCTGCACTTTCTTTTTGTGACACTTCACTGACTTCAGTAGACTCATTTCTTGCCCATAAATACGGGGTCAAAATCAGTTACAGAAATACAGTCTGTACTTAATTTGGTAATTTTCAAGGAAAAGGCTCACAAACTATTGAACTCATTTACATAGTAAGAAAACTATAAAATATCTAGACTTAGAAGTATGGATTTGGTTTTTTCTCATCTCTATAAATATATAGAATAGGGTTGTGTTTTTTAAAATAAATGTTATAAATGTTCTGGTTTACTTATGCTACACCTTCTGGGATGAATTTCTATACTTAGGGACTGTTTCTGAAACAGCAAGAAAATTTTTAAAAAGGAATTATTTTTTGAAGAATCAATATAAAACTTTTGCTGTTAATTTAGAAAACTATATATTTTCACCTGGTTCACTCTTAGGAGAGCAACTAGAAGACGCTAAACCTAAACTTACTGCAGTGACTGGGGAACAAGGCAGTTGATGTCATTGGGAGTTGATTGGCAAGGACAGAGCAAACGAGAAGATGCTTGAGGAAACCGGGCTTCTCCACATTAGGAATACATCTATTATGGCTGGATTTCGGGAAAGGGTGACAGTTTAGTGTATGAAAAATTCACTTGCAGAATCATGTACTGCTTTGTTTGAGGATGCAGCTTCCAGGCACTATTTTAATTACTTGTTGATCCCTAGGGGAAAGGGCTTATATGTTGAGGAATGCATCTGGTGCAGGTAGCTGGGCTCCAAGCTGCACATGGAGATGCTGATTGAAATGCAGGTTGAGCTCTGGGTGGGGACCTGAAACAGGAGGCCAGGAGCTACCGAACTTTGGGATAACAAAGGGCATGAGGATGGGAGGTGCCAGCTGGGTGAATGGACACTGAGAGATGCAGCAGGAGACAAAGACTTGACAAGATGAAAGAGAGTCTCCCACGCTTGGACTGGGAGGGAATAAAAGCCCTGGGGTTCCTTTGTTGGGGGTCCCTCCTCGGAGGCACCAGCTCGGGCTATTTCTGTGGTACTGTACTGGGAATAAATGGCTTTATGGAATGGGACATCTGAGACTCTGCCATGGGAAACCCGGTCTGTGTGAGTGGGGTGTGCAGGGAGCCAAGCAGGGCTCCCGTCGGGTCACTGGAGCTGCCCATTGGGAAGGGGCTTCGGTCCCAGCAATGAAAGTCTGGCCTTGGGAGTGTGACTGACAGGGAGCCTCGTGAACGGTCAGACGGGGAAGTTTCCTTACTATATAGGTGTCTGTGCAGGTGGGCCAAACACAGATGGTGAATGGGATGGAAACCTAGCCAAAAGTGTTAGGACGGCAGAGTTACATATGCCGGCTTGTAGGTAATCAAATATCCCCAGAACTCTTCTGGCAGATTACCAGATCCAAAACCATTAACCATCTAGGTGCTGCCATGAACACAAAGAGATAGCAAACAGAGTCCCAACACATAAGTGATGCCTGTAACAAAATAGTTTTCATGTGGTTAGCTTTTTCTTTAAACACCCACAAAACCAGAAAAGAAACCTTGAGTAAAAACCAGATCTAACTCATGACTATTTCTAAATTTTGCTTGTCATTGCTTACAACTTAAATTACCCCAGCATTTTCAATAGTACTCACTACATTCCCTGTCCACAAGTGTACTTCCACACGTTCTGTAACTTCACCTTTAGATTGGGATGTACGGCTCATGTTGCTGATTCTATTTTCTTGGAAGATCATGTGTACACATGGAAGATCATAATACAGGCTCTTAATGAGATGGATGCAGTTCCCATTTTGAGCTGGTGTTTTCAAAGACAACTTCTGTTTCTCATAATATTACAGGTACCTTAGTAAATAGGTCAGCTAGTTTTAGTTGCTAAGTGTAAGTTATCTCAGCTCAATCTTTCATATCTTTTACAGACCAGATGCTGCATTCTATATGTTGGCACCTGTTGCTTAGTATCGTATAAAACACTGATAGGCTGACCTTCCAGCAGGTTGCAAAGCATTGCTGGTGTCCTAGGCACTTGTAACTGGAGTAGAACAAAACAGAGCTAGATTTACCTACCAGTTTGGGGTTCTACTCAATGATTCTGCTGCTTTTGGTGGTTTAGATTGTCACGATATGGTGAGAAGTAAATGAAGACAAGTGTGCCTAAGAACACAGACAGTTGTCCTTTTTGGAGTGTGTGTGATGGATTTCCTAGTGTGCCTAAATGCCATGAGGCTACTGAGCCTTGACATTTCTAGTAGCATTTATAAATCCCCCAAAAATGGGCTTTTTGACAAATATTGGGGTACATGCACAAAAACAAAACAAATTATCTGAGTTGACTTTGTGTCAAAAGCCTGCTAAGAAGACACTTAAAACAATTCAATGATGAAATCAGAAAGGTCAAAGGATATCCTGTAATAACATTTTAAGCCTTCACTGGTAATTTGTGGCATATTGCACAAATCTTCTCTGTTGCGCTGTGCATATACACATATGTTCTGTAACATCTGGAATAAAGCAGCTTTTGCTAGGAACATTATCAGCTAGGGGATTTCTGAGGTACCATAGTTTTGTATCTCACTAAGTGAATAATTTCTGCTTTCCAAAAGTGAAAACTAGGAATTATATTTAGTGTTTTAATCACTAATCATTAAGTCTAATGCTTCATTTTTGGAGCATAATTATCAAAACCAGTAGAAAACAGTACAATTATTGTAACTACTATTTTTACCAATTTATGTATGGATACTATTTTATGATTCTGTGTTCTTGTGATTCAACTGTAGAAGATAAAAAGCTCTGATACAGAGATATTTGACTAAATTAAGGCATCTTTTATGTTGAGTGATAGGACCTTCCCAGTGAAAACCTCTTTGTTTTATAAATTGCACTTAAATAAGCATGAGGATGTTAAAGCAGAAAATAAACTCTAAAAAGTTTCTCATTATTCTGTACACTGAGGTATTTATTATCCTAAGGGACATTAGTGGTCACAGTGCTTTTTAGTGGTCACAAGAGGTTTTCCTGATAATAAAGAACAGATTTTTCCATTTTATCACTCTATAACAAGCACTGAAGAGCAGCTAAACTGTGGTAACTTAAATCGAGATCCCTGTTGCCCTGGCTGTGTTATTGCTCGTGATAGGCAGTTATCTGATAGAGGTGTGTTCAGCTGGAAAGGCATTTCTCGGGCCACTGAATCCTTTCCTGTTGTCCTGTGCTTTCCCAGCCCTGATTAAGATAACACTGTAATATAACATCAACTCCATTTACCTTTCAAACCACAATATCACAGCCCTTCCAAACACCCTACTATAAATCTATAAATCTATACAGTAGGAGACAGCAGAAGCCACAAGCTATAATGAGCCATAGGGGAACTCAAGGTCATCACCCACGTCTGGGAGGCCTTCAATATGAGACACTTTGTTAGCTGACAGCAGTGGAGTTGGGATAATGCATCCCCTAGAGAAGGAAAGAAAGGAGATGAGTTCTTATTGTCTGATATAATCTTCTTTCCTCAGTCTGTTAACCTTAAAATGGGAAATAAGGTAAGGTGGCTTCAGACCAGGCTAGCTGTGAAAGGACACAAGGCAGTGGGCTGTGAGCAGACAGATGAGCTCCACCAGCTGGAAGCCAATCAGAAAGGAAGAACACTGGAAAATTTATTGCTTGACAGACTGCAAATTAATTAAATAGCAATGTTGTGATCCAATGAGACCTTGTGCCTTTGTATTCTGTCCAGATACCCACGTGCCTGGGACTACCAATTCGAGAAAACCAGAAGTGTCTTAGTAGAAATAAATTTTAAAAAAAGTATAAACAGAGAAAATGTAAGCACTATATTTCAGCTGAAAAAGGAATAGAAAAAAAGTATGAAGCAAGTCTTACATAATGATTTCTCAAAGGAGAAGCACTAGGATTCATAAAAGCAGCTACTGCACCAGACTTCTTACCTACTGGGACTGTATAAACACTTCAGCCTGCATTTGAGAGCAGCATTTGTCCAGCTACAGTTTATAGCATTCCTTCCACAGATTTTTATGCTAATGCATTCACATTTTCCTTCAGAAATTTTTTTTTCGCTTCATCATCAGTGCCTGTCTAAAGTTGCAAGAATTTTCTTTTGCTTGAAAAAGAGATGCTTGTGTGTCATGGTCTAACTGAGCAGGAAGCTAAACACTACACAGCCACTCCCTCACTTCGGCCCCGCGAAGTAAGATGGGGGAGGGAGTGAGGAAAACGAAAAAAAAGTAAAATCCATGGGTTGAGATAAAGACAGTTTAATAGGACAGAAATGGGAGGGAAAATAATATGAACACTAGTACTAATACTACAAAACAAGTGATGCATAATGCAAGTTTGAAGAATTCCTGCGTAGAGAACTCACCACCTACTGACAGATGCCCAGTCAGTTTCCGAGCAGCTGCCACCAGCCAAATTTCCCCCTAGTTTATGTACTGATATGGGACATCCCTTTGGCCAGTTTCGGTCCCCTGTCCTGGCTGTGTCCTATCCCAGCTTCCTGTGCACCCCCAGCCTGATCTCTGGTGGAGTGCTGTGGGAAACTGTAAAGTCCAACACTCTGTGTAAGCACTGGTCAGCAACAGCTAAAACATCCCTGTGTTATCAACATTATTTCCATTCTACATCCAAAACAGCACTATACCAGCTGCTAGGAAGAAAATTAGCTCTATTGCATCTAAAACCAGGACATTGTCTCAGTTTGAGCAAGGGTGGATGTGACTTTCAGGAATATTCACATCAAACTAGCCTTCAGCTGCTTTCTGCCACTTTATATTTACATTGCCTGTTCTGGAACAAAAAGATACACAAAAAAAACCTCATGGATAAGAAGTCCTTCTGACTCTGTAATGAAATGTCACTAAAATAAGCCTGCAATCAGCACTGGTGAGAAAAGGGATCATCAATGCGGAAAAACAGAATCGCATTTCAAAGGCTTTCTTAAATCTGGATGCCTCAAAGCACAGGTCAAGCCCCACTGAAGCTAGCAGCAAACCTTCTCTTAATTTCAGACAGTGAGGAATGGTGATGTATATCTGAGCTTTCATATTCTTCAGGGAAGAAGAGTGCAGGAGGGTACAAAACGTGACCAACAAATAAAGTCTACTATTTAGATCCTGGAAAACAATAGCCACAAATTTACAGAGGATTTTAAGGTAGGGCTCCTTGGAGGTCCTTTCAATTTTGACACTTATTCTGGGGAATAAGTGACTGTGGACTTTATTTTGAAAATCGTATTTATTTAGTCAGCCAGCTAAGGACACTGTCCCATGCAGTAGCTACACACACACCAATAGAACCACGCTGACATGAATATCTGCCTTAACAGAGATCTTAACTCACTAAAGCAGCAGAAATTTAATGTGACTTAAGATCAGGACCCTGTTTTCACAACAGTTAAGCAGTTATATTTACTTTGATTCACAAAGGATTGAGAATTAAGCTTACATTTTTTTCAGCACTCTGTGATTTTGTTTATATTAAAAAGTGTTTGTTCATCAGAAAATGAACGTGTCTCTCTGTACTTTGCATTTATTGTAGGGACTGCAAGGCACAAACACTCTAATGAAAATCATTTCACTGAAGTCATTCAGCCCTTTAGGTACCAGCACAATTTCTTAAGTGTGAGAGCCTTTGAAATGAAGAATAAAGTAAGGGGAAAAATAAAGAAAAAGGACAAATGCTAATGTTATAATTGAAGTACAATTAAAGCATTTTCCAAATCTAGATTCTGTACCTAGCATGGTTCCAAGAAAAACATCAAAAAACCATTGCTCGTAGGAAGGAATTAGATAGTTGAAATTAGGAAGGGACATAATAGGTCTAGTCTATAGATAGATTGTTTTATCCTAAGGGCATAAAGATTTATAGTATCCTAAATATCCCATTACTCATTCTGATATTGATGGGGCACTATTAAACACTAAGGTGAAGACTTCTGTTAATACATGTATTAATCTGGCCCTTGGGATGTCTGAAGAAGTCCTGTGGAGAGAACGACAGAAATGCACAAACTCATGAAGAACAATTATGAAGGTTTAAACTGTATGTTAAAGATTTCTGAAGATGTTTGGTATCACACAATAAAGTTGAAACCGAGAATTTAAATAACAGTTTAGCAGAATACTGTCCCTTCTAATCATATACTCTGGGGCAAAATTCCCAGCTGGATGCTGAACTGAACTTCAGTGATGGTAAAAAGCATAGAAGACAGACTGTTCCACAGGTGGACAGTGATGTTTTTACAATCTTATTAATTAGTAATGACAAAATAATTCACTGCTGATTTATATATTTACCTTACAGAAGAAAGAAACCCTGTCTGCCTGCACAAGAATTAAAGTATTTCCTCTGAACATAAAGGTGTGCTTATAAATACATATGTAATCTGCATGTCTCTGTGCTCAGTAACCATACTTACACGATCTAGCATACAATATAGTCCTAGTCTGTTCAATTATCATGACCTGGTAAATGGGTACACAGTTCCTTAGGGGAAATTCAAGAACACATTGTAAACTCAGCTCAAACAAGTAAAAAAAGTTACTTGCCACATCAGTTCATCACATATGGTGGGATATTTTACAGAAAACCCCGAGTATTTTAGTAAGACTTCATGCTTTATTAGAAATATCCTTTCTCTCTTTTCAGTCAGAAGCTGGAGTGCCATTTTCAGTCTAGTAGCAGAAAGGAATGGCAGAAAGGAATACATTGTTTAAAAATTCCACTCTTATCAATACAAACAAAAGCAGTATTTTTTGTAAGTGAAAAAATAGCAAATCTAGAATCTATGGGTTTGTAATTCCCCAAATTGCATATTTCTATTTCTAAATTATCAGAATCTTTCTTGAATGGTTTCAAACTGAGTAGACATGAAGAAGGCAGTACGGAACCCAGGCTGGCAAACATGGCAGATCTCTCATTGAGGATATCTTTCCATACATGTTAGTCTGTACCATTGAGGTGCACTCTTGGATACCTTAGGTAGAATTTACATATAAGCACATGTCTACAACAGAGACTGACACTGATGTTGTTGTTTAAAAAAAGTATTTTAAAGTAATTTTGTACCTCATTTTTGCAAACCAAATGAACTTTGCAGTTTACTTTCCAGGGTCACGTTGTCTCACTGAGAGGCTTCTCCAGCTTCATGGCTCAGGTAGTGGTGCAGTGAACAACCCAGTGAGCATGGCAAATGCTGGTGGAACCTGGTCAAGGAGACCCTTCGCAAAGGAACTGCCTGCTTGCCCATAAGCTTTATGAGATGGACGGTATGCAGCCTGGAATGGGGAGAATTGATGTAAATTGTTCATAGAGCCATAGCTTTGCTAAATCTGCATAGGTAGATGATTTTTTTCTCTGGGAATAGTTGTCTTTCTGTGGAGTAGAAGCACTTGCAAGTAATTTCATTAATGTGGAAATGTTCCTTGACCTACACTTCTGCACAAAGTTACCAGAGAAAAGAGGAGGAGAATCATGCCAGGCATGAAAAGGCCCAGATTGTTTGGGGAACACACTGTTAGAAACTGCAGATTACCAGTGCCTTGCATTTCGCTGTTGATTTCAGACAAGAAAATAAAGTCCCATGCTACATATGAGTAGACACGTTATCATAAATTCCCTACTTTTTAAAATAACATCAATGATAATCCTAGAACAGGATTCACTAGTTGGAAGTTAGCATTGCATTGAAGCACAAATAAGGTTTACTAAACTCATCAGCAATAGCTATTTTTGGCTTCTCTGTAGTGAACATTTTAATGTATAGTTAAATTACTACTCATAGCCATAGAAAGAAGCTCTTTATTATTTGAATTTTTAGAGCCTTACTATAAATTGCTAGAGGTGAATTTTACACTAACACTATAAAAATAAAATGGAAAACCTCTAAAGTGCTGCAATCCAGAAAATATATGCACTGTTATCACAGATCTCAAATGCAACTACAGATAATCTTAAACACATGGTAAGCTTCTCCTTAAGTACTTATATTTTAGGGAGCATAACTGCTCTAAATCTTATTGTAGTCACAGAGTAATTTTGCTTAGAACATTTGTGTAGGTAAACCTAGTACTGCTCATAGTGATATTTATTGAAGCTGGATTGTTTTACAATTTGCAACTCATTAATTCTGTATATAATTTGAAATAAACAAGGAGATTCTTGTGTAGCTATTTAACTCACCAGCAATACATTTCTGTAAAATATCAGCTATCAACAGTTGTTTCATGAGTAGCAGAACTAATGAGCTCAGGGCGTCTATCAGTTACTTTCTGGCATTTCTCTATACCCCAGTACACCTTGCTGCTGTGTTCCACATCCTCCATCTTTGTCTCTCTTCTTTTCCCACTGCCACCTGTCTGCTGAATTTAATGGAAATTGGTCAATGTATATCCCATCCAGGTACTGCTGAGGACTGACTCTGATCTGGTAGTATCACAGGAAGAACCCTCAAGGGAATAAGACATCACTAAGGTAAGCCAATGTTTATGGGTTTTTTCAAAGTTTTAATTATGCCCGGAAAAAAATAAAGTAGAAAGTCAAAATAAAATTATAGAATGATAGAACCACAGAACAGCCAAGGCTGAAAAGGATGTTGAAAGATCATCTGGCCCAGCTTTTTATGGGAAAGGGAGCCTGGATGAGATTATCCAGCATCATCTCCAAATAAGTCTTGAAAACCTCCCTGGTGAGGTTGTTCCCATGATTGATTGTTCTCAGAATAAAAAATTTCTTTCTTATATCAAGATAAAACCTCTACCAGTGCAACTTGTCCCCACTTCTTGTCTTCCTCATGTGACTACTCATAAAGAGACAGTGTGTATCCACTTTCAGGTGAAGATCTTAGTTTAAGATTCTTTTTAAATGCTTGGAGTTATTATTATCATTGTTAATTCATTGCATGGTTTTTAATTTGTTTGTAAGTTGAAAGAAAGACTCCCCTTAGATCAGATTTCTGACAGACATTTATCTGAGTGAGTTAGATCTGACTTTCTGTTAATTCGAGATATGAGTATAATGTACATGGTCACTGAAACTGTCCATTTATTCCATGCCTGCTACCTCTAGTCTTACAAAGATGTTGATGTATAGGTTGACATATCAGTTCCATGTTTTAATACTTCTTTTATTTTGAAGATAGATTTTCTTAGGCCAACTCATTTTTTTCAAGATATTCTCAAATATTACTTAATTTATCCAATTTTTTTTTAAGCCAGCAGTTCTCTTCTACTTATGTTCAGTAGCAGAGGACTCTGAACTGGTCCTGTCAGTTTTGAACCTGTTCAAGTACCAGGCATCTGACCATCCAGTCCTTACACAAACACAACTTACTTTGCAAACTGAATAAGTGAAACCAAAACCACAACTGAATGGAAACGGAAATAAAAATTTGAGGACTGTGAGTAATACAAAGAAAGGAAAACTAATTAAATTATAATTAAAAACTTAATATTCTTTTATTTTTAATAATAATATTATCACAGCAGTAATTTGAATACCAGTGGACTTCAACGCTACACTGTGCAAAGCAAAAATAGGAAAAAAATTGCAATGTGGGCTTTTCAGCTACTATTCTCTAAAGAGATTCGATAAAGAAAATGTTGGTGATGGTAGGAAAAGATAAATCATGCAGTCCAACAAGCAAATGTAGTATTTTTAAAGGAATATTGATGCTATTAATTCATTTAAAAAACATTATTGAGCAAGGAGAGTATATACAAATAGACTTCAGATAGAGAGGATGCAAAGTGATAAAAGAAGAAATGAATCCAATGAGATGAGGCTGAGGGAGAGCTGAAGAGAAATTGAGATAAACACATAACGCAGGAGGTTGATTAAAACCCACCCCTTAGCAGAAAATATCCAAAGACACAGTCTTTCTGTGTGCCAGTCTTCTATTCCTAAGCACATGAAATAGATCCCATCTTCTGCCAGGGGTGGTGGGTGCAGCGATTCAGCTCTGAGACCAGGCTTCTCTGGCGTGGATTGTAATGTAGCCAAGGCAGATGAACAAAATGCAAGGACAGAAGTATTCCCAGATGTCTTAATATGCTTCTCTGAGTTCAGTGCTCCATGCATTGATTGTGTCATCCTTGCCCCATAAAGTCTTCACGGGAGAGGCAACCAGTTGCTTACAAACATGGTTGAGCTAATTAGAGACGTCAAGATAGGTGGCAGCCTGGGCTTGAGGGATCCCAGTCTTGAGGGGTATGGGCCAGGTGAAAAGTGGAGTCAGAACCCGGAAGTTTAGGAGATTGAGCTTTAAGTTGTTAAAGGAATTAGTGGATGGACCCTTCTGGGAAATTGCCCTCATAATAAAGGAGCTGAACAGAGCTGTCAGCTCTTTAAGGACGTTTTTCTTAGAGCTCCCAATTCCCAAATGGAGGAAATCAGAAAAGGAGGGCAGGAGACCAGAAGGGCTGAATAAGGATCTCCTGGTCAAACTAAAGTGTAAAAGTAGCCTTCTGGAGAAGGACTTGGGCATACTGGTGGATGAAAAACTTGACATGAGCCAGCAATATGCACTTGCAGAGAAACAATCATATCCTCAGTTGCATAAAAAGTGTGACTAGCAGGTTAAGGAAGGTGATTCTCCTCCTCTACTCTTCTCTTGTGATATCCAATGTGGAGTACCCAGGATTTTTTTTTTAAAAACCATTTTACTGTTTTACTTCATGAGAAAATGTGGTTCTCCCAAAAAAAGACTCCTGGGAAGAATCAGTTTGAGCAAATTCATTCAAGTGATTTCTTAGATCAAGGGCAACTTTTTTTTTTTTTTCTCCAATCCCAGAGGAAAAGACAGGTATTGTCTTGGACATTACGGTACTCTGACAGGCTCTGGTAGGCCCAGGCTTAGCTCCCTGACCTACCTGGTTATTTTGAGCTCTGCTCCTTTGCCCTCTTCTCTCCATCACAGCTTCTTATATTCCTTATTACATCATCTGTGGTGTACAAAACCCTGAAATTTATTTCAGTGCAAAATTTGAAGAATTTTAGAAAATTTGAAGCATTTTTAGAATATTTAATACTATTTAGTGCCATAGGAGAAACACTGTCTTTGTAATTCAAATACTGAAAATAGATGAATGAAACATAAAAAGTATGAATAAGTATGACTTTGTGTATTAGCAAATCTTAAGATCTTTAGTGGCACTGACATATCTTGCATTAAATAAAAGTAAAAATATAGATTCAATGTGTTTCCAATCTCAGTTACACAGGTAACTAGGAACTATAACATTAAACTGCATGCTTAATGACACGGCATGAAGCAATGTATAGTCAATACAGCTTTTGGGGGTATTGTTTTCCAAGCAAAAAAATAAAACTGTTGCTGCTTTGTATCTTTCTTTTATTTAAAATGTCTTTTTGTAAACTACATCTCAAGGATATCAGAGCAAAGGTTAGTGGTAGAAACCAACCCAAAATATTTCATACAAAAAAAGCTCAATAGCTCACAAGTCAAGAAAGAGAACTGTGGGGTATGGAAAATAAAGACATTAAATTGAACAATTAACATGAGGAATAAGTTGTAGATCCTCATTAGCAAAGACTTTGGAATGTTCTTGACTGAAGGTCATTATTTACTGTCAAAGATTCAATCCAATTTTAGCAAAATCACACAGTGCTAACAAAACCTGAGGTCACAGCTGTCTGAAAAGAGAATCATTATTATCTTTGTACTTTAATTAAAGGAAAGAATGGCAAGGTTGTTAAATAGCAAGTTAGTAATCTGAATTTTCTTCTGGAATCTGATGCAATTCCTAGAATGTAAATGTGGTTTGCAAAAGGGTAATATGCAAATTAGAAAATGTAAAGCATGAATCATATTTGAGTAACTGCGTATATATATATTAGTTATTTCATAAACATTTTATAGAATCATAGAATCACCAAGGTTGGGAGAGACCTTTAAGATCATTAAGTCCAACCATTAACCCAGCACTACCACTGTAATCTCTAAACCACTGTTTTCACCCAGCACCAGATCAAGACACCTCTTAAACACCTCCAGGGATGGTGACTGCACCTCCTCCCTGGGCAACCTATTCCAGTGCCTGACCACCATAACAGTGAAAAATTTTTTTCTAACATCTAATCTTAATCTCCCCTGTCTCAGTTTAAGGTCATGTCCTCTGGTCCTCTCACTGCAGGCACGGTAGGTGGTTGTAGAGAGTGATGAGGTCCTCCTGAACGTCCTTTTCTTCAGGCTAAACAAACACAGCTCCCTCAGCCATTATTCACAAGACATGTTTACAAACCTTTCACAAGCCTTGTTGCCCTTCACTGGACACACTCCAGTATCTCAATGTCCTTTTTAAAGTGAGGGGCCCAAAACTTAACACAACACTCAAGGTGTGTCCTCACCAATGCCAAGTACAGGGGGGTGATCACTGCCCTGGTCCTACTGGTCACATTATTCTTGACACAGGCCAAGATGCCATTGGCCTTCCTGACCACCTGGTCACACTGAGGGCAGGGATAGGCAGGGATAAATAAAAGAGTCAGTATAATTTGAACAAAAAAAAGTGCAGTATAAACCTTATGCTATATATTTGAAGTTCAGAGAAGACTGGGATTAAGTTAAAAGTGATACATGACACTTTTGTAAGTTTCTGTCTCCCAAGTTGCTTTTTGCATGAGTTTTCACATCATGATAAAGTTTTTCCTTAAATATGTTGCTTCAGTGTATATAATTTCCAAGTAAAAACTACAGTGCAGAACAGAAGTGCCAGCTGTGGCAAATTTGTATGCTTGAGTCTCATTTAAGCAAACTACTCCAAAGTTTATTAAAGGTATCTCAACAGACTTGAAGGAGAGGCAATGGACAATAGATCACAACAGCGGTCAGTCTCTAGGTTTTTTGAATCGTAAAGTGACTTTCTGATACTGAGAGACTATCTGGGATTTGCAAATGTATTTCAAGATGGTCCCAAGTTCATTGCAACTAAATTTATGGAGTGAATTGTAGCAAGTCTATAGGAACCTACTGAATTTAGGAATATAGCCTAGAAACATATCTCTCTCCAGAGGTGACTCACATTTAAAAAAGACTCCTGGCTCTCTGTTCAGAAGCCTCAACAGGTGTTGAAATCTGCATAAATAAATCTGTATCTTTGAGATTTTGTCTGATTTCTGCTTGATAGCTTTGGAAATACATATTCGCTAGGCACAACAGGGGTTTGCGGTACATTTGCTAAACAAAACTGGAAAACTGCAAGGTAAGGTAGAATGTTTGAAGATTGATTATCCTCAATTTTTGCTTCCTAAGGAAGTCTCTGATTAATTGCTATATTTGTTATTTAGCATAATTTGTCCAAATTCAAATACCAGATCACTGCAATGGTCTACTTATTGCGAGTAGAAATGCAGCATATGAAACATCATTTCTGAGTACAGAGGTGGTTAAGCTTCTCCAACTGGATATGCTAGCTGATAGGGAAAGAACCTTCAAAATCAAAAGACAATTGAGCACAGTATATTGGAGTGGGGAAATACAGCTCTTTAAAACATGACTGAATCCACAGATCAAAGTGAAATATGATTAATTATAAGAAAACTAAACCAATTTGATGTACTGCACAAAAATAATGTATCTTTTTACTTTCCTCTTGCAAAGTTGCATTATTTTGTGCAAAAGCATCATGTGTAAAAAAAGTCCTTTTTTTGTCTTGTTGCACCATAAGACCTATTGTCTAATAGCATTATGTATGTAAACCTGCATAATCACATGCATAAATGGGGTTTGCATGGCCTGGTTT